>OZ037775.1:33923818-34028818 GCA_964035525.1 Porites cylindrica | reverse complement strand
TGTCAGCTAGATTTATGCAGTGATGGCCATTCTCTGTTTTGAATTGATCACTACTGTCATTGAATACATACATCAACGATAAGAATTTGATTGTAGAACACAGGAGCTGTTAATCAAGAGTCGCTTCAAAATAGTAGATTACGAAAAATTTCTGTATCTTTTAGAATTGAAGAAAAATAAAAGTAGTGTTCGTTTTTTCGTGGTGCATTTGTTTTGTCTGCAAGTGAAATGAAATGCTCAAGAGATTATGTAGTACATAATCACTTGTAATTGTGGCTGTCATATAGACTCAATACATTCTTCATTTCCTGTAGAATATATTTTATATTTTTTTCAGTGAAAACTTTCGAAAAACTGAACAAAAAATAACCATAGATTTCATGTTTTTGTGGCATATGAAAACGAGTGTCTCCGCGATCAGTTTAATATGAGACAACGTGGTTTTGCCGCTTTCCTTAAGGAGCTAAACATTGCTCCGATGCATTTCTTCTTTGATAAGAAAAACCATGAGTTTGGAAATCAAACCATAGAAATGCATCGCTTTGCCAGTGAAAATCAGATTTATACAGGAACAGTGACTTTTGGCGTTGAGCCTTTTAAGTCTTTAAAAGGTCAAGAAAACCTACTCCTGAAAAATCTAACCTGCGTAGAAAACGTCCGATTTTTTGTCATGGGGAAAATTTTTTGTAGGAAAGTACGGTATTCAAAGCACCAACGAGATTACTCTTAAAAGGACGACTGTAACTTCACGCGAGTTCTCGTTCAGTGGATGCACGCATGCGCACGCAAAATGCCCTCCTGTTGATATGGAGGTCCTTATTCTGTCCATATTATGGATATTTATGTCTGATATTAAATTGTCGCAAAATTTAATAATCGCAAAATTAAGTGAAATAAGGTAATTAAGAGGTAATCGAACCGAGTAAAGGAAAGTTAAGTAGATGTAAGAAATTACAGTTGACATTCAAGCGTAAAGAACAACATCAACTAAGAAGTCTGTACTCATTTACAAACAGCTATAACTTAACAAGAAAAAGGTAGGCATGTGGAATTGCCATTCTCGCATGTCAACTGCTGATGCCGAAGGCCACAGGAAGGTGTTTTACATCGTAACATAAAAAAGTGGTTTTAAATTACGTCGGATTGTGCGTACCTTTCCTTCGAACAGCCTTTTCGTTGTAAAACTTGAGATAAGTATCTTCACTGTAGTTAGAAAAATGTGCCAGGGTTAGTTTAAACCGCTCCGAAGCGTAAAAATCTGTCAGGAAGTGCGTCTTGTTCTCCGCATCAGGTTCACATGGCAGCCTCATGGCACCAGCTGTGTCAAAGCATGAAAGAACGAAGATCAAGAAGTCAGTTTTGCTAAACACTTTACTTGAGCATAACTATTCTAGAGTTGTTTTTTAACTCCCCTTAACCCTTGCTATAATTAGTCGCCCCTCGATGTCCATTTAACTCTGGATTTAAGACTGATGAGCAAATGCCTGAAAAGTACTTAACAAATACCGCAGTAAACAAAAGACTTTTTTTCCGATTGGAAAATCAAGGTTAGATTTTGAGAATCCCAGTACGAAATGCGCAATCACGCGCACTCTAAAAAATTATTTCATACTTTCATTCAACCGAGCCTCTCAACCTCGCTTTCATCCTCGTCCCCAGAACCCGTCGTTGCTTAGTCACGTGGTTTTGTTCGTTACAAATTAAGCCGAGTGGCTCTGGGAACGAGAATGCCTCGCTTTCAAACTAACGACCGCGAGACTTCGCAAAGTTTTCATTCAAAGAGCCCAGGTCCAAACAAGCTACAAAAATCTTTAATTTGAGATTTTTTTATTATAAATCTAGACAACCATGAAAACATATTTGCATAGAAATTTCAAATAGTGCCCAAAAAATGAACCAGAAGGGACAGATACGCATGAAATATTAAAAGCATCGATCGGCATTGATTCCGTATTATTACTTTGAATTAATGTTATGAAAGAGCAAACACAAAAAAATAAGCATAGAATATATTTCTTAAATATTTGTATTCAAAAAACCCATTAGTTTATCCTTCTAAGAACTTCGCGTAGCACTTAACACTGGATTGTGCACGTGGTTAAATCCAAAACAAAATCCATCTCTAATCGGAGTGCATTTTCCAATTTTTCTAAAAGCAGGGCTTGCGCTCCGCCACAGTTTACTGAACATTGAATCTATAATTTTCTCAAAGTTACTGCGTGAAATTGAAGCGGCAGCCATTTGTTTTGTTATGGAACGTGGGAACAGAAAAAGTCAGCAAAGCTCCAGAGTACGCGTGCCTGCATAGATAGAACTGGTTTATCCAGTATGAAACTTGTCTGCCTCATCCAAATCGCGGGATGATCCACAAATCATAAAAGGTTGAAGATGTCGGCAGAGTCATTTCCTCTTTCCCGACTTATCTAGGAAAGATCGATCCTAATCTTATGAACCAAGCCAAATTTAGAAGGATTTGTATGGAATCGTCACAGCATAACTGGGCTAATATCTCAGAGACAATTTGCCCCGAATTGCTAATTTTTGGCGAGTAGGCGTCTTGGACGTTGTTCTTTCAGAATAGCTTAACAAATCCCATAATTTCACAAATTTCATTTTTATGACGTAATCACTTCGGTACTCTATTATCCCAAATTTTAATTTTAGAAAAAAAATTTTGCAATGATGATGATAAAGGGAAAATGACAGAAGAAATCCTAATGTAAAAAAATCTAGTAATACAATCTAGAAGACCTCGTAGCTTCACTGATTTGAGAAAAAGCCAGAAAAATGATAGAAGAAAGTATTTTGGGGTCAGAGTAGAACATACATTTATCTAAGTATTCTTTAACACTTCACAATTACACAAATATGTACACTTAAAATTACACAGATGTGTATTTTCAAAGTGACGTCTTCGATTGGATAAAAGACAACACGTGAAATATAAGGAAATCCTCTGCCATATTGTTTAGACTTTGTCGAATATTTAATGATTTTAGGGATTTTTTAGTGAAATGGAGACTATATCTCAGACGCAAAAGAAATACGCAAAATTATGACTCAAAAGGAGACTAAATACCGCAAATGCGTAATAAAGATTTTGCGTTATTATTGATTGGTTCAGAAAAAATGAAAAATGAATTAGATGGAGTAGGAAAATTGAAATTGATATTTAAAAAAAATAATTTTAGGAATAAAAGAAATGTCTTTCCAATCAAATAACCAAATCAGATTGACTTTAGACTCTGTCACTTTTGATAGTTACGACTCTTATGTCACATATCAAAACATTGAAAAGTTTACAGAGGATTTACTTGATCTAATCAAATATAAAGGTCTAGACAATGAATCAACCATACAACAGTTGAACTTCATTTTAGACCAACTTGATATATTAGATCCAATCGAGATAGAGGAAGAACATAATGAAGCAATTGATGAAGTATTTCCATCAGTTATTGGATTGGTTTATTATTTGTCAGAATGTCCATATTATTCACGAAATGAAAACATAAAAAAAGAGTTAAATAAAATTGTGAATGTTTCTTACGGTAGTATGCATAATTTTGAATAAAATCCGGCCCCTTGTCTTACGTCTTGTGGGCTTCGTTTATCTCGCTCGATCTAACTTTTAATACTTTCGAGTATTAAAAGAAATATATGTAGCCGAATTTTTGAAAACACCTCAAAACGGACCAGAATATTCGCACAGGAACCTAGCGATAGCCAGGGTTCTGGTCACTGCGGTGAGAAAAGACATAGGGGGCTTGCTGTCCTGGTTGGTCTCATTGTCAAGCTCAGTCCCCGAGCTAACCCGCCATGGGTTGGGAAGGGGCCTCCATGTCAATCCTTAGTGGGGGAGGGTGTTGCAAAAGCGTGGTACTGTCCGTTAGTCGTGCTCTGGGATAGTCAGTGCACTCGTCATGTCTGCCTTTAGTTTGTCATGTCAAATTCCCCTCAAGCACGTGCTAGGCTGGAGGGGGGTGATTTAACCTTGAATTCTCTGCTTAGAACTTGGTTAAGTTTCAAGCATCCTCTGTCACCTAGAGCCTTCAAGCAGCTTGAGTGTATGGCCAAAGTCTAGAGTGTCTTTTTGATGGACTTGAATGTTTCTTTTGCTTATCAGGAACCAAGGAGAGAGTCACCTTAAGAGAACCATGGGTAAGAGCTGAGTTTCTTGACAATATTTGCTTTAGTTGAGTCAGTTTAAGGTGTGTGGCCTCCAGGAACCCACTGGTGCGGTTTTCATAAATCCGGCTAGATATGCATTAAGTAAAATGGGTGAGTCTACGATAGAAAATGTTGCGTTTAAAAGTTTTGAAGAATGGTATGATTATGATGATGCTAATGAATTAGTAGATGATTTATTGGAAATGTTTTACGAAGACAAAGAAAAAATCAACAGAAAAATAGATTCTACTTTAGAAAACGCTTTAATACTGTAATCAATTTCCGTCAAACGACATGTTTTTGACTTAAGAGATGGTTAAGATAAAATTATTGAAGATACTATGGAAGAATTATTAAAAGTTTTTTCATCAGTGAACGAATTGAGTAATAAATTAAGTGATAAAATTTTTTTAGAAAAAAAGATTGATAGTTGAATACTACAATAAATTAGTTGATATAGTTGACATTTTTTCTTCAATAATATATCATTTTTGTAAGTTTTTATATATTATTATAATAAAATGGATGACGATAAAAAATGAAGGTAAAAAACAAAAATTTTCTTAAAGGAGAAGACTTTAAGGAGCTTCAAAAGTGTGCTAAGAAACTGGGATCCAAATTGTTATTATAGATTATTCTAAACGAAAAAACAACAAATCTTTTGTGGAGTTAGAATCGGGAAAGGAGGTTCATTCCGCAATCCCAAATATGAGGAATATTTAATCATGGCTTTTTTAAAAATCAAAACACAAAAAATTCCCCGAATTGTTTTCGCTAGCAATTAAAAAAAACAAAACAAAAAACAAACAAAAAAAAAAGGCATTCAAGCTCGCGCGTGATAACTTTTTCTTATTATCTCGTCGCAAAACTTTTTCAATTCCTTTAGTCTCTCTTGTTTTGCTTTCTGTAACTCTTGCTCGTAAAAAGATCCCTGAATTGGTTCTTCCATCAAATCAACAATTTCATATTTGACAGTAATTGGTTATTGCTATTAAAACGGTGCATTATTTTCCTTCCAAAGCTTCATGTTCTTTAAAATAGCAATAAATAAGTCTATTATTAATATTCGGGGAGTCCCACTATGGGTGGGCTCTGTTTGCTAGGATATTAAATGATGGCAATTCCCAATAGGGATAAATTTTTGCACAGGAGAAGCCATTTATTAATTAAAGCATATGAATCTCGAAAAAAACAAATACCCAAAAAGATTAGCGCAACAAAGGTGAGAGTACACCCGCCATTCAGGAGAGTAAAGTGGAGAAAAAGGGTCTGGGGATGAAGTGAAAAATGTTTCTTCACCTTACGGCTTTGTGCCTCGCTTTCATGTCTTAAGAATACGTACCATGACTGGAATGCCTCCTGACTGACAGCTGGAGAAATGTAACATTGATCGCGGTCACATTTCGCATTTAGATATTAATTTCATTTATTTTCATAAATTAATTGTAGTACCTGCCTTTTTTTAAGTTGAATATTACAAAAAAAAAAACAATCCCGATTTCCCATTTTTCAATTTCCCATTCCCCATTCTCCCTATTAGTAACATCCCAATTTTTATGCTAAGCTGTCGCTTTTTTTATAAAAAAAAGAAAATTAAAAAGAAAATGATTGTCGAACCTCATGGTAACGTCAATCTTGACGTACACGTCACGGCGACTGTAAAATGTTTCCAGATAAATGAAAGGAAAAAAAAAGCCTTTTTTAAGTGATCATAGTTCGAACGGTTTGGAAATCAGTGTATTCAACTTAAAAGTTTTTAGCGGTGTCAAAAGCTCCGCTATAGATCTGAAACGGGTTAATCGACTACTTACCTTCTGCATGAAGGTTCTTTGCAAAACCATCTTTTTCCCCAAGGGTATGAATTCTACCACCCACTCGAGTCTGACTCTCTAGTACTATCACGTCATGTCCGACTTGTTCCAGCTCATATGCAGCAACTAACCCCGCCATTCCAGCGCCGACCACAATCACTCTCTTCGGTTTTTGCGTCATTGAATACTCTTGGGGATTTGGTTTCCCTATGCACTTTTGGTACGCAAAATTTAGGCCCTTTTTAGCGATATCCATCAACATAGGTTTTAATAGATCACTTTGTTGAACAGGTCGTTGCTGTTTTTCTTCAATCTTAGGCTCCATAATATCACTTTCTATATACGAAGAAGGGGCAAGCTGTGCCTTGTCTCCTAGACGAAGTTGGTGTGCATCACTCGTATAGTTCCCAAGATCTCCAGTTATCCAGTTTGGTTCGTTTTTAAAGGAAAATCTGCCCAACCTCCGTGCGACTGCCTCATCCGCATTTGTTGCCATTTTTTGTTCTTAAACTGCATCAACATGAAAGACGAAATTGCATATTATCAGTAGTGATAGTGGTAGTGGTAGTCAGGTAGTGGTAGTAGTAGTAGTAGTAGTAGTAGTGGAAGTGGAAGTGGAAGTGGAAGTGGAAGTGGTAGTAGTACTCTCATTCAATACAAATAATATTGAAGGCACATTGCCAGCCTTGATGCATTGCGCGCCGCGAACATACATCCCGCGAATTTCTTGTTACACGAAATTACAGATAGTTGTGAAAGGCTTTTCCAAAGATTCGGTATCCGTTCGAACGACTCAGGCTATCCGTTTGAGAAAAATTGTCATCCGTTCAAACGGCTCGGGTATCCGATAGAACGGCTTAAGCTATCTGTTCAAAACAATAATCAGCCGCGCCACTGTTCCAAACACGGTGGGCAAACAGGACGCCAAATGTGGCCACTTAGAAGTTAATTCTGCAGTTTTTATCCGTTTGAGCTCAAAGTTGCAGGATGGTAGGAATTTGTATTCCAAACAATCGCATGTTTTTTGTTTTTCGATTTTAACGGTTTTTGGCGGGAAAATGACTTCACAACATTGACAGTAAAATCTAAATTTTATCTAATGGCGTGACAAATAGTAAACAGGACTCAGATTTTTTTCGGACTGTCAGAATGTTTCTGGAATAGTCTTATCAGTTTGACCTGCAAACTTTGTTTATTAAACAAGAAACATGGTATTTCTTGCTTAATAAGCAAAAACGCGCGCCTTTCCCGTTTAATAAGCAAATAAATTGTGCTTATTAAACAAAAGAGCTGCGCTTTTAGGTTTATTAATCAAAACTTCCACTACACAACCATGGCAACAAATTATTTCTCCCAGCCGCCATTACGGGAAAAAATATGTGAGGCGAAAACAACGCTTCTGCAGCATCTTTGTATAGGAATTGTATTTTGTTAATCCCTCCATTCAAAGAAAAAAAAGACGTGTATTTTCTTTTTGGAACATATTATTTTGCCAAAGAAAGATCTTCGCAGCGCAGCGATCGGCGACTCGGCCGCGAGCAAGAATCTTGTTCAAAAGATTTGCTTTTAACAAAACAAAACGATGGCCGGCTGATTCCTTTCACGCCGTCAAAAGTGACATGGAGTTTCTAGGCTAAAGGAATACAAGAAAATTTAACGCTTTCAACAAAAAACAATGTTTTTATAACGTTCCAGGTTTCCTTCAAAAGTGTAAACAGGAGTGGAAATAAACAATTTACGCCATCCTGTAGGTCAAGTTTATTGGAGACTAACCCGGCATTTTACCATGAGCGAAAACGTTTATATCACAGACTTTCAGTCTTTTAGAACGGTACGAGTTTTCTATTGGGTTCACTTCGCTTCGCCAGGCACTCAGTTGGCGAAGGCATGAGCTGGAATAAAGTCTGGCGTTCAAAAGGTTTTGTTTTTACTCCGATGACGCTGTCACTAAAGCGAAAGAACAGTTTTCGTACTGCAAATAGAATAGCAAAATTAATTTATTTTATCGAAAACTGATGGAGTAACAGGACAGCAGGAAAGCAACAGGACAGAACTCATATCTTGAATCTGACATTAAGTTCTAGCGTGCGGGCATGAAGTTCAGTCATGAAAATTTAGCACCTAAAGAAGCTACAATTTTTCTCATGAATTATCAGTTATATTCACCCGCCTTCTTCCATAACTTCCATGCCTATACCACTGTTTTCTTTAGTCACCCAATTATCAAAATCAGTTGTGAAAAATTTGGCTTCTTATGGTTTATTGAATTTTTGGAACAAACACTTCATGCCCCTCTAAGGCAATTCAAAATGGAATTTTGAGCATAATTCAGGCCATAAACAAACCAAATTGTTGACAAGAAGCCCTTATTCTGTATTTGGTAAATGAAAATGAATTGTCAAAGCCAAATCAGTTTCGTTGTTTAGAAATACAACCACTCTTATCTTAAAATTGATCTAAAACGGGCCTCTGATTAGCACAACAAACTTATGATTTAGCAAAACAAGGATGATTTTTTTTCTTTGAAAACCTAGTAACCATCATAGAACACAAATGATGATGTTCTGACCTAGAGATATAACGACCTTTTTACAAGACACTTCAATTTTTCTTTGATTGATATTCAGTTTCATGTGATATTTCTAAGCATTACTCCAAGCATGAAAAGTCTCCATATTTTGCCAGGCCCATTTTTTAAAATATTTCTACCGCATAAAGTTAGCTTAACAAAACGTTCGTTAAAATATAATCTTCGTCTGACCTTGTAATAACCTGAATAGTTGTTGTAAATACCCATCAGCAAAGGAGCATGACCATACGTACATAGACTATACAAACAAATACGAGCTTCAGTGAGAAGTATCGAGGTTGCCTCTGATTTTCCGAGTCCTTTAAAGCTGAAAAAATGAAACCATCCATCCACAGTCAGGAGAGTTGGATAACGAAAGGCTTCTGTTGCTTTTTTGAAGAAAATAACCCAAACAAAGGCTTGCGTTGAGATGATACAATTGTTATTGTATCAAATTATCTGGCCCGCCATTTTGGACTTGAAGAGTGTGAAATCGACTAAACCGAGTTCCCATCCAATCCTTCTGCCGTTTCGCGGGAATTTTTGTGTTTTTCATCAAGTGTGTTCGAAATTATAGAAAGCGATCTGTTTCAGGATAATTTTACGATGGCACTTTATTCCTTTGGAGGGGTCTATGACCAGTGCGGTGCCACGTCATGGGCTATGCAAGAAACAGGAATGCTTCCTTTGTTGTCTTGCGATTGTGACAACGGACTGTATGGTTAAAGGGCAAGTAGAAGGGTTCAGGTGTGTCCGGGGAGTGAAGAGGAAGGCCTGGTGATACCAAAACTATAGGTGATTCAAAAGATCAGTTAGGGATAATACACGCGCACAAATGGCTTTTATCGCAATCTAGGGGACTCTTCTGATTGAAGAGAGACGACGATATATAATTTACGATATTGTCGTCTCAAATTGTTTGTTTATGGTTGATTGATTCCCATGTTAATTTCCTGGGTCCCTAAGAAAAGCACGTAGCACTAAACATTCAACAAATTTATCGCAGCAATCTCTTTATCCAAAAAAAAAAAGCAACAACAACAGGTACGATGAGAATAACTTGAACGCTGTTTTTTGTCTGCTCCAACTGCTTGTTTACATTCTGCTGGTCACGTGCACACGCTTATCACGCAATACACAATTTACCGGTTTCCATTCTTTGCCCATTTCGTCGAAGATCTTTGCAAACTTGCTTCATCTAAGCTTTTTGATGAAATTGGCATTTTCAGCGAGAAAATGTCATTAAAACGTCGTCACAAAATCGACCGAATTAGTTGATATTATTGGATTTGCTTGGAATAATGCATAGGCCATAAACACACGTGTTGTACTTGAATGGGAACTGACTCTGAATCGTTCTCGAAGAGCACGGAAGATTCGTGTATTTTTGTAAAAAAAAAAGTTTAATTTTTCAATTAAAAAATCATTTAAAAAAATGTTTATTATTCAATGAAAAAAAAAAAAAAACAATAATAATGAAAAAATTTACGTGAATAATTTTTGTAACCATGGGTGTTATCTCGTAAAACTCTCTAGAATTCCCTAAAAAACTCAAAAAAAAAATATTTTTTTTCGAGAGCGAGGGCCCTTTTTGGTGTATAACTGCTGATAAGTTGTAGTGTAGATGATTCTGATGAAAAACTGCTGATTTGTTGTGCTCAGTGGACAGTACTCTAGACACTGTTGTAGCATGTGAGTGGACTGAGCCCTCTCTTGGTTGGTAGGAATACAAAAAAATAAAAACGTTTTTTTAACGTTTTTGCCTGTGAATTGTTGCCAAAATGTCGAGTGAGTGTTAAAACTGCTATTCAATATTCTGCTATATATACTGCTATTCAAGTTCTCAAATTTGTCAGTTTTTTCTAATAATCTTGTGATTTTCTAAAATTGTTTTAGAATTCCGAAAAACATTCTGTTTTCTGCGGAATTATGTAGCTCAGCCTTTTTTAAGCTGACTTGTCTTCGACGAAAGGGGCAAATAAAGGAGACCGGTGGAGTTTCAATGCAAATTGTCTCGAATTGTGCATTGTTTAAACTTAGCATTGCTTGATAAGTGTGTCCACGTGACAAGCTGTATGTAAACAAACAGCACGAGCAGACAAAAAACAGCCTTCAAGTTATTCTTTCTAGAATTTCGAACACACCTAGCCTCGGTTGTTCTAAGGCTGGATAGCGCTATCCACTAGATAAATCTCTATGGTTTCATTTTTTCAGCTCTGAAGGACTCGGAAAATCAGAGGTCACCTCGATACTGCTCACTGAAGCTCGTATTTGTTTTTATAATCTATGTATGTATGGTCATGCTCCTTTGGTGATACAAGGTCAGACGAAGATTATATGTTAACGAACGTTTTGTTAAGCTAACTTTATCTGGTAAAAATATTTAAAAAAATGGGCCTGACAAAATATGGAGACTTTCCATGCTTGGAGTAAGGCCATCCCCACCTTTTTTTTCGTTTAGAGTCGAATGCGCGTCTTAATATTGGGTTGGTCGGTCGGTCGGATTGAACCCAAAAAAAAAAAAAAAGTACAAAAAACCTACAAAGAAATCACAAGAAGCATTGGAATGGGAGGCCCTGGTACCCCAGGAATACATTGAAAGTTAACATTAACATATTTGGATTAAAAAATACACAATTTCTGTTTTTGTTCTTGTCTTTTTCCATGCTGTTAATATGCTCATTTTTCAGATTAAAAGAATTATTTCAAGTGAAAAATGGTTCAACTACGACGCTACTTTTTTTTTTTTTGGAAAATGCCAAAAATTTGGGTCGGTCGGATGACGCTAAACGGAGGAAAAAAAAAGAGGATGGCCTAATGCTTAGAAATATCACATTAAACTGAATATAAATCAAGGAAAAATTTAAGCTTCTTGTAAAAAGATCGCTATATCTCTAGGTCAGAACATCATCATTTGTGGTCTATGATGGCTACTAGGTTTTCAAAGAAAAAATCATCCTTTTTTTGCTAAATCATAAGTTTGTTGTGCTAATCAGAGGTCCGTTTTACATCAATTTCAAGATAATAGTCGATGTATTTCTAAACAACAAAACTGATTTGGCTTTAACAATTCATTTTCATCGGGCTGAATACTCTATAAGATCATCAGATGTATTAAATTCTCTAAAGTGGTCCATTAGAAGAAAGAGGAAAAGGGCACTTGCTAATTATGATGTTTAAAGTATCCAATGACAATTGTTCGACGTACCTTCGGGAGCGGTTTCATAGAACCTCTGAAGTTCACAACTATAATTTGAGGTGTTCAAACTATGATCTCCAATTACCGCTACCTAAAACGAATTAAGCACACATTCTCTTATCGGGGTGTAATGGCTTGGAACCAACTGTCAAATCAAACATGTGGTATAGAAGATCTTACTAGCTTTAAACTTGCGATATCCTAAGATATAACTTTTTTTTCTTATTTTTTATGTTTTTTTTTTATGACTTATTTCTTCTTACTATTTTGTATTTGAATAAATCTTGCTTACATAAAACAGATAGTTACGTTTATAAGAGTCGATAAGAACAGATATAAAACTGCAAATCCTAGTGGAGGGTCGTGAAGGGGGGTACCAAATCCCAGTTCCCAGCCTAAGTTTGGCCCAAATCCCAGTTCCCAGGCTAATTTTTGCCAAAATCCCAGTTACCAAACCTAAAATCCCATTACTAATGATTATTTGCAAAATCATGCGCATAATAAATTAAAAGCACTGATTGCCGCTATTTAGATACACGTACTTTCACCTGGACTGAAGAAAATCTCTCATTCTGCTGGTGAACACTCTTTCTCTTCCAGCCGTATGCAAACTTGCAGAACTTGTCCGCTGACCAGGAAAACCGACAGAACGTAACTATGCAACCGTGTAAGCCTAGTAGCGGGCGCGAAGGCGAAAAATACTGATTTCACGGTCTCTAGTGAGGAGTGCAAGGTCTATTGCTACAAATTTTATTTTTCTATTTCAAAATATTGGAGCAAAGACCGCTGAAGAAAAGAAATCCCATATAATTGTTCATCCCATTCCCAGTGGCTTAATCCCAGTCACAGTGAGTAAATCCCATTTTCCCAGTCCACAATAAGGCTAATCCCAGTTCCCATTTTACCCCTTCACGACCCTCCTAGTGCTATATTATTGTCAGTTAATCACTAGTTTTAATATTTATAGCTTGTAATTGTTACACGGCATGTCTGAAAACCAGCTTGCTGAGCCATTTACCGTGTTGAAATAAAGTTGATTGAATTAATTGAACTGAAAAACTAATCAAGGTTTTGAAAATGACCCCCAGCAAAATGCCTCCCCCCCCCCCCCCCTTCAACGACCAGACCCTAAGTATAGAACTGCCAATAAAAGCAAAGCTTTTTTAAGTTAAGCAACTAGCCTAATAATATGATTTTTCCCAAATAATTTCTTTATATTTATTGCTACGCAACCGGAGGCACACTGAATGGATCCTTGGCTTCAAGCTTTCGTTCCCTGTGATTAATAAGGAAGGTTTGTTGTCTCGTCTCTCATGCGTAAAGCAAGATGGTTTTTACGGTGACGTCATCCAATTTTAAAGTCAAAATAGCGAGGTTTTACGAATTCTCATTTATACAAGGTTGAAGATAAACAAAAATCTGTTGAAAATCAAGAGGAGAGGCTTTTTTTTTAACGAGATAGCATTCCTATTCAGTGTATCGCACACTGTGAGAACTCGGAAGTTCAAATTACTGTATTTTCGAAACGAAACATGCTACAGGACTGAAAACTTGTAAAAGAATTTTTTTTTTGTTTATCTTCAACCTTGTATAAATGAGAATTCGTAAAACCTCGCTATTTTGACTTTAAAATTGGATGACGTCACCGTAAAAACCATCTTGCTTTACGCATGAGAGACGAGACAACAAACCTTCCTTATTAATCACAGGGAACGAAAGCTTGAAGCCAAGGATCCATTCAGTGTGCCTCCGGTTGCGTAGCAATAAATATAAAGAAAGTACTTAAAGTACTAGAAGATGTGTTTATGCGCACGTATGCTAACGTTATGCTAGCTCTCGAGTGAAACGAAAGATCTTTTATAGAAAAAGTGATCTCCTGGGCCCAGTTGTTCGAAGGCCGATTAGCGCTTTACCCGGAGTTAAATTTAACCCAGGTTTTTTTTTTCTTATGTTCAAAAGCTTTTTTTCGGATAATTTTCTCTCTTTTTTTTCAGAGCTTCCAATCATCGCCTTGTAGACAAAAAGAATTAAACTGAAAAGCTTTTTAAGCTTTAAAATCTGAGTTCAAATCTCGCACTAACCCTGGGTTATCTTAACCCAGCTTTGAACAACTCGGCCCAGGTGTTTTTTTGATTTCCGGCGGCCATACTGTACACAAATATGGCGTCTCCATATTTGCTCAAATTTTCAGGCAAATGACACTTAGCAGTACAAATTTGGTAGCTTCTGGGTATATCAAAATGGAAAAGGTCTCACTTACGGTTGACGTGCGTCGTCGACGCCTTTGAATTTTCTCTTTTCCTTTTCTTTTCTTTTTCCTTTTTTTTAATCGTTCACTTGACCTAAGGTCCGCCATTCATTTGTTACACGTTCCAATCACAATTTTCCCTGAGTTGTAGATTTCAGTTGAGGCGACATTTGCCAAAATAGGCACGAAAGTGACATATGTGTTTGACTTATTAGGAACTCTCTGCTCAGACATGTACAGTTCCAGTCAACAATGATGTTTTTCGGCAAAGTCGACTTACAAAGTTAGGAAATTGGAAACAGAGAATGCTCAAAACAAAAACATCGAAAGTTTTAGAAACAAACAATGCCATCGCGATCGGCGTAATGTCGTGGGATCCCGCAGAATGTTTCAATTTTGTCACCAGCAAAACGAGACCTGCAGGACTACAACTGCCTTTATCTTTGATTTGAAGACAAAGAGGTAAGATTCTGTGCCTTACATTTAGGTCTCGATTTAACGTATACTGCACAAAATTTAAGTTGCTTCAGTTAAATATATGTAGCTGGAGCCCTACACAAGTCACTCACGTGATTAGTTGAAACACCGAAATTTAACCACCATTAAAATTCGATTCCTTCGTGCCAAATCATTTCCCCCAAAAATCCTTTGGGACTTTAAAAGAACAACTCTCTGACTTTAAAATTCGAGGTTTGCGACGAGTTATATGTGGTACCACATGTTTAAACTAGTAATAGTTGACACTACAGCTGCCCCCGCTCTGTATATTGTCGGTCAATAGCATTCTTGCTCGTTGTGTAGCTCTTTGAAATATACCGATTCATAAGGAAGATTTTGACACATATTCCATACAATAGGTGAGATAAATACAGGAAACTCAAGGTTCCATGCACAGTTTCAGGTCGATTTACACAGCTTTGATCAAAACATTCTCAGTTTCGAGAATAGTTTATTCTAAACCACAAGAAAAGATTTAATAAGAAGTTTAATTTTTCGCTATTTTTCTTTCACTTTTTACATTCAGTTCATGTTATTTGCCGGAAAGGAAGCCTTAGAAATTAAAAGGACGTTTGATTAATTCACACTCGCGCATTCTAGTCTTATTTTAAAGTTTATAGCGGAAGGAATAAGTCAGCACAGAATTTAATTGTCGGAGAATTTCTGTAAACGTCCATCGTTCTGCTAGTGAGAAGCTAGCCGTTGTTCACTCGTCTTGCTTGTTTGGGGCCGAGTCTTATTCCGGTAAAAGAGAGAGAGAAAGTGTCTGGCAAGGTTTCCAACGAAAGATTTGTGAACTCTTGTCTGACAAACTCTCCAAGTGTTTATATATACATTTATACGCACCTTATAATTTCTTCTGCGCTTAACGAGTGTCGTTAAAAATTTGGTCCATAACTTTCACTGAAACAACTGCTCTACAGAATGTCACTGATAACACGTAACGCAAAAGAGTGTCGAAGTATGACTGCACAATAAATGTCACAAAATCTACCTAAGCGGTCCCTTGGGGATGTTCTTTTTTTACGTCATCCTAACCATTTCGTACTTGCGGGCGCAAACAATAGAAACGTCCTCATTACCTACCGATTCCTCGCGGCCCCTGTTCAAGCAAATCGAGATTTTTTCTATATTGACTTTATGACTGTACATTTCAACTGTAAGTACTTTCCTTAATATACGCGCGAGTTACTAGAGTGCCTCCTCGCGATTTCGCCTTCTGGGCGAAATCCCTGCGGGGGCAATAATAGTCTAATTTTGGCTAACTTTTTATCGCGATTAAAATAGGTCGGACAAATTAACTTAGATTTTAAAAGTTAATAGACGACAATTGCTTAAATTGCTTCTACGGCATATTTTGACATCGTTTTACAGTATGTGGTAGATTATATTTCTCCAAAAGGGCTTTGTTTTGTAACGCGAGGCGTCATAAATCGCCCTAAATTTTGCACTCAAAAAGCGGCATATTGACAGAATTCAGTTAATATCGATTTTCTCGAATACTACTCGATTATTAGTCGAACGAACTATGCATGTTTTGTTTAACATTAAGGTCAAGCTTAATTACCTGAGAATATGGGCCAAATTGATTTTTGAGCTGTTACCACGAAATTTTGAAAATGTTTGATTTTTGGGAACATTTTTTAACAAACAGTCACTGATCCACCTTTGATAGCCGAAAATTTCAATGACTATTTTGTAAAAATAGGACCAAATCTGACTAAAGAAATACTAACCCATCATAATTCCTTTAGAACTTTTTTAAAGCAAAGATGTTCTGCTTCAGTGTTTTTAGATCCAGTAACAGATGAAGAAGTTCTTAATGAGATCAAACAATTTAATGCAAATAAGTCCTGTGGTCATGATGATAGCTCTCCAAAAGTTGTTAAAGCTATTTCTAGTTATGTTGTAAAACCTCTCACACACATATTCAATTTGCCTTTTCTTACTGGCAAAATTTCAGACGCACTTAAAATTGCCCTTGTAACACCAGTATATAAGGCAAATGATCAGCATAAGTTTTCGAATTACAGGCAAATATCCGTATTACCCTGCTTCTCTAAGATACTACAAAAACTTATGTACAAAAGAGCTATTAGGTTTATCAATAAGCATGATCTATTGTTCAGATATCAATATTGATTCAGAGCACGGCACTCTACTCAGCAAGTGGCCATAGAACTTGTTGATAAAATAACACAGGCAATTGAAAGAAATGAATTTACACTTGGAATATTCGTAGATCTTTCAAAGGCATTTGATACTGTGAATCATGATATTCTTTTAGATAAACTTGAGTACTATGGATTCAGGGGGATTGTATTGGATTGTATTAGATTGGTTTCGTAACTACTTAACAAATGGGAAACAAATAGGTAATTAAAGATCAGTTAAGTCAAAACGTTTCATCCTTACTTGTGGGGTTCCCCAAGGGTCCATCTCAAGCCCCTTGTTGTTTTTAATATATGTTAATGACATTTCAGAAAGTTTAGACTGCTTGCAGTCCGCCTTATCTCTTAAAATCCGTCTAGTTCTTATCTCATTCAGCGCGATTGCAAACCACGATGTTATTATTTAGGGATTGCTGACTCTTTTGTAGTAAACAAGCCATCCGTCAGCCCAGAAACGGAGTAACCGGTTGGTCAATTGCACAGCTGTTGACAGATCATTGACTGGTCTGTGGTGATATTGCAAACAATAAAAATAGTCACGCGTCACAACCAACTGCAGACAATAGCGAACCAAGCAGTAATCTCAGTAATAACAAATTTTTAGGATGTCTTTAAGGAGGAAACTGCTGCAAATTTCCGGATTTAAAGACAGTGTGATTTTTTCAGTTGTTTACGTTCTATTTATAAATCGTTTCATGTTACTAGGGTTCAATTGATTAATTAAATTACCTTGACAACTTTGTTGTCCCCAGACAGAACAAAAGAGTCAGCATTCTCTTATTTTTTCTTCTCGGGCTTACGCCCTCGTTTCTCGCGGCAAGCGACCTTCGCCGCTCGCATGCTTAGGTTTCGCGTGCAGTAACTTTGCAAAGAAAAATAAGAGAGTGCTCGCAGTCTACAGAAAGTTCAAATTTGTTATCCCTTTTGTTGTTTGATACTAATTTATTGATCAGTGACAAAGATATTAAGAAATTATGTGACAATGCTAATCGAGAGCTTTGTAAAGTTGCAAATTGGCTGGCTGTTAACAAGTTATAATTAAATGTGAAGAAAACACATTTCGTAATTTTTAGAGCAAAGAACAATAGCTGACAAACAAACCAAGTATAAACATCGCCAATCAGAATATCGAGCAGGTAAGTAGTAAAAATTTCATAGGACTGACTATTGACCAAGATCTTTCGTGGAAACACCATATTAAGCAAGTAAGTTCCAAGATTGCGAAGTTGTCAGGAATAATAATAAGAACAAGGCATTACTTACCGCTAAAAATATTGCAAACAATCTATTACGCCTTGGTTTACCCTCACTTGACTTATTGAAATATCGTATGGGGCAGTACCTATCCAACAAGGCTGGAGGGTATACTTAACAATTATTCTTTTCAATCTCGGTGAATAGTAGCTGAATTATTTACCGAGCCACAAAGTGGCGAAGTAAATATTCCTAAAGCCACTATTCACCACGATTGAAAAGAATAATTGTATTAGTATATACACACGAAGTGATCTGATCAAAATCAGAGAGGAAACCATTAAAAAGTACGATTTGATTGACATATCAGTCAGCTAGACACGCGAAACTTTTAAAATAGGTCTTTGTGGAATCTTCAAACATGGCAATTCACAAGCTTATCACTTTGCAAACAAAAGCGTAATGACTTAAATGGAACCGCTAAAAGTTTGAATTGTTTCCTTACCTGAGAAGAGAAGAAGAGCTTTTTTGTTTTCTGTTGACTCGCCAAGTTTATTTTTGAAACGTAGAATTTCTGCAAACATTTGCTTTCAAATTTGTCATAAATAAACTTCGTTTCTGGGCCAAATTTTTCTTGTTAGGAAACGCTGAATTCACGAAACCGCCTCTTCTAGGCGAATGAACGGGAGTTGTAAACAATCCATCGACCAAAAAACTCAACTACAGTAAATGGAGAAACGCCGTTTTGAATCCTTCGAAGTCTTTTCTTGCCTTAAAAAAAGTCAACCCTAGGATTTTGTCGCCTTTTAAAAGATCGTTCTCTAAAAAAATGGAAAAAAAAAACCGAGCTCAAACATTATCCACTCGCTAGGAGGTAAATATCGTTGAATAGTCCGAGATAGCGAACCAATCAGATTGCTTAAATCACCAGAAGATCACTGAGTGTGTATATACTAAATAAGATTCAAAGGAAAATTGTAAGGATTGCAACGTTTTCGAAATATACATAGGACGCAAGGCCTATATTCCTTTCTTTGAATTTCCTAACAATATATGAGTTGAACTCTTATCTATTGGCATTATTCTTGTATTCTTACTTTGGAGGACAATTGCCGCCATCTTTTTCAGATTACTTTTCGGAGAATAATACTATTCATTCCTATAATACAAGGTCTGCGAACAAAGTATAGATTAAGTATGAGAGAACTAATTATAGAAGTTTCTCAGTTAGATATAGAGGTGCTATGATATGGAACAGTTTGCCAAATAGTTTGAAGGAGATGAAGTCATTGCAGTTGTTTAAAAGAAAATTGAGATGTTTTGTTCAACAGACATATACTGACTTTACATAATGGAACATAAATAAAGTGTGATACTCTTGCCCCTGAATCTAAGCGATACGTTTCCCAGAATATTTCAAGCAATTCCTGGAACTCCGCCGGTAAATAAAATCGGTGTCACACAACGTTTGGCTAAATTTGTATTCAGCCAGGCTTTGTCGTATTTATTTAACTGATAAACTGCTTTTCTTCTGGAAAGTGTGACAAGGTTTGTTCTCCCTTGGTAGTAAAATGTTTTATAGACAAAGGAAGCAAAGATTGAAAATGACTTGATACGCTCGCGAAGCGTTATGAACCAGTTCAATATTGAACTCGATTGGAAATTCACACTTTCTATCTCCATCGCTCGCGTGCTCTTAACATTTATATCGTCGACAGCTTTTAGTCACACCAAACAATACGCAAAAAGAAAGAAGAAGAAGAGTAAAATAGGGACCTTCACGACGATTTTCGCGGTGGGTTACTCATCCAAATCCTAACCCTGCCAAATAGGGCTTAACTTGAGGGCGCTACTGAAAAAAAAAAAAAAAAAAAAAAAAATTCTCGAGGGTTATTGCGCGATGCGCAAGTTTCTTAATACGCTGATTTATTTTCACGGACTTTTATACAATGTAGCTTAATACAAACACTTATTTTCGTTCAAATTTCAGTTTTTATCGATCGCCTTCGCGTCGTGTTGCGTTACATGCACAGTTATTTAACACTAATGATGTCAAATATCAACATACAATAGAAGTAAGCTGCAGCTGATTCAAATTAATTCAAATGCCATGCTTTACTCGCAGCACTTCACTTTCCATTGGAAACTGCTAGTTTTCTGCCAAAACAGTCCGAAATTGACGTCTACGATTCATCCTATCCGGTGTGCTGTAGCACTGGGAACATCGACATGCTGTCAACTGAAGGTCGTTTTACCTTCAAAAAGGAAAGGCCTATTTACAGCACACAGTTTATCAGAAAGTGTCGGCATTAGCAAGGTTAGCTTTCTACCTGTTGATTCTGAAAGAAACAAGTGCCTGTTCCCGGAGGGGGTGGGGGGAGGGGAGTACTTCTGGGAATTCTTGGTGTGGGTGTACCGCCCAGTTCTCCAAATCCTTAACCTATTTCAGATCAAAAAAATGTAATTTTTCACACACGTTTTCAGATCTGGCCTCTAAAATATATACCTGTCTTCAGACCTGGCCTCTAAGAAATTATGTCACCGATACTTAGATTAGAACAGCAAAATTAAAAAGTTTTTTTAAAATCTATTTCGAATTCGCATATTTCCCTTAGCTTTCTTTCTTACTCATTTGCAATTGAAACAATAAATACGTTCATACACTCCCGTAGTTCCCTCGAAAACCATACCCGATTCCAGATCAAAATGGGCAAAGTCGATGCCCGTTTTCAGACCAAAACGGCGCAAAACTCTTTGAGGCGGTACATACCTATATGACTTATGTAAGGGAATACTCCCCCGGCTGTCCGTTATCCGTTGTCTGTATTAGCGGGTGTCCGTGTTTTAAAAGCAGATTGAATTTAGAGAAAATGTAAGGGTTTCAACCCCCGGGAGCATAAAAACTGTCCGTATTAACGAGGTGTCCATATCAAGCGGGTGTCCGTAAACCGGGGACCGACTATAGTTATAAAACGGTACATTACCTGAGGAGATGACAGTCTTCGCAGTACAGGAAAACAGGCGGACTCTAAAGGAAAGCATATTAGGTATTCCCTTTAATTTTCAGCCCCCCGCCAATCAAAGTGCCAATGGATCAAAATCTACCAATCACATTCAAGTTGCTGTCAATCATCAGAGGGTTTTCAGATAACCTGAGATTATGAGGCTGTTTATAAGTAATACAGAGAGCTTGAGAGTTTTTCTTCGGTTTCGTTTACAAATGCATTGTTTATTTGCTTAGTAAATTTTACATGTATTATCCTTCTCTCAATAACCTTTACAAAACGTTTGAAAAAGTTCTGGAAACGTCTCGTTTTACTATTGTACCGAAATCAATATTGCTCTCAAAAAGATCCCCCCAACAAGAAAAAATATATATATATATATAAATAAATGAAAATAATAATGATAATAATAATAATAATAGTAACTTATATGAAGTCGATCAGGAGCTCGGGGGTGGGGAATAGACCACCAGGAAAGAAAAAAAAAACGCAAATCCCGGGAGTATCTCAAGGGGGGGGGGGGGGGGGGAGGGGGGGAGAGGGGGGCATGGTAACAGGTCAAATAGAACCATGCGTTAGTTTGAGATAGATCGGTTAAACGCTATAAAAGGCTAGGTTTCTAGACCGAAAGTCAGTTCGATAGAGCACATGAATGAGTGAATTGGAACTCTGACCACCACTCAAGTGCCTAATGCAAATCAAACACTTATAATTCACACTACCCTGCTGTAATTTAATCATAATTGACACTACCATAACCTGGGTGTTATTTTAGTTCTATATTTACTCCAATAAACACACTGCAGCTTTCTTTGCTATGTTTTAAGTTGCAATACATCTAAAAAAATATATTCCAAGGAGAAGACCCTCGTTACCTATTAAGAAAAACTAGTTTTCTATTGCCATTTGAAGCTCGGTAAAGTGTATCCCCCAAGATTCCATTAATGAATTTATTTTTGGAAAGTTGAACCTCTTGGTAGTTGTAGATTTCAGTTTCATCTCGGCATTTTGCATGACTAATAAGCAGTGAATTCGCACGCGAGGTAGTTATGAAATTTCTACCGGCTCAGTTTCCTTGAATTTGATGTAAATGTCTTCAAAACAATTGTATCCATTCAAAATACAGAAAAGGTATCGTAAAAAACAAAATTCACTGCTCGTCACGCACGCAGGAATGCAGATTAGAATTTGATAGTGGTTGCGGTAACGACTAACGGATTGATTAATGGCATCTTGGCGGGTACGCTTGACCTGGCACGACTGTAAATTAAAGCATCGGAAATACCCAGGTGCGACCGAAACCGCGTGTAGCGAGCGTTGTTTCCTTTACATAGAATATTACGTCATATACTAGCATATTATGATCTAAGGTGGTGTTCCTTGTAGCGATATGGATCTTCCAGCCTTAAGTTTTGACCACAGAATGTGACGGAATAGTACGAAACAAATCGCATCAGTGGTTGATATATTTTCAGGATGTCCTCCCACTTGCTATCAGAAATGAAGGGAGTAGCCGATGTATAATGACTGAAACCACGAAATATCTGACAAACGCAATAACTTACCCGGGGTGGGGGGCACTCCCTTACGTGATCTAGGCGGGGATGTACCTCTGGACCGGGTATGGTTTTTGTCCCCTCTGTCCTAAACGGGGTATATAATTTCATGTGCATGAGTCTGTCAACAAGGCACTGCTTGCACGATTGATTTGATTTGCTAAATGAGTTTTGTTTCTACTCCAAGCATGTAAAAGAAATGACTATAACCTGAATTTGCTCTGTAAGAATTGCCAATAAATGGCTTTAAAACAAAGCGACGGGAATTTTCTTTGTCCTAAACAGGGTAATAAAATCAAGGGTATTGTCCTAAACAGCAGGGTATGTATTTTAGAAGATTTTTGTCCTAAACATGGTCAGGGTTTCAAACCCCCAGCGACACGCCTGTACCGAATTATTGGTCGAGTACCGCTCCCTCCCCCCAACCCCACCCCGATAAATTATCTAGAGATCAAAAGGGTCAAAAGAGGAAAAAATCAGTACGGAAAATCGTATAAGGAGCCTTTCTAAAGAAATTCGTCGTTTTATTATCCTGTTACCCCCTCTCTGAGTGGAATAGGATTATTTCAACGATGCTGTTTCTGCATGATCACATGAAGGATACCAGAGTTTAAGACGTCTCAAACTTCAGTCGTAAAATAGCCTCTTTAATTTAGAGAATATTTTGTGGTCATCCTAGACATCTAAAGAAAATTTTGTATAATATTATATTGAAAAAAGACTCAGCTATGCATTTTTATAACAAAAAACAACTGCCCGTTGTTGCTGAAGGGGCTTTAAGGAAATTTTCCCAAAAAACGCGAAATACAAATATTTCCATTTTATCTAAAGTTGCGGTTAATTAATCGACTCTTAAAATCACTTTTAACGACACCTCGGTAAAAGGAACCCCTAGAGTTGGTCCCTACCTTTCTTTGCTCCCTCTTTAACACGAACGTCACTCTAGCTTAGAACCACACTTAGTGTCGTCCAAAAGGTGTTCGACTTAGAGAGAGTTGTCTGTATAAGAAATAAGCATTCTCAAACAAATGAAGGATACTTATTAACCTCAGAAAGCAAAGACACGACATGACTATAAATCCACCTATAATGACATCTACCCACTCGAGAAAACTACTCTACATCGTGATATGGATGAAGTAAATGTACAAAAACTGTAAGTATATGGAAGCTATGGAACAATTCATGTATAATTCATGTTCCTGTAACATTGTTCAGATTCACTAAACAATTAATTTTTATTGGCGGGATAATTAGAACGCCCCTCTCTTCAAAAAGTATATAACGACTTTCTCAATGATATTAAGAAGCTAAAAAGGACAATTGAACAGAAATATTAAAATCCAAAATATACTCCATCTGCTTCATAATTGTCATGGCGCAATTCTTTACTACCTAATCGATATGTGCTGTATTTCTTTGGCAAGCGCGATTGCCTCACGTCTATCCACTGTCGTTCTAAGGAGGGCCTGCCAACCAAATCTTGTTAAATATGGCAGCTCTCTGCAAGTTGTTACCTTTAACTGGCTGCTGAGATTTAATATTGGCGATAGCATTCTCTGTCAAAAGAACACCTCGGTCGATACGCATTGGCTTAATGAGTTGGCTGTATAGTGGCGTTGTTTTCCCTCTAATCGCCAAATCTTTAAGTATTTTTCCTATGACAGGAACAAACTTCATAGCCCATCCACCAGTAAAGACGACGATGCGGTCATTAATGTTTTCTCCTGGTAGAAAATCCAGAACAAAACCGACACCATTGTCGTCTTCCTTACAGGATTCAGCAAAGCCTGCGACGCATGTTGATGGCTCATCATTTGTTAGTTTGGGATCCAGACTAGGCATTGATTTCTTCACGAAGTCACTGGTGAATTGAAGGGCATCTTTATCAAGTGGTCGGCTGCAAGCGTCTGGAGGATAAAGGTCGAAGTCAAAGCGCTCATTTGATGTGAATGCGGGAGCAACTCTTGCGTAATTTGGCCGCTTTGTTTCGCTTGGGAAACCGTAGTAGCAGTTTAGATCGTTCTCTTTCGGCTGACCAAAGAAATACCAGATAGGCCATTTATTCGATGAACCTGACACCGAGGAAAGAGTTCGTGATACCTCCTTGCTCTTGAAATAGATGGAGCTCCATAGATAGATTGTGAGGTTTATCCTCTCCTTGAATGTTGGCGTAAGAGATGATAGGACGTGGTTAACATAGGTACCAGGCGTCAAGATCACTTTCTTAGTGCGGATGTACTGTGGCTGCTGACCAATCCACACTCTAACCTCATCATCCAGACTATAATCAATGCACTTGACAAAGGCATTTTCGATTAGATCAGCATTGCCTGAAGATTTCAACATCCTGTTAAGTCCTTCAATAAGGCCAGGTACATTTATTGGGCCTCCATCTTTAACAAACAAAGCTTTTGGTTTCTCCATGTCGTTAACCGCGTCCGATATAAAAGAAAACCGCTCATCGCTCTGAATTTGTTCTTTACCTTCAAGCAAATCGTATGGTTGACTTAGCATCTTGAGGTTTTTTACAGCCTCGTCAATGTTGCCTTCACTGCTTTTGACCGTAGCATCGCCAAACCAAAGGCAGCCCGTCCTTTCCAAAAGGGAGTTGTCATTCAAGTCTTTCATGAGTTCGTCCCATTCTTTACTTGACTCGATAGCTAGTTTGCAAAGATAGAGCTCAGAGTAGCAAATACGAAATTGGCGACCAAAGCCAGGGCTTGATCCATGTGTGTTTCCAAAATTGTACTGTTCGATGACCATTACTTTTTTTCCCTCTTTTACAGCGCAGTGGTACGCAGCGGATAATCCAATGGGACCACCACCAACAACGATCACGTCGTATCCCGATCCAGAAACTCTTGCGGCCATGATCTTCGGTTTTTCTCTATCTCAACCTTCTGTTCCAATTAAATTTCACGTATGGTTGAACATTGAATGGAATGTAGTTAGTTATGGGTCATGGGTTTCATGGCCTCAGGTATGTTTATTTAGCCATATGCGCGTTTATCACGAAAGCAGCTCAGGAGGGAACCTAATGGAAAAGTGAAAAATGCAAGCAATCGATCACCTTGTTTGCTTTTGCTGTCAAAGTCCATTAAAGGATTAAAATATGTCAGAATTGCGACAAGGTTCACATAACGCTGACTCATATGATGGCCTGTGAAACTGAAATCAATGGTTTTTGAGTGTTTCTCGTACAGTTTCAGTCCTTTCTGTCCAAGTGCAATGCTAATACTTTTGCATTGTACACTTTATTCCTGAAAATTTGCAACAAGGCGCATTGGTCATAGAGGGCTCATTTATTTCTGGAAGAAACTAAGGTATCGGATTGCTTAGGGCAAAATGTATGTGTCTCAGTAGACTATAATTCGGCACTACTAACTTCAATTAAACCAGTTGCCCCTGGTAAGTGGAAATCCAGGTATTATTTTTGTTTTTCTCAGGCCCTTTTCAGGACATGTTATAAAGAAGTTTTAAGAGGTTGTAAAACAAACAATGCAAAATGCAAAGTCCAGTGCTGAGTGCAGTCCAGATTTTTCAACTTGCCCTTCTTAATCTATTTTTATTCACTGGTTGATTGTACCGTGCATCAGTAACAGAATCACCGCAATCCATTCAGTTTTCTTGGTTGTTTATTTTTACTATAATTTCTCTTGTTAAGAACAGCCACATCAGCTATACCTACCAATCGGAAAAGAAGCTCAATAGCTTATGCTTTTTACCAATTTCATGTTCTTTTTCGTAACTAAGCAACGGCAACTAAGGACTTCCCGTTATTTTCGGAAAAGATGAAAAAACACAGGAAGTTTGAAAGCAAAACCCCCAGATTGACCTTAAAATAGAATTGCACTTGATGGATCAATTATAAAGTAAGCAAACAATCTGGTAATCTAAATGGAATGTAATTATCGTTTTTTTTTTTTCGCTTTGACTTTGTTTCCACAAATAAATAAAGCGGACCACCATGAATTTAGACACAGTGTAACTTTATTTGATTTACCACAAAATACAAATAACGATAAAACAAGACAGTTACACAAAAGCAAATGAAAGTGGCAAGGAAGCCCAAAAAGAAACCAGGAGGCTTATAGACATTGGGCTCCCTCAGAGTAAAAATAAAGTTAACAGTAACAGTAAGGCCAGGATCGAAAGTAAAATACAATCAAGGTAAGTATAAATTAACTAATTACATAGACTGAGTTGACAAAATATAAAGTATGGTACATGTAACGATAAGTATAAAAATAATATCAGACATGTGAAGAAGGATAACTATTTACTACAAGATTTATAACTAATAATTCATTATAGTTTTTTTCAATTTCGTTTTGAATAAGTGGAAAAAATTAGATTCTTTAATATCATTTTCTATAGAGTTATAATAAGTAGGTCATTGGAAACTGACAGAAAATTTACGAAGGTTTGTTCCACAAAAAGGAAGGTGAAAATCGTTCCCGTATCTAGTGGCATAGCTATGGACTTGTTTGTTTAAACAAAAATAATTGTTGAACTTTGGAGGCAGAAGAGAATGGTTAAGAGAAAACATAAGTTTACCCAATTCAAGTTGTCTAGTATCGGAAAGTTTTAGTAGCTCTAATTCTTTGCAAATAGGGTCTGAATGAGTATCGAAAGTTGATTTAGAAATAATTCTGATAACTCGCTTTTGCAAAGAGACAAGACGGCGAAGATTGGTTTTGTACCTAGATCCCCAGACAATAATACAATAATGAAGATAAGGATAAACTAAACAATAATAAAGAGTTTTTAGATAGGGTTTAGGTAGAAAAAATCTTGCTCTATTAATGACTCCTATTGATTTCGAGATTTTACGAGCTACTTGAGAAATGTGCGGTTTTCAAGACAGATGTTCATCAAGGACTACACCGAGGAAGACCGTTTCCTTAACCTGTTCGATTCTCTGTTTATTTATGCATATTTGTATTGGAAAATGATACCTTTTGTGTCTAGGCTTAAATAACATAAAGTTTGTTTTCTTCAGGTTTAAGGAGTGAAATCCCCTGTGCTGTGATAAGGCATCTCAATGAAACAAGTTAACACAGGATGTATTCAGGTTACTCTGCATTACAGAACTTTTGTGCTAAACACTGAACGAGCTAATTGCTTATCAATTACTCATTCCGCCCAAACAAACTTGGTATATAAAGCTTAAATTTTCTGATTTCCTCTACGTCATAAAGTAAACTTTGCCGGGATAAGAACACTACGAACAAGGAACAACAAAAAAATTCTAAATATTTTATTGTTTTTGTTTTCATTATTACTACTTGGTGCACTAAACGAAGATGATCCAAATTCTTATTCTCCTTTTGACAAAGTACGCATTAAATCTTAAAATGAGGTTAAAAACAATTCTTAGAAAAGAGGGAAACATGAGAGGCTTAGGCCGTTTCAGAAATTCACAGCAGGCATTTGTCCAAGGCGTTTTTTAAAACTAGCCTCTCACACTGATTTGCCGTCCTTGCGGTTAGGCGTACGACGATCTGCGGTAAGATGGTTGACTGCACATCCAGTCATAAGTAATTCGATGTTACGTTTTCGATTTCCGTTAAAAAAATTTTCTCTAAAGAGACCTCCGTTTAGAACAGCGGGATCAGAAAACATTTTGATCTGCGGTTTTATTGGGCTATATAAATTCTTAGAAAAGTTGACATACTGACATTTAATTCCTCGGCACACCAACTACTTTTGCTTCACTTTAATCATCACACGCTAGAGACAAGTTTTGAGTTTATGTCTTATCGTAATCTTTTCAGAATAAGGAGGAGTCATCATGGCCGGACAAGTCGCTGCTGCACAGGTTGGACTCGAGGTTCTTAACAAGGCGCTTGAAATTGGCACGAATGGTTAGTGCATGAGAGTGTTATTTTTCAGAGTCTTCACAGCCAATAATATCGTGGTCTTTAACATCATGATCAGACGACCAAGAACTTTGAGACTGAAAATTGATCAATCAGGCCAATATCTAGAGCTAAATGCCATCAACTGACGTGATGCTACTCAATTTGGCTCTACTGCACAGGTTGTTCGAGATTCGATGTCAACAACAGTTTTTTGTTAATATTCCGAGGACTACACTCGCCAGGATGATCATATTAACTCCACCTATCTACTAGTCTGCTATACAGCCGTTTTTAGAGTTGTCACGCAATGCTCCTCCCCACCCGGAGGAGCTTTGCTTGACGACACTAAAAACGGCTGTGTAGCAGACTACTTATCTACTTGCGTCTTAATTTGTAGCTATACTCGCAAAACCTTGCATATCTACGCCTTAGCTAGCCTGCGGGGGGCAGACGCTTATCTCGGCTTTTGTTTGCTCCCCGTAGGCTACGTCTCAGTTTTAATTTTCATGATTTTTACGTTTCATTAAATGTTTCAGCCTTGAACAGCATTTACGACCATTACTTCGAAAACGAGGCAATGATTGCTTGGTGGAACGATTGGAAAGCGAGAGACCAAAGAGCTCGAATCGAGAAAACGTTTAATCACGGTCGTTTCTCCAGAGAAAAACGCACTTTAGGTATTTCATCCTGATCATTCTATTTGTTTCATTCTTCTAACTGCCGCAGAACCTTGATTGTTTTCACTAAACTTGGCCAAGGTGTAAGTTTTATAAATTAGAAAAATTTATTTCAAGCACTTCTCAATGTCAAACTGTTTGTCTAAAATTACATTCGGAATTTCTTTTTAACTGAATTCCATAGCCTCTAACTGTTTACTCAGTATCGCTTAGACCCTAGTGAAAACAATAACTAGCAGGTATTTAGGTACGACAAGATTCTAAGCCAGAGATTAAAAGTGGATTCCCACCTCTGTGAATGCTTTCACAACCCGACAACTTCTGAACTACCGAAGTCTACCATCTTGTAAACTTGAGCCTCAAATGCAAGCCAATTTCTTTCAATTTCTTTTTTCCGGCAGAAGCAAGGGAAGGAAAGGCTTAAGATTGACTGTCTTGAAAACACTGAATGACTCATCTCTTTTACCAAAGACACTGTGAAATAAAATGCACAGCCCTTGTGGACCAATAATTCGAAATACGGTTTATGATCTCGTTTTTTATATCCATTTTGGTCCCTTTAACCAATCTTGGCTATTCTTAATTTAGGTTTCGTCAACGGAAGGTGGTACTGTTGCTTCACACAAGCGGGCTTGCAGGCCAAGGGGCAACCCCTTGATAATTAGAGAAAAGGCCCATTGGACAGAAGGCAGAACCAGTCCTCAAAATCGAAGCTTCACATTAAAGCAGCGGATCTTAAAAACTTGAAGTTAGAGACACCTGTTACACTGTCGGCTACCCACTTCCATGTATACTGAGCAGAATTAAAATGCATACCTTTTGGTAAACAGTCGTTGAACGTTATAGCTACGGCGAAGTCGCATTAATTTTTAATTATTGGTATGGGGAATAAAATTACAAAATTAGATGGCATGCAATAGCGATAAGCGCTTATAAAGCTCTCCTTTGTAGCGGAGCAGTACTAGCAGCAGTATACTAAGGCACGGCAGAAGCCGATGGACATGGAAAATGTTAATACCCTGTTAGTTATGTATGCTATCCATATGAAGATGAATTGACAGCTGTCAAAGCCGAGTCTTTTTTTTTTTACACTAAAATTTTAATGTCTGCACTGGCGTGTATAACAGAGTGAGGGCTAGACCGAGAGGTGAAAATCAAATAAACAAACAAACAAAGAAAAAATATAAGAAAAACATGAAAACTTTTTTTAGCGGCTACGTGAAAATGAAAAATGTTAGACATGCTAGCCGCCACATAGGTGAAAATCAGCGGCAGTGAAAAAGAAAACAAAAGCTAAAAAGAGCACATACGAAATTTGCACCATAAAACGTTTAACTAGGCCCCGTCCACAGGCAGGTATCCGGATATTTTGGAATACACAACATTTTATTTGCGGATGGCGGCTACCGTCCACACATATCCGGTGAATCCAGCGTACATATCCGCAACTTTTAGAGTCCGCTTTTATGAAGTTGTAAGGTGCGTATAACTGTGTATATATAAACACTTAGAGAGTTTGCTAGACACGAGTTCACAAATCTTTGATTAGAAACCTTGCCAGACATTCTTTTTCTCTCTCAGCCTGTTCCAGGCGTTCAGATGGTGGGGAACGGACGAAAAATTAGTTGGGCCCGGGCGAAAAATTGACGAGGGAAAAAACAGGCCGGGAATAGGGATGGAACAGTCTCCCCTCGTTTTTTTCCAATCGCTTTTCTTTTTGCGCTCGCCTCGTACGATTTAACTTGCTGCCCACTATTTAAACACCTGGAACAGGCTATCTCTCTCTTTGACCGGAATAAGACTCAGCCCCATACAAGCAAGACGAGTGAACAACAGCTAGCTTATCCCTAACAGAACGATGGACGATTACAGAAATTTGCCGACAATCAAATTCTGTGTTAAGTTATTTCCTGCTCACAGATGTCCTTCCGCTACTGAAGTTTAAAATAACACTAGAATGCGCGAGCGTGAATTGATCAAACGTCCTATTAATTTCTATGGCTTACTTTCCGGCAAAGAAAGTGAGCTGATTGTAAAAAGTGAAATCGAAATAGCGAAAAATTCAACTTCTAATTAAATCTTTTCGTATGGTTTAGAATAAACTATTCTCGAAACTGAGAATGTTTTGATCAAAGCTGTGTAAATCGAACTGAAAGTGTGTATGGGACGTTGCGTTTCCTTGTATTTATGTCACCCATTGTATGGAATATTTGTGAAAATCTTCATTATGAATCGGTATTTTTCAAAGAGCCACACAATCGATACACAACGAGCAAGAGTACTATTGAATGACAATATAGAGAGCGGGGGCAGCTGTAGTGTCAACTATCGCTAGTTTGATATGTGATCAGCAATAATTTGTCAAGTAGTTAGGTTACGGTTACTGAGATATGAGGAAAACCGTTGGTTGGTTATAATCCACAGAATTCGTAGAAGTTGAGCTTACCTAGCAAAACATTGTGGTCAACGGGGTGTCAAATGCTTTTTTGAGGTCAATAAATACACCATAATAGTCTGATAGAAATTTGGGAAGAAGGAATCTTACGTACGAAATTACTCCAAAGAGACGCGAAATGTTAATTGACAATACTAGGAATTTGTGAAGAACTTTTGACTGGTTTGTTCGCGTTGTTTGAGTACTTAATTGTAGCAACATTATTGAGGTTTTTTCTTACGGCGAAACAATAGATACCCCTCAAATACCATACCTTTTTAACCAACATGACAGTCGCTCTAGGCCGCCATGTAAATGACACGTCACGCAAAGAGTAGAAATTTAAGTTTATTGACTATCACAAATTGAAAACCATTTGGAAGTGAAAATTTGTCTCAATATTAGTTTTTAGCTGCTCTTACAGACTTCATGAAGGTAAAAAATCGGAAGGATCGACAATTCCCTAGTTTGAATTTTGACGTCATGTGTAACCAAAATTTAACGCCACAGATTATATCACAGTCGATACGCGCTCAATGCATGGACAAGAAAAACTCGGCGAAGCAGTGTCTGCAGGCCAATTAATTATTCAGTTATCAAACTCTTTGCTAGCTCAAGACTGTTCGTATCATCAACACTGTCATAACCATCATCATCGTCATCCTCACGTTCCTCCCCCTCAAAAATCATTTCCTTTAAATTTAGTTTTCATTAAAAACAAACAAACAAACAAAAATATGATATTTGACAACAATTTAGAACAAACAAGACGCTAAAAATCTCACAGACATATAGTTATTTACATTTATTGTCGTGATGTTTTTTTACTTCTCCACATAAAGCACTTCCTATTTATTCATCTAATCCATCACGTTCTAACAATTAACTGATAAATGATAAATTTCCGGTTCACCTGTTTAGTTGTAATTTTCCTTGGTGAAGGAAAATTGGAAGAAAAAAAAAGAGTCATAAACTTTAACTTATGGAAAATTTTTAAGTTGTAATTAGAGAGAAACCAATCAAATTGGAATAATTCAAGGCAATAAGTACCATGCAGTAAACAATTAATTAAAAGACCATACCACATCTCCTCAATTGAAATACGACATAAGAATTGTCGCTGTTTCGCGCTATAATTACAGTGAAGTTTAATTTGTTACTGTAAAAGAGGAGTTGTAAGCCAATTCATTTTATGAGGAATAAAGACAAAGAGCACGTCAACCTTTGAAAGCAGGGTTTTTAGCTGTCTCTAACATTAAATTTGGTTAAGTGAACGTTACAATATATCGTTAATTGGTTGTTACGCATCTGTGAAATGACATTTTACCGCTCAAATCCGAAATCTTCGTAAGCAAGAAGAAAACACATTAAGAAGTTACAGTTGTATAAGAAACTATGTGTATTTATTTTTATTGTTTTTTTCTTTCAGGTTTTTTAATAAAAAAGAAAAAGAAAAATGTTCTAACAAGCGAGCCCCCAAGCTGGCCTCTAAGGAAGTACAAATTTACCAAAACTTCGAATGGGCCATCTCTATCCTAATCAACTGCCTCTTTCGGATGTAAATGATTATTCTAGCTAATGATTATTCTAGTGGTTAACAGCGTCAGTTTGTTTACATTCGCGCTTGTCTCCACTTCACGCTGATTGGCGCAAATCTGACAGCTCGGTCGACGGGTTGCCATGTGCAGGGAAATTGGGGGCGGAATTCAAATTCCAAAGACGTAGTTGTAAGCTCTACCTCCTTTTCCCGCCCCGGCGCCAGAGCACCCTGGAGAGCTTGCTCGCAGGCTAATGGAGGGACTGCTGTTATTCCCCAGAAAAGCATTTGTAAAAACAGTGAGGGTTGGGGGGAGGGGGTCTTATTTTGGAATGGCCGCGTAGTAAGATATTACTGAGTTTTAACATCACCAATTATTCTTTGTTTTTCTTCCTAGATATGCACCTTTTCGCTTCCTTCCACAAAAAAATAATTACGGTAAAAATTATAACTAGAAATGCATATTAATAAAGCATCAATTATCTTAAAGGTGCAATAATTAATTATTTTTAGCCAGTATTTTAAAAAGTGAGCCGCAAATGTTGCTCAATTGAGACAAATAAGTCGGACTAAATTGGCCCGTGTCTGGTTCCAGTCGTTCATAACACCGACACGGTCTCCATTTTGTACCTTGTTAAATTTGAACATAACTGGCATCGTGTCACTAACATACACCCTTGCTAAACTTTACTAGTAACATGCACGTTTACTCCTAAACAAAATAATAATAATAATAATAATAATAATAATAATAATAATAATAATAACTATAACTAAAAATGCATATTAATGAAGTACTGTCTAATTTTTATTTACCAATTAGTACAGCTGTATGCCAATCATTTTAGGTGGCAAGTGCTTTGTGATCGACGAAGAAACACAAACAAGTCAGAATGCATTAGCCCATGTCTGGCTCCACTCGTTCATAACGCCGGTTAGTCTTCATTTTGCCGTTTTTAAAAACTGCTAGCGTCCTTTTTAAAGAAGGTAAGACAGTTTAGTTCCTGTAGAATAAGTGAAGTTTCATACGAGTTGAGATATGTCCAGGAAGGATCTTGAGAACAAAAATTGGATAGCAGATTCTTTAAGAATTTTCGCAAAAGAAATAATTCACTAGAAAATTTTGTGAGACAATCACTTGCAAATATCACAAGAGTTGCAAGAATAACCAATTTAAAAAAATTCTAGACTTATAAAGAGAAAAGGCCAAAAAGGGCCCTGAAAATCCCGCAAAATTAAAGGCGCAAAAGTAACAGGAATTTTTCTTGCTACCTAAAACCACCGAACAACAAATACCTCAAAAATAGCAAGAATAACAAATTTAACAAATTCTAGACCAACAAGGGCCTCGAGGAGGCCTCAAATTTCGCAAAAATCGCAAAAGTAACAAGGAATTTCTTTTCTACCCAAAAACACCGGGTAACATACACCCTTACTAACCTTAACTAGTAAAAAGCACCTTTACACATTAAACAATACCAAGAAGTAAAGCTCAGATACTTATCTTTTTTAGGGAGTATATTAAACAGTGGCAAGTGCTTTGTGATCGACAAAGAAACTCAAACAAGTCAGGATACATTAATTAGACCTTGTCTGGCTCGTTTATATCGCCGGTCAGTTGCTGTTTTTTTTTAAACTGCCAGCGTCCTTTTGAGAGAAGGTAAATATAATTCCAGGAGAATACGCTCCGTCAAGTTACATACGATTTGGCGTCGCATTGTTTAGGTAAAGAGGAAATATAAATTCTTGGTATTCTAAAGTGGCCACGGAACACGCACAAACCGGCTTGCTTTTAATTTTCTCAGCTAAATTTGAGCTTTTGTGAACAGTTTAATAACACGAGCGACCAGTTTAATTTTTTTAAAAAGGACTAACGGCTTTATCAAACTTTGTTTTAGATTTCTCCCCAAGTTTTGTCTTTTTCTGCAACCGTAGTTGATAGCGGCCTCCTCCACTAACAACGAAAAACAGACGGCGTCTAAACAGGTGACCAGTTCACTGACAAAGTAGGCCAGTGCTTCACTTCTGAGGAATTTCTTTGTATTAATACTACAAGCTCGATGACTCAGTTCAAACAAAGTGTCAATGAACCTGAGAGTTCCCCAAAATAGTTTTTGTCCTTTGAGGAGGATGGATTGTTAGATTTTTATTTTAGTCTTAATTATGTCTTGTAGAGATCTTATACAGGAAATGCTTATTAGCTAATCCAGCTTTTCAAATGGAAGGCACAAGCAGTAAATTGGTTCTATAAAGAGAAGTAGGAAGAGTAGAAGCAGGTGCATAACACAAGGAATAAAGGGTCATATTTCCTTTAAAATACGTCTGCCACGAAGGCTAAACTTGTCAGAAAACCCTGCTTATTGCAATCATGACAAAACCTAAAGGCTACTTTTTCACGTTACCTTGAGGTTTAGCTTGTTCTTTTATAAACAAATAAAGAAAAATGGCAATCCTTTCCATGTATCGCTCTGTTTTTGACGCCAAATGAAGTCCGGAAAGCAGCCTGGTGTTATTCTTAATAAGACCCGGCGTCTGTTTACTAATACTCCTTTATCTCTGATCATATCTGTTCATAAAACATGTTTTCTTAGTTATCGTTTACTTATAGTTGGTGAAGAAACTTTTTGAATCATTTAAAAACTAAAAAGAAGGCCCCAGAAAACGCAAGGCTGGACGCCAGTTTCATGATACATTTTCTTATATTTTCTCCTAGTCAATTTTAAAGACAATTAGAAGCTATAAATTAACGTTGACGTGCGTTTGTATTTTTAATCAAAAATCTATGATGGGATTTCTTTGAAAGGAGTTGTTGATCATGAAAGAGTCCAAGAAGTAGGCTCAGCCACAAGTTGCTCAGCAACTTTTCGGTAGCTTTTGAGATTTTGGGCAACTTTTGCGATTTTCGGCAACTTTTAAAATTATTGGCAAGTTTTGATTTAAATTATTTTATACTTTTATTAGCTATCGAAAAAATGTCAGCTAAATTCCAATGGTTTATACTACTGAGTGAGTGTGTGGACTCCAGGACTGGCCCAATTACCAATGCCAGCTTGGTGTTGCACGCCTGTCCATGAGGTAAGCGGTATCACATGATCCGTTTTTCAAAATGGCGCACAACAATGTTCAGCTGGGAAGAACGTGCAGATGAAGGGGCGATCAATTCAACTGTTGAATTTGAGTCTTATTAATCAATGAAGTTGTGTTAAAAAAAAAGAAAATACGAATAAAACCTACTTATACTGTGCACGATAGAAACCGCAATAAAACCAACTTCAAGCGCAAACAAATAATAATAATAATAATAATAATAATAATAATAATAATAATATAACAATGATCATCATCATAATAATAACACTAATAATAAAAATAGGAACTTTTCGGCAACTTAAGGCACTTGTGTCGGCAGCCTTTTGTTAACTTATCGACAAACTTGTGGCTAAGCCCCCCAAGCAACGGATCTTGAACCCGGCAATGCACCCTCTGAAAAATGAATTTAGTTCTTTATTACAATAGCTGCCAGTTCCGACTTATAAACAAAACACAGCAGCGTACAGTTTCATTTTCGAACCTCTGTTTCTGTTAAAAAAAAAAAAAAAAAAAACATGTATGAACATCAACTAATTCTTTCATTAAACATTCGGTGAATATGTGTTTCACTTTTCGTGTAAAACGGCCTCAAACTTAAGTTTCGAATAAGTGCCAAAAAAAATCGTTTTTTGAAGTGCTACAGTTTATTTTTAACGAAACTGAGTTTTGGGAAAGTTCGGCACTAAATCACATTGAAGCATGGTTGCCTTGAATGACTTCATATTTCACATATTTCTTCCTCGTGAAACAAGTAAAGTGTTCCGCCAGTTTATACTCATTACCAAAACAACTCAACCTCTTCCTTTGTTTATTTCCAGTTTTAACTGTTTAATAATCTGGCAATTTTGCTGTCATTTATTCACATATCACAAACTTCTTCCAATTTAAGCCATGAATTATGTGCGGTATTATAGCCAATCAGAAACGGATAAATATTTTAAATTAATAAGAGTCTAATAATTATGATCTTCCTTTACGCTTATCAAAGTTTATATATTTTCCTTACAGGTTAACAGTTACGAGCAACACAAGATCAAGAAACAATAACACCAACGACGAAAATAACTTAACATGGTTGTTTCATCATCCGAGTGCATCATCTGGTTAACCGTATTCACCGCCGAGTCTGTTGCTATAGTAACTGTGAATTTCCTTTCCATCATTCTTTTTATAAAGAACAGAAACCTTCGCACTCGCAGCATGTACTTGGTTATAAGCTTAACCGTGGCTGATATGTTGGTTGGAGTCCTATCCGTGGGTTATGTTCAATTTTCTTTCCTACAGGCCTGTCGCCTTATAAAATTGAATTTATCCTTCGAAGTTTTAATTTCATCAACGAGTTTTTTCTTTTTCTTCCCTTTTGTCTCCCTGACAAACATTGCTATGATTTCTTTAGAGCGATTTCACGCCCCGTTTCGTCCATTTAGGCATCGGCTCATCAAGAAATGGGTCTACGTGGTAGCAATTGCTGTTGTCTGGGCTTTTCCTGTTATTGTTTCCGTTATTTATGTAGTAAATGTACTTAGTTTAATTGCATATTACCTTTACATACCGGAATCCTACTGTCTTTTGTGGTCAATTGTTACCTTTGTTTCTTACGCGTCCATTCTCTTTAAGTTTCGTTTCGGAGCTCATCCCCAGCGCCATTGTACAGCCGCTTTAAGACAAAGAAAACTAACTGTCACATTGTTTATAACAACTTTAGTATCTTTACTGTTGTTGCTACCATACAGTATCCTCTTTCTTCTTGTCGGGTCAACTAATATTTTTAATTCCCTTTCTTTTCCAAACTCTCTTCGCTTGGTTTATTCATTGCGTTTTTTGTTTTATTTTAACTCCCTTGTAAATCCCATTTTATACACAATCAGGATGCCAGACTTTAAGAAAGCTCTGCTCTCATTGTTCAGACGTCATCAAAGAGAAAATGTTGCTATCCCGCTAAATCTTTGCTGATAGGGGGATATCGCAAAAATTAATTAGTCAACTTTGTAAGTAGCTAAGAATTAAACAAATGGAAGACACCCTTGATGTACTTGTGTAAAAACATACATAGAAGCACATTTAAAGTTACATTAGGCTGTATGTTAAGGAAGCTGTGCGGAAGAAATAAAGATTAGACGTGATAAAGAAGTGTTTAAAGTGTGTTCAATTGGGAACTCTGTTTTGCTGGAATGCGATGTAGGAAGATAAATAATGCTATGTTAATACTTTGCAGGATAGCCATCGCGAAAGAATAAGAAAGAATAAGAAACTATGTATATACATTTTTTTTCAGGCTTTAAACTGGTACTAATCTTTCACGTGCGAAACTCCCTAAATTGTCGTAACTTGTCAACCAAAAATCGAGTCAAACAGGAGTGTAATACCACAGGCAGCCCAAGCGCCCTATTTGTGGGTTCGGGCTTCAGAGGTCATTTGGTCGGAATATACTAGAATTATTAATGTATTATCTGATGCCAAATAAATGCAAAAAGTCTTAAAGATATGAAGTCTTCTTGTTTGTCTATCTGTACTAGTAGCCTTTAAGATAACGAAAATCGATATTTCTTGCATTATTACATGTGATTCGGGCCCTTATTGTTCGAATTTTATCACATGTATTCGAATCTACAACGCTAAGAAAAAAAATCATGATCACGCGAAATATTGATTCAAAAAGCTCCCTTGCCTTTAGTTCATAGCCACTCTGTGTCCTACGGTCGGTTTAAACGCCGTTTAGTCGACTTTCTTTCCATCGAATACTGAACACTATAAAAGAAGGGAAGGCTGGAGACCTTCCAACCGACCCTCGCCGCTCGAAGGCCAATAAATTCCAAACAAAGCGACCGATCTCCCTAAAATTGCCACCAGCCAGACCGAAGAGTGTATACCTACCCGTTCGACGAGCGCCTGCGCTGCATTTCGCATCGATTCTGGCCAGCTTCGCTTCGCCATGATGCGCAATCTGACTGTTATCCTACGAGATTTGAAGCTTGGAGCTTGGCGACCGCGTCAGATCGACAAAACGTCACTCTCGCGGGGGAGGGTCGTCACTTGTCCCCTATCGTAAACCGATACCGCCCGGGGAGCCAGTGCGTTTAATTCGGCCGGAAACAGCTCACGCGTGTATGACACATGAAACCCAAAAACGTCCCCAACTGTCTTTTCTCCGATTTGAGATTTAAATCTTGCCAATAAAGATTACAAAATCAGTTCGTTGCAGTCAGTTGTCTGGATCAGTAGTTCTGTTCAAGTTCGATATTTCCTTTCGTATTTTAACAACAGTTCTTTTCAGAGCTACCCTAAAATTTATTTTTCTTCTTCACGTAGCTTGTTTGTTAGTAAAAATCACGTGTATTTCGGTTCCTGTGGCGATCGCGTGTGTCTAGCGTTTGAAGAAAGTCTGTTGATAACGATGTTATCAAAAGTAGCCAGAAAAGAGGAGGATTTTCCTCCGAAGAAGAAAAGAAAATCTTTTGGCTGTTCAGAAGAGTGGAAAATATGGTAAGTGAAACAAATTCTAATAATTATGTCGTGTCGGTTTGCGATAGGGCAAAAGTGACGACCCTCCCCCGCGAGAGTGACGTTTTGTCGAAAATTTTTATGCTGTTATTAGGGAGAAACCAATCAAAATGGAATAATTCGAGGCAGTAAGTAACATGCAGTAAACATGCAGTTATTTAAATGACTATACCACAGCTCCTCAATTGAAATACAACATAAGAATTGTCGCTGTTTCGCGCTATAAGTACAGTGAAGTTTAATTCATTTCTGTAAAAGAGGAGTTGTAATTAAGCCAATTCATTTCATGAGGAATAAAGAAAAAGAGCACGTCAACCTTTTAAAGTATGGTTTTTAGTTGTCTCTAAGTGAACGTTACGATATATCGTTAACTGACTGTTACGCAGCAGTAAAATAACATTTTACCGCTCAAATCCGAAATCTTCGTAAGGAAGAAGAAAACACATTAAGAAGTTACATAAGAAACTATTTGTATTTATTTATGTATTTTTTCTTTCAGGCTTTTTAACGATTAAACCAGTTTAAAAACTGTAAGAGCCAGCCCACAACAAATAAGAAAAAAAAAAAGGGTTATGACAAGCGAGCACCCAAGCTGGCCTCTAAGGAAGTATAATTTTACCACAGCTTCCACTGGGCGTTCTCTATCCTAATCAACTGCCTCCTTCGGCGAATATTTGAGCAAGTGATTATTCTAGTAGTTAACCGCGTCAGTTTGTTTATATTCGTCCTCGTTTCCGCTTCACGCTGATAGGCGGAAATCTAACAGCTCAGTCGACAGGGAGCCACAGGGAAATTGGAGGCGGAATTCAAATTCCAAAGACGCAGTTGTAAGCTCTACTTCCTTTTTCCGCCCGGCCGCCAGAGCGCCCCGGAGAGCTTACATGCAGGCTAATGGAGGGACTCTGCTGTTATTCACCACAAAAGCATTTATAAAAACAGTGAGAGTTAGGGGGAGGGGACCTTAGTGTGGAATGGCCGCGTAGTAAGATATTACAGAGCTTTTACATCACCAATTGTTATATTCCTAGACTTTCACTCAACTAAACAGGGACTGCCATTGGTTGATTCTTGGTCACGTGGCCTTGACTAAAATCAAATGTATCCCAATCGTGATACATTAAACAATGTATCCCGCTCGGGATACATTGCAGCACGTGATCAAAGCATGATGGAAAGTGGCGTGACAGAAGGCGGGAAAAACACCGCCAGGTCCAGCCAGTTTTCTTTTTCGTGACTGAACACAACAACACAAAACGAAGCCTCAAGCTAAAAAGCAACGATTTATAAAGTTATCCCAGAAGTTCCCAGAAGAAAAACAGCAGCTAGCGGAGGAAAAAGATGCAGATAATATGAGGAAAGTACTTTTGTTTGTAAATCATTCATTCAGTGGTTTTGAGAATTAAATTTGTGTTGTTATAAGTACCGAGTCGACTGTTTTGGTTCGCTCCGGTTATTCTTTTGTTGCTGTTGAAGTGAAAGTCTAGAAAAATAACAAAATACTTAATGTCAGGTCCCTCGGGAAACCAGTTAGTCCTGATGTCTCCCTCGACTTCGTCTCGGGAAACATCAGGACTCTCGGGAAAACAAAACTAAATCTGACATTAAGTGTAAATTGTCCCTTGTTTTTCTTCGTAGATATGCACCTTTTCGCTTCCTTTTCGCAACAAATAATTACAGTAAAAATTATAACTAAAAATGCATATTAATAAACATTTGAAAGTGCAATAAGTAATTATTTTTATCCAGTATGTTAAAAAGCGAGCCGCAAATGTTGCTCAATTAAGACAAACAAGTCAGACTAAATTGGCCCGTGTCTGGTTCTAGTGGTTCATATCACCTTTACTAGTAACATGCACCTTTATACCTAAACAAAATAATAATAATGATAATAATAATAACAATAATAATAATAATAACTATAACTAAAATGCATATTAATGAAGTTCTGTCTAATTTTTATTTACCAATAAGTACAGCTGTATGCCAATCATTTTAGGTGGCAAGTACTTTGTGATCGACAAAGAAACACAAACAAGTCAGAATACATTAGTCCCTGCCTGGCTCCACTCGTTCATAACGCCGGCCAGTCTTTATTTGCCGTTTTTAAAAACTGCTAGCGTCCTTTTTAAAGAAGGTAAGACAGTTTAGTTTCAGTAGAATAAGTGAGGTTTCATACGAGTTGAGATATGTCCAGGAACAATCTTATGAACAAAAATTGGCTAGCAAATTCTTTTCGCAATTTTCGCAAGAGAAATGATGCGCCCGAAAATTTTGTGAGACAATCACTTGCAAATATCACAAGAGTTGCAAGAATAAAAACAGTTTCAAAAAAAATCTAGACTTAGAAAGAGAAAAAGCCAAAAAGGGCCCCCCAAATCCCGCAAAATTAAAGGCGCAAAAGTAACAAGGATTTTTCTTGCTACCCGAAAACGCCGAGTAACAAATACCTCAAAAATAGCAAGAATGACAAATTTAACAAAATTCTAGCGTTAGAGAAAAAAAAAGGACCAAGAAGGGCCTCGAGAAGGCCTCAAATTTCTCAAAAATCGCAAAAGTAACAAGGATTTTATTTTCTACCCCAAAACACCGGGTAACATACACCCTTGCTAACCTTAACTAGTAAAAAGCACCTTTACACATAAAATAATACATACCAAGAAGTAAAGCTCAGATACTTATCTTTTTTAGGCAGTATATTAAAGAGTGGCAAGTGCTTTGTGATCGACAAAGAAACTCAAACAAGTCAAGATACATTAGACCTTGTCTGACTCCACTCGTTTATATCGCCGGTTAGTCTTCGTTTTGCTGTTTTTTTAAAAGTGCCAGCGTCCTTTTGAAAGGAGGTAAATATAATTCCTGTAGAATACGTTACGTCAAGTTACATACGATATGGCATCGCATTGTTTAGGTAAAGAGAAAATATAAATTCTTAATATTCTAAAGTGGCCATGGAACACACACAAACCGGCTTGCTTTTAATTTTGTCACCTAAATTTGAGCTTTTGTGAACAGTTTATTAGCACAAGCGAACAGTTTAATTTTTTTTAAAAAAAGAACTAACGACTTTATCAAACTTTATTTTAGATTTCTCCCCAGGTTTTTGTCTTTCGCTGCAACCGTTGTTGATAGCGGTCTCCTCCACTAACAACGAAAAACAGACGGTGTCTAAACAGGTGACCAGTTCACTGATAAGGTAGGCCAGTGTTTCTGGGGAATTTCTATGTATTAATACTACAAGCTCGATGAATATATATATATATATATATATATTTGCAGAGTTGGATTATTTGGTCGAAGACAGTTTATTGCTACTCATAGTTTCATGCTCCTTGCGGAGCAATCATCAGGCAACAAGGAGCAAGAAGCATGAAACTCTGAGTAGCAATAAATGTCTTCGACCAAAGAATGCAACTCTTAATAAATAAAAAACGGTCAGATCTTCTAAAGTTAAAAATGTGACTCAGTTTAAACAAAGTGTCAATGAACCTGAGAGTTTCCCCAAAAAAGTTTTTGTCCTTTGGAGGATAGATTGTTAAATTTTTATTTTAGTCTTAATTATGTCTAGTAAAGATCTGATACAGGAAATACTTATCAGCTAATCCAGCTTTTCAAATGGAAGGCACAAGCAGTAAATTGGCTCTATAAAGGGAGGGAGGAAGGGTAGAAGCAGGCGTGTAACACAAGGAATAAAGAGCTCTATTTCTTTTAAAATACGTCTGCCACGAAGGCTAAACTTGTCAGAAAACCCTGCTTATTGCAATTACGACAAAACTTAAAGGCTACTTTTGGGCGAGACCTTGAGGTTTAGCTTGTTCTTCTATAAAAAAATAAAGAAAAATTGCAATCGTTCCCATGTATGGCTCTGGTTTTGACGCCAAATGACGTCCGGAAAGCAGCCTGGTGTTATTCTTATTTAAAAAGCGGCGTCTTTTTACTAATACTCCTTTATCTCTGATCATGAAAACAATAAATGTATCTGTTCATCAAACATGTTTTTTAGTTATCGTTTATTTATAGTTGGTGCAGAAACTTTTTGAATAATTTAACAACTAAAAAGAAGGACCAGAAAACGCAAGGCTGGGCGCGAGTTTCATGATACATTTTCTTATATTTTCTCCTTGTCAATTTTAAAGACAATTAGAAGCCATAAATTAACGTTGACATGCGTTTGTATTTCCGACCGAAAATCTATGATGGGATATCTTTGAAACGAGTTGTTGATCATGAAAGAGTCCAAGCAATAGGCTCAGCCACAAGTTGCTCGGCAACTTTTCGGCAGCTTTTAAGATTTTGGGCAACTTTTGTGATTTTCGGCCACTTTTAAAATTCTTGGCAAGTTTTGGTTTAAATTATTTTTTTACTTTTTTTGCGACATTTATTAGCTATCGGAAAAAAACGTCACCTAAAATCAACTGGTTTATACTACTGAGTGAGTGTGTGGACTCCAGGACTGGCCCAATTACTAATGCCAGCTTGGTGTTGCACGCCTGTCCATTAGGTAAGCGGTATTACATGATCCGTTTTACAAAATGGCAGACAACAATGTCCAGCTAGGAAGAACGTGCAGATGAAGGGGCCATCAATTCAACTGTTGAATTTGAGTTCTATTAATCAATGAAGTTCTCTTAAAAAGAGAAAATACGAATAAAACCTACTTATACTGTGCACGATCGAAACCGCAACAAAAACCAACTTTAAGCACAAACAAATAATAATAATAAAAACAGGAACTTTTCGGCAGCGTTTAGACACTTACGTCGGCAGCTTTTTGGTAATTCATCGGCAAACTTGTGGCTAAGCCACAAGCAAGCAACGGATCTTGAACCCAGCACTGCATCTTCTAAAAAATGAATTTAGTCCTTCATTACAATAGCTGCCAGTTCCGACTTATAAACAAAACACAGCAGCGTACACTTTCATTTTCGAACCTCTGCCTTTTTTTTTTTTTCATTAAACATTCGGTGAATATGTGTTTTGGCTTTTCTTATAAAACGGCGTCAAAGTTAAGATCCCAATAAGCGCCTAAGAAATCGTTTTTTGAAGTGCTACAGTTTATTTTTACTAAAACTGAGTTTTTAGAAAGCTCGGCGCTAAATCACATTGAAGCATGGTTGGCTTGATTGACTTTATATTTCACCTATTTCTTCCTCGTGAAACAAGTGAGATGTTCCGCCATTTTGTACTAATTACCAAAACAACTTAACCTCGTCCTTTGTCTTTTTCCAGTTCTAACTGTTCAATAATCTGGCAATTTTGCTGCACAGTTGAAGTTATTTTTTCATATATCACAAACTTCTTCTAATTTAAGCGTTGAATTATGATAAATATTTTAAATTAATATTTATGATCTTTTATAAAATGAATAAGATAGTACGCGCGCCCTGATTGGCTGAGAGGAGTGTTTGCATGAGAGTATGTAAACATGGTTGTGGCGTCACGGTTCGCGCGCTAATCACGCAAGCACGAATTTGAAAAAAATTTTCAAGTTCAAAACTCGACAAGTTTACTTTATTTACCCATTCCTTCGTCGGCTGAAACTTGGAAAATCGTTTCAAAGAAAGTGTGTCAATTTTTTTTCGCTTAAGCTGACATTTTAAGCGAGAAAAGTCCGTATTTTGGAAAGCATCTTTTTGCAAAACAAGAACTGATTACGCGTGCAAGACTTCGTGGACAAGACTTTGCGACTGGCAAGAATTTCTCTTTTAATCAGTGCCATGCAAAGAGTTTTGCGTTTTTTCTCGGGAAATTTATTTTATAAAAGCAATAGAAAACTTTTTTCCTGTGTTTGCATAGCCTGATATAAACACGAGAGGGGTTTGGGAGAATTCGAGACAGTTATGCAAACCCTCGACTTCGTCTCGGGTTTACATAACTGTCTCGAATTCTCCCAAACCCCTCTTGTGTTTATATCAGGCTATACAAACACGGAAAACGTTTTCTATTGCTTAATCATTACACTGATCAAAGTTTATATATTGTTCTTACAGGTTAACTGTTACGGGTAACACAAAATCAAGAAACAATAACACCAACGACGAAAATAACTCAACATGCTTTTTTCATCATCCGAGTGCATCATCTGGTTAACCGTATTCACCGCCGAGTCTGTTGCTATAGTAACAGTGAATCCCCTGGCCATCATTCTTTTTATAAAGAACAGAAACCTTCGCACTCGCAGCATGTACTTGGTTATAAGCTTAACCGTGGCGGACATGTTGGTTGGAGTCCTAGGCGGGGGTTTTACTCAATTTGTTTTACCACAGGGATGTCGCCTTATAAAGTTGAATTTATCCTCTGAAGTTTCAATTGCATTAAGGAGTTTTGATTTGTTCTTTCCTATTGTCTCCCTGACAAACATTGCTGTGATTTCTTTAGAGCGATTTCACGCCACGTTTCGTCCATTTAGGCATCGACTTTTCAAGAGATGGGTCTACGTGGTGGCAATTGTTGTTGTCTGGGTTTTTCCTGTAATTGTTTTCGTCATTTGGAGGGTAGAGTGGCTTTATTTCTATGGATATCACGTTTACATAATAGATTCCTACTGTCTTTTGTGTTTAACTGTTACATTTGTTTCTTACACTTCCATTCTGTTTAAGTTTCGTTTCGGAACTCATCCTCAGCGCCATTGTGCAGCTGCTTTAAGACAAAGAAAACTAACCGTCACATTGTTTATAACAACTTTAGTATCTTTACTGTTGTGGCTACCATACAATATTTTTCTTATTCTTCACTGGTCAAATGATATTTGGAATCCCCTTTCTCTCCCAGAACATTTCCGTTTGGCTTATTCATTGCAATTTTTGTTTTATGCAAACTCCCTTGTAAATCCCATTTTATACACAATCAGGATGTCAGACTTTAAAAAAGCTCTGCTCTCATTGTTCAGACGTCATCAGAGAGAACATGTTGCTATCCCGCTAAATCGTTACTAATGGGGGATATCGCAAAATTTAATTAGTCAACTTAAATTTGTAAGTAGTTAAGAGTTAAAGAAATGGAAGACACCCTTAATGCACTTGTGTAAAAACATACATAGAAGCACATTTAAAGCTACATTAGGCTATATGTTAAGGAAGCTGTACGGAAGAAAAAAAGATTAGACGTGACGAAGAACTGCTTAAAGTGTGTTCAATTGGGAACTCTGTTTTCGTGGAATGCGATGTAGGAAGATAAATAATGCTATGTTAATACTTTGCCGGATAGCCATCGCGGAAGCAGGAAAACCATATCGGAAAGATACCCCTCATCAACTGCCTTTTTCGGATAATCGCGTCAGTTTTTTCATACTCGCGTTCGTCTCCACTTTACTCTGATTGGCGGAAATCTGACAGCTCATTCGACGGGGAGCCACAGGGAAATTGGAGGCGGAATTCAAATTCCAAAGGCGTAATTGTAAGCTCTACGTCCTTTTTCCGCCCCGCAGCCAGAGCGCCCCGGAGAGCTTTCTCGCCGGCTAATGGAGGGACTCTGCCTTTTTTCACCGGGAAAGCATTTATAAAAACAGTGAGGGTTGGGGGGCAGGGGAAATGACTGCGTAGTAAGATATTACTGAGTTTTTACTTCACCAATTATCCATTGTTTTTCTTCGTAGTTATGCACCTTTTCGCTTCCTTTCACAACAAATAATTACAGTAAAAATTATAACTAAAAATACATATTAATAAAGCATCGGTTAATTTGAAAGTGCAATAAGTAATTATTTTTAGCCAGTATATTAAAAAGCGAACCGCAAATGTTGCTCAGTTAAGACAAACAAGTCAGACTACATTGGCCCGTGTCTGGTTCCACTTGTTCATAACACCGGCACGGTCTCCATTTTGTTGTTAAATTTTAACATAACTGGCATTGTGTCACTAACATACACCATTGCTAACCTTTACTAGTAACATGCACCTTTACACCTAAACAAAATAATAATAATAATGATAATAATAATGACAATAATAATAACTATAACTAAAAATGCATATTAATGAAGTACTGTCTACTTTTTACATACCAATAAGTACAGCTGTATGCCAATCATTTTAGAAGGCAGTATATTAAACAGTGGCAAGTGCTTTGTGATCGACTAAGACACACATACAAGTCAGAATACATGAGCCCCTGTCTGGCTCCACTCGTTCATAACGCCCGCGGCCAGTCTTCATTTTGCCGTTTTTGAAAACTGCTAGCGTCCTTTTTAAAGAAGGTAAGACAGTTTAGTTCCAGTAGAATAAGTGAGGTTTCATACGAGTTGAGATATGTCCAGGAACGATCTTGTGAACAAACTGAATTGGCTAGCATATTCTTTTCGCAATTTTCGCAAAAGAAATGATTCATCAGAAAATTTTGTGAGGCAATCACTTGCAAATATCACAAGAGTAGCAAGAATAATCAATTTAACAAAATTGTAGACTGAGAAAGAGAAAAGGGCAAAAAGGGCCCCGAAAATCCCGCAAAAATAGCAAAAGTAACAAGGAGTTTTCTTGCTACCTAATAACACCGAGTAACAAGTATCTCAAAAATAGCAAGAACAACAAATTTAACAAAATTCTGGACTGAGAGAAAAGACAGGCGAAGAAGGACCTCGAGAAGGCATCAAATTTCGCACAAATCGCAACAATAACAAGGAATTTCTTTTCTACCCCAAAACACCGGGTAACATACACCCTTACTAGTGATAAGCACCTTTACACATAAAATAATACGTACCAAGAAGTAAGGCTCAGATATACTTATTATTTTTTGGCAATATGTTAAACAGTGGCAACTGCTTTTGTGATCGACAAAGAGACTCAATTGAGTCAGAATACATTAGACCTTGTCTGGCCCCACTCGTTTATATCGCCGGTCAGTCTCCGTTTTGCTGTTTTTTTTTTTAACTGCTAGTGTCCTTTTGAAAGAAGGTAAATACAATTCCAGTAGATTATGTTACGTCAAGTTACATACGATTTGGCATCGCATTGTTTAGGTAAAGAAAAAAAATCTAAATTCTTAATATTCTCAAGTGGCTACAAAACACACACAAACCGGCTTGCTTTTAATTTTGTCAGCTAAATTTGAGCTTTTGTGAACAGTTTAATAACACAAGCGACCAGTTTACATTTTTTTAAAAGGAATAACGGCGTTATCAAACTTTATTTTAGATTTCTCCCCAAGTTTTAGCTAGTTTTTTGTCTTTTTCTGCAACCCTAGTTGATAGCGGTCTCCTCCACTAACAACGACGGCGTGTAAACAGGTGACCAGTTCACTGATAAGGTAGGCCAGTGCTTCATTTCTGAAGGCTGAATTTCTTTGTATTAATACTACAAGATCGATGAATATACAAAAACACAGTCAGATCCTCTAAAGTTAAAAATGCGACTCAGTTCAAACCATGTGTCATTGAACCTGGGAGTGTCCCAACAAAGTTTTTGTCCTTTGGAGGATAGATCGATAGATTTTATTTTAGTCTTAATTATGTCTAGTAGGGATCGTATACTGGAGGAAATACTTATCAGCTAATCCAGCTTTTCAAATGGAAGGCACAAGGAGCAAATTGGCTGTAGTATAAGGGGGTGTGGGGGGGGGGGGGAGGGAGGGGGGAGGAAGGGTAGAAGCAGGTGTATAAAACCAGGAATAAAGGGTTAAATTTCCTTTACAATACGTCTGCCATGAAGGCTAAACTTGTCAGAAAACCCTGCTTATTGCAATCATGAAAAAACTTAAAGGCTACTTTTGCGCGTGACCTTGAGGCGTGTTCTTCTATAAAGAAATAAAGAAAAACTGCAATCCTTCCCATGTATCGCTCTGTTTTTGAAGCCAAATGACGCCCGGAGAGCAGCCTGGTGTTATTCTTAATAAAACCCGTCTTTTTGCTAAATTAAATACTCCTTTATCTCTGATCATGAAAACAATAAATGTATCTGTCCATCAAACATGTTTTTTCGTTGTCTTTTACTTATAATTGGTGCAGAAAATTTTGAATCCTTTAAAAACTGAAAAAAGTAAAATAAAAAGCAAGGCTGGACGCGAGTTTCATGATACATTTTCCTATATAGATTTTTCTCCTTGTCAATTTTACAGACAATTACAAGGCATAAATTAAAGGGACACATTCAGCTGATGCACATGTGCATTAAATACCACTTCTTAGCTGATTTGCATGTCACAAGACGCACGTGAAACAAAAGCGTATCCGGAATACTCTAAACAAAACTAGTTACAAGCCGAAATCGTGATTATGGGCCCTAAGCCACATCAGAGCACTCATTTTTTTATACCATTGAGAATTCACCGATGGATTTTTCCAGGGATGCCAAACATCGACGAATACTTCTGAATTTGAACATCAGTACAGGTGAGAAATTGCACGAAGTCTGAGTGATTGTGTGGAAGGTTCACGGTCGAGAACGCTTGATTTTCCAAATATATGGAACCTATTCCATCCATTTTCCAAATAAATATAACGATTATTTGTTCGTGAATGTTACTGATTCATTTCTCTTTTTATTTTGGTAAACGAAGGCGATTTCTCTCGCCCGGCGCCTACGCGTTTCTCACCTCTTCTGTTCACGTTCCTTTGAATACTGTTTTTAACCAAATACGATAAAATAATGTAACAGGATGAGTAAAAGTTTGCTCAAAAATAGATTTGCATTAAAAGATCGAGGATCGAATGAAACACTAGGTATGATTGAAGCAGATTTCTAGATGTATCGGACGCGTAGATTTGATTTCGGGCTGAGGTAAACGCTTTTCAAACTGGCAAAAGTAGTGTCCAGGCCAGCGCGGTCCTATGGCTGACTGTGTCCCTCTAACGTTGACATGCGTTTGTATCTTTTACCAATAATCTTTTGCATTTGGATTTGCACTTTCTTTTTAACGCAGAGAAATCTAGGAAGGGACATATTGAAAGGAGTTGTTGGTCATTAAAGATTCCAAGCCATAGGCTCAGCTACAAGTTGCGGGGCAACATTTCGGCAGCTTGTGAGATTTTGGGCAACTTTTGCGATTTACGGCAACTTTTAAAATTCTCGGCAATTTTTGATTTAATTTCTTTTTTTTACTTTTTTTGCGACATTTTTTAGCTTTCGAAAGAAACGTCAGCTAAATTAAACTGTGTTATTTATACTACTGAGTGAGTGTGTGGAGTCCAGGACTGGCCCAATTACCAGTGCCGGCTTGATGTTACACGCCTGTCCACGAGGTAAACTGTATCACATGATCCGTTTTTCAAGATGGCGGACAACACTTTCTAACTGGGAAGAACGTGCAGATGAAGGCCCGATTAATTCAACTGTTGAATTTGAGTTCTATTAATTGATGAAGTTTTGTTAAAAAAAAAAAAAGGGAGATGCGAATTAAAACCTACTTAATATACTGTGCACAATCTAAACTGCAATAAAACCAACTTCAAGTGCAAACAAGTAAAAAAAATGCAACTTTTAGACACTTATATCGGCAGTTTTCGGTAATTTATCGGCACACTTGTGGCTAAGCGTACAAAGCAACGCATCTTGAAACCGGCACTGCATCTTGTGAACAATGAATTTAATCCTTCATTACAATAGCTGCCAGTTCCGTCCGCCAACCGACGGAATTTATAACGATCGACTTACAAACAAAACACCGCAGCGTACAGTTGCATTTTGGAACCTCTGCTTCTTCAAAACAAAACAAAACAAAAAAACATGCATGACTCAACTTACTCTTTCATTAAACATTGGTAAATATGTGTTGACTTTTCGTGTAAAACGGCCGTAAACATAAGTTCTTAAATGGTTTAGACGAGTGCGTGGGCCGGCTGCATCGCAGGCTAGATGTAGGAAGACAAATGAGGCTATGTTAATACTTTGCCGGATAGATATTGCGGAAGCAGGAAAACCATACTGGAAAAATAACCGTCAAATACCACACTTTATTAAAGAACATGACAGCTATAGGCCGCCACGTAAATGCCACGTCACGCAAAAGAGTAGAAATTCAAGCGTACTGACTATGACAAAAGGAAAAAAAAACATTTCGACGTGAAAATTTGTCTCAATATTAGTTTTTAGCTGCTCTAATATTTCATAAAAGTAAAAATTCAGAGGGATTGACAATTCTCTAATTTGAATTTTCAATGACGTCATGTGCATTAAATGTCACAGATTACATTGGATTCAAGTCACGTTCAATGAACAAGAAAAAATCGGTGAGGCAGTATCTGTGGGCCAATTAATTATCTAGTTAGCAAACTCTTTGCTGTATTAAAATAATAGAGCTCACGAATGTTCGTATCATTACCGTCGTCTACATCGTCACGATCTCCCCCTCAAAAAACATTTCCTTTAAATGTGCTTTTATAAAAAGATAAAAAAATAAATAATAATTAAAAATAATAATAATAATAAAAAAAATAGTAAAAATGAGATGTTTGACCACAATTTATAACAAACAGGATGCTCAAAACTACACAGACATGTAGTTATTTACATTAATTTTCTTGGTGTGTTTATACTTGATAAATACGTTAAGTAGTACTAGATGGGCACGATCAGATTGTTTTGGCAAAGAAAAATAAAAACGATCTTATATTTTAAAGCCGCCACAGAACATTTCAACTGACTTGCTTTTTCATTTAGTTAAATATGAGCTTTTTCGAACACAAGCGATCTGTTAACATTTTATAAAAGACTCAAGGGTTTATTAAACTTTATTTTAGATTGCTATACGAGTATTTGGCCTTCTGCGACGTAGTGAGTAGCGATCTCTTCTACTTAGAGCGAACGAAAGACCATCTTTTGAACAGTTGACCAGTTTACTTACAAAAAGGTAAGCCCGCAGTGCTTTACTTCTTTGCGCTGAGTTTCATGACATCAATGTTTGTTATCTAAGCTCTGTCTGTCGATAAAGTCAAGAATGTGACTCAGTCTCCAAAGAAAGTCTGCTTTCTAATCCAGTAGCTCTGATAAAGAAAACAATAATTGCTCATCAAACAGTTTAAGCTGTCAATTATTCATAACTGGTGCAGAAACCATTCAAATTATTTAAAGAATGCTAAAAACGAGACTGGAAAGTAGAAAAAAAAATAAAAAATAAAAATAAAAGGACTGGAGGTTCGTTTTAAAATGGTACATTTCCTTACATTTATTTTTCTCTTTCTTTAATTTAAGAGACAATTGGAAGCCATATTAAACTTATGACTAGTGTTTGTTGTTTAACCCATTCGCTCCTGGAGATTTTGCCGAAAAACGCGTTTTGAAGCTAGTCGAGTGGTTTTCTGGTCACTGTCGTGCTATAAAGAGCTAAAACTTACCACAAACCGGTTTACAGGTCGTACACTTGGCAGCCTTCTGACCCAGATGCAAAATATCAGCTTGCGAAGTTCGGGCAGACACAGCAGTCTTGACTTTTACTTTTCGCTTTTCTTGCCTCATTTTTTTTCTCTTGCTGGGCATTTAGTAGGCTTCATTTTGGTGGGAAGAGTTTTTAGGAAAGCTTTTAGGATCTTAGGATTAGGTGAAAGGAAAGGTAGGTGGGTAATGGAACAAGATTTTCATGGAGATTTTCAGGTCCTTGTCACGTGGTTTTTTGCTTCTTTCTCCGGTGTCCTTGACTGAATTGTGCTCATTCTGGTATGGTTTGAAAGATCTCTTCACTCTGCACAAGTTAGCGAAGAAAGTTGTCCTTGACCGTTAAAACTGATGACGTCACAAAGGGTAGAAAGGACCTGGATCCGCAGGGGCGGTTACGGGCGGCTCAGGGGCGAATGGGCTAAACAGCGAACGTTCTGCATTTGCATATGCCCTTTCATTTTGACGCAGAGAAAACACGGATAAGACAGTTTTGAACGCTTGTAAGTTTGAATTTTGAGACCGATGAAAGAGAATATCAAAAAATCTTGTGTTATCGTTAAATATTGCAATGAATATAGGAACATAAAAGAACAACAAAAACTTATCATTGCCTGAAAGGTTTTTTAGTGGTATGGTTGTTTCCGTAAACGGCGACTGCTACAGGTCGACTGCAGGTCTAATACTTTTACAGATTTCTTGATTCATCTCCTCTAAACTCAAACAAATTAACAGTCACATATTGTTTTGGCCCTCTGTGGCTTATGCACCTGTTATTGAGTGGATAAGAATTTAACCCACAAAAAACAAACAAACAATCAAGTGAAAACAAAGAAATTATCCACTTCTTCTATCAGATAGCATTGTTCATCCTTTTTTCCATCTGGAAGCGAAGTGCGCATTTTGTGTTCGAGGCGTTCAGATTTCAGGTAGCAGTGCAAAGCAAACTGAAAACAAAAAACAACAAAAAACAACAAAAAAACCCAGGGGAACACGCTATATCGTATTCTACGATCGTTCTTTCAAGTTGCGATGCTGACCTTTCTTTTGATCAAAATACTGATCAAAGGTTTTTCTTCTTACAGGTAACTGTTGCGGACAACACAAACTCAAGAAACAATAACACCATCTGCGAAATAACTCCTGACAAGATGATTATTTCTTTTTCCGAGTGCGTCATCTTCTTTACCGTATTCATCACCGAGTGTGTTGTTATAGTAACGGTGAACCTCCTTTCCATCATTCTTTTCATAAAGAACAAAAGCCTTCGCACTCGCAGCATGTACTTGGTCATGAGCTTAACTGTGGCCGACTTGTTGGTTGGAAGTCTTTCCGGAAGTGTTGATAGTTTTTATAACCAAAACCGTATTTGTCCCCTTGTAAAAAAATATTCTTTATCTAGGGAAGTTAGAATTGCATTTCTTGTTCTTATCCCTCTCTTTCCTTTTGTCTCCCTGACAAACATTGCTGTGATTTCTTTAGAGCGATTTCACGCTACGTTTCGTCCATTTAGGCATCGGCTGATCAAGAGATGGGTCTTCTTGGTAGCAATTGCTGTTGTCTGGGTTTTATCTATTATTACATTAGTCATTGTGGGGATAGAATATTTTCTGATGACCAGCCACCCGCTTTACTTGTCGGCATCATACTGTTGTTTGTGTTTAATTGTTACCTTTGTTTCTTACACGTCCATTCTGTTTAAGTTTCGTTCTGGAGCTCACCCTCAGCGCCATTGTGCAGCTGCTTTAAGACAAAGAAAACTAACTGTCACATTATTTATAACAACTTTAGTATCTTTACTGTTGTGGTTACCATACAGTATATTATATCTTCTTGTTGACCGGTCATCTTATATAAGTTTAAATTCCCTTTCTGGCCCAGAAAGAATTCGTTTGCTTTCTTCACTGAATTTTTTGCGTTATGCAAACTCCGTTGTAAATCCTATTTTATATGCAGTCAGGATGCCAGACTTTAAACAAGCTCTGCTCTCATTGTTCAGACGTCCGCAAAGAGAAAATGTTGCTATCCCGCTGAGTCGTTACTAACGAGGGGAAGGGAGGGGGGGGGGGGATATCCCAAACTTTCGTCAACCTTGTAAAACTAGGAATTAAAGAAATGGAAGAGACTTTTAATACATGTAAAAACATACATAGGAGCAAATTCAAAACTACATCAGGCTATTTGTTGAGGGAGCTATATTACGGAACAATAGATTAGGCCCTGTTCAGAAGACAAACTTTTCATGAGCCCAACCTAATCAAATTAAGGCCGACCCAAATTATTTAGACCAGCTGAATTGATTCAGACGCCGATCTTAATTCCAGAAGAACTAAATTCAAAAGGAGAAAAATGATCATTTCGGTCAAACTGCTTACAACGTTATAATAATTTATGCATTAGGTTCGGTACATGAAAAGTTCGGCGTCTGAATCAAAGCCGTTCTAAAGTCGCTCTAAAAGCGAAATTCCCGGCCGGGCTAGGCGAACAGAACGACTGAGCCGTTCCAAATTGAAACAGACGTTCCTAATTAATTCAGACGCCGAACTTTTCATATACTTAATTCAATGTATTAGGTTCGGCTCATGAAAAGTGCGCGTAAATACCTGAGCGAGTGCCCCCTGAGCATACCATGTCCTTAAATCTACTAGATTCAATATGGCCGACTTATCGGTAAAAAGGTCTATTTATTAAAATAGCCAGCAAACCAGCGGAAAAATAGTACCGGAAAGATACCCTTCAAATACCACACTTTTTTAACCAACATGGCAGCCGCCCTCGACCGCCATGTAGATGCCACGTCATGCAAAAGAGTAGAAATCCAAGCGTACTGACTGTCAGAAAACGAAAAACCGTTTGGAAGTGAAAATTTGTCTCAATATTATTTTTTAGCTGCTCTAATACTTCATGAGAGTGTGAAAAAACTCAGAAGGATCGACAATTCCCTAGCTTGAATTTTTGATGACGTCAAGGGAAACAAGCATTAAATGTCAGATTTTATCAAAGTCAAGTCACGTTCAATGGACAATAAAAACTCAGCGAAGCAGTGTCTGTGAGGCAATTAATTATCCAGTTATCAAAATCTTTGCTTTAAATAATATAGTTCACGAATGTTCGTATCATCATCATCATCATCATCGTCGCGTTCTGCCTTCTCAAATACTACTTCCTTTAAATGTGTTTTCATAATTTAAAAATAATAAAACTATGATATTTGATAGTCGTGGGCTCTTTTCTTTGACCACAATTTATAACAAACAGGATGCTAAAATCTACACAAACATGTAGTTATTTACATTAATTGTCGTGATGTGTTTATACTTTTCCACATAAAGTACTTCCCATTTATTCATCTAATCCAACATGCATCACGTGCCTATAATTAAAATGATAATTGATAAATTTCCGGTACACCTGTTCATTTGTTATTTCCATTGCTGTAGGAAAAATTGGAAGAATAAAAAGTGTCTTAAACTTTAACTTATGGAAACATTTTAAACTGTAGGTACGGAGAAAACAATTTAAATTGGAATAATTCATGCAGTAAACATTTATTAAAAAGACCATAACACATCTCCTCAATTAAATTAAAACATAAAAACTGTCGCTGTTTCGCGCTATAATTATAGTGAAGTTTAATTTATTGTTGTAAAAGAAGAGTTGTAAGGCCAATTCATTGCATCAAAAGACAAGTCAGCCTTTTAAAGCATGGGTTTTAGTTGTCTGTAACGTTTAATGTGGTTAACGGAACGTTACGCGATATCGTCAACTGGCTCTTACGGAGCTGAAATAAATATTTTACCGCTTAAATCGGGAATCGTCGTAAGCAGTAAGAAAGAATCAGAAACTTTATATATACATTTTTTTTCAGGCTTTAAACTGGTAATAATCTTTCACGTGTTAAATTCCCTCAATTGACGTAAAAATCGAGAAAAACGACTCTCCGCTTTCTTGGATAACGGCAACTAAACTGCCACCTAAAGAAAGGGGAATTAATTCTGGTGAATGTCATCGAGTACCTAGCATGAGATTGGGTATCAATTTTTTTTTTCAGGAGAATAAAAAAAATCAACATTTTGTCGCACGCAGTACTATGTGATGACGGACAACCATGCATGATAATTAGCAATTAATGAATGAGGCTGAGTAGGATATGAAGAATTAAGCAGATCGAGGATGGTGTTATCCAACGAGGCTGAAGGCCGAGGTGGACAACACTCTCCGAGATCTGCTTAATTTTTCATATCCTATGAAAGCCGAATTCATTAATTGCTTTATTATTCATTCCAAATAATTCCTAGTTTAAAAAGACAGCTAAAACATGCTTGTGTACGTTTAGATTTGTCCAGCTCCGCAAATATTCTCCAAATAGCTGATGTCGCCCTCCGAGTTGTCTTCTTGCTGTTTTTGCTATATTTTTAGCCATTATTTCGTCTAGTTCTAGTTCCAGGTTAACAAGCGAAATGGGTTTAGATAAGGGATATTTCGATAGAATTTACGGATCGTTTCTTCTCTGGTTATGCTAGATCAAGAATAAAATTGTGACGACAATTTTACTTGTAGTTTTGAAGTAAAAACGCATGCCATTCATAAAATAGAGAGCAAACAAAAATTCAACAACAACATATTGTCTTATTCAACAAAATAAATCGAAGTTGTATTTTACAAACGAGCTACAAAAGACGCTAGACCGAAGATAAAGACCAAGACTGTTTTAAATCATTAACAATTAGACTTGTCTGTCGCTAGTGATTTTATAATTTAGATGCTGCTAGAACAAGAGACATCAAGTCTTTGTTTTGATCTTGGGGAAACTTACATTATCGCGCAAAATTGTTCGATCGTGCCGAATCACTGCGACGTCGAGAAAAACAGAACCAAGCATCATTGGTATACTACTCCATTATAAGCAGTCCGTTGATAAAAAGGGAAAGTAAACTCTGCTATTTTCCAAAAATATGCTCGAACACAAACAGTTCAAAAACATGGCATTTACAGCATCTAACTCGTACTAAGCTGCCTCTCTAAGTCCGTTGAGAACAATCTGGACGAGCAAACGGTCGTGTTTATCTTTGCCGTGAATCCAGATAAATACAAGAAGGAATCTAGCCGAATTTTATAATGTTTCCTTCGCCAGGAGTTTAGTTTCGTCACGAAACTCATGGCCTGATGCTCTTGTAATCGTTTACAAAAAACGGCCGCCGCCAACTCGATAGCCGCTTCATTATATGTCCACATACTTTGAGCACAAGAAAAATCCAAGAGCCAGCAGCCTCTAAAATAACTCAATAGAAAGGTTCTGTGAACTATAGGGAAGATTCCATCAAAGATTCCATCACTCATTGTGGAGTAGCCGTCATTAACTCTGCCATTACAACGGCCGCTGATAAGAGGACACAGTAAATCCACGTAAAAACATTCAACAGGCAAACAATTTCAAAATAACGCCAAAAAATTATTCTGTAATCACCATAGAACGATTCTTAATACAAAACTTCGCTAACTATCGAACGATGGCTGAGATTTAGACAGATAAAAACAGCCTTCCAAGATCTCCGACACACCTTGAAAAAGTCGGGCCGACTTTTTCAAGTTTGTTTTCATTGGCTTGCGCATGCGTGTGGGGTGGCATAGCCCCTTTAACCTGTAGAGGACTGCATTTTTGACGTCATTTCCTCGTTAAACTCAAAATTCTTCCAAATTTAGTCATCAGTAACTGGTTATGGTGAACTATGCGTGTGCTTTTAGCCAATCAGAATTGGGGAAATATTTTGAATGAATAATAAACTATTTTAGTTCTCAGCGGTGAAATTTACATACAGCAGTTATAAGACTTATAAGCCGTCTCTGGTTAAAATGTGCTTCATTTAGAGTAATTTAGTGACTGATAGATCACCTCGATCTTTGACAGAACCACATAACATGTAAAACTATCATGAAAACAGGTAAATAAATAAAGAAATTTATTATATGTTTGTTTTCGCCATGCGATTGATCAATTTGCGGTCCGTAACTTGCTATACGGACCAAATTTTTTAAAGAAAATGCTCATTTCGGAGGTCAAAATCTCTTTACCGCGGAAAAAATGTTTCAATAAAGTTATAAGACGCCTGTCAACCTTGAGGACTTGGATGTTGACTTTGGCCTTCAACATTTTAAACTGTGTTTATTTGTGAGCGAAGGCGATGAAGAAACTAACTCGTAATCTTATCGAAGAGGATTCTAGTCAGTGTACGAAAATGTTATCGTAGTAATCAGTTAAGAAGACGAAAATCGACTGTCAGAGATTCGAGTCGTTTTGCCTAGGAGAAAATGAGTAATTTCTTTAACAAATATGATAACAAACATACCTGCATCCGATCATCTTGACAAGCTTCTTTGCCATTTGCAGTGCTTTCTCAAAGCCCCCTACGAAAGAAAGATAGAAGCGAGTTCTAGCCAGACACAATAATGTCCAGTTTTCAAAAGACTCCAGTGACACATTAACGAGTGAATACTTACAGTGCTCTTAGTTTCCACCGAATAAACTTTGAAATATGTATGTAAACCCTGAGGACTGGGATGTTGACTTTGCCGGCTTTCCAAATTTTAACCTAGCTTTGTCTTAATGAGAACAAAGCTGATGTAGAAACTGAATCGTAACCTTACCGAGGAAGAGAATTCTAGTCAGTGTTTGAAAATTTTAACGTAGATCACCATTGAAGACGAGAATGAAATGGCAGAAAGAGAGGTTTTCCCAAAAACAATTAACGAGCAAATCCTTCGAAAATGACAATAAAGTTACCTTGAAAAGCTTCTTTGCCTTTTGCAGTGTTTTTTTCACAAGGACAAACGGGGGAAAGATGGAAACGACTTCTAGACAGACACGGTGTGCGGTTTCCAAAATACTCCAGCGTTACATTAAACAGCTAAAACTTACAGTGCTCTTAGTTTTGACCGAATAAACTTTTTTAACAAGACGAATTTGTTTTTACTTTCTTGGAAAGCCTTTGTTATGTGCTATTGTTTTCGTGCGCCAATAAAAACTTTCTTTTTTGACACCCGTCAAATGACTGTCAAATCGTGCGTCCTGCACTTGTTTCCGGTCCCTCAAACAAGAAGAAGCCATATAATAAACATGTTATTAGCCTCATTTTTTCGGTCCGTACTGTAAATTACAGATCCTCGTTTTTTCCCATCGATTTACGGCCCACGCGCTTCGCGCATGGGCCATATAAATCGATGGAAAAAACTCGGTCCGTAATTTACAGTACGGACCGAAAACTCGGCTAATAAGAGGTATATGAAGCCTGTCTTCACAGTAGAAAGTGTTGCTTCCCTTTGTCTGAAATCATATTTTATTATGTTGTTTGCCCAACTGCAAGAGCGATCCCACAAAGAAAAAAAAAACAAAAAAAAAACATACAAACAATCGAGCACGTAGGCTGGCCTCTAGGCCTCTAGGGATATACAATCTTACCAAAGCTTATACTGGTCATTCTCTATCCTGATCAGTTGCCACTTTCGAATATTTGACTGAGCTAATGATTATTCTAGAAGTTAATTGAGGGATAACCTACGAGCAAACTCTCCGGGGCCCCTTGGCGGCGGGGCGGGAAAAGGAAGGAGACCTGGCAACCGCGCCTCTGGAATTTGAATATCTGCATTGAAAAAGTCGATGCGAAATTCTGATCGGCGGAGATGACATTTTAGTTATTATGACGCCATTACCGTTCGCGCTCGCCTCCACTTCACGCTGATTGGCGGAAATCTGACAGCTCAGTAGACGGGCAGCCACAGGGAAATTGAAGGCGGAATTTTAGATTCCAAAGACGTAGTTAAAGCCTCTTAAATCTCCTTTTCCTGCCCCGCCGCCAGAGCGCTCTGGAGAGCTTGCTCGCAGGCTAATGGAGGGACTGCCGTTATTCACCAGGAAGGCATTTATAAAAGCATTGAGTGTTGGGGGGAAGGGGTCTTAGTGTGAAATGACTGCGTAGTAAGATATTACTAAGTTTTTACATCACCAATTATCTCTTGTTTTTCTTCGTGGATATGCACCTTTTCGCTTCTTTCGCAACAAATAATTATAGTAAAAATTATAACTAAAAATACATATTAATAAAGCATCAGTTAATTTTAAGGGGCAATAAGTAATTATTTTCAGCCAGTATATTAAAAAGCGAGCCACAAATGTTGTTCAATAAAGACAAACAAGTCAGACTAAATTAGCCCGTGTCTGGTTCCACTCGTTCATAACATTGGCACGGTCTCCAATTGGTTGTTAAATTTGAACCCAGTGACATAACTGGCATCCTGTCACTAACATACACCCTTTCTAAAGTTTACTCGTAACATGCACCTTTACACCTAAACAAAATAATGACAATAATAATAATAATGATAAAAAATAATGATAATAACCATAACTAAAAGTGCATATCAATGAAGTACTGTCTAAATTTATATTGCAATAAGTACAGCTGTATGCCAATCATTTTAGGAGGCAGTATATTAAACATTGGCGAGTGCTTTGCGATCGAGTAAGAAACGCAAACAAGTCAGAATACATTAGCCCCTGCCTGGCTCCACTCGTTCATAACGCCGACCAGTCTCCACTTTGCCGTTTTTAAAAACTGCTAGCGTCCTTTTTAAAGAAGGTAAGACAGTTTAGTTCTAGTAGAATAAGTGAAGTTTCATACGAGTTGAGATATGCCCAGGAACGATCTTGTAAACAAAAATTGGCTAGCAAATTCTTTTCGCAATTTTCGCAAAAGAAACGTTCCACCAGAAATGTTGTGAGACCAGTCCTTGCAAATATCACAAGATTTGCAGGAATAACCAATTTTAAAAAATTCTAGAGTTAGAAAGAGAATAGGCTAAAAAGGGCCCCGCAAATCCCGCAAAAATAGCAAAAGTAACAAGGATTTTTCTTGCTACCTAAAAACACCGAGTAACAAATACCCGAAAAATAAAATAGAATAACAAATTTAACAAAATTCTAGACTTAGAGCGAGAACAGGCCAAGAAGGGTCTCGAGAAGGCCTCAAATTTCGCAAAAATCGCAAAAGTAACAAGGAATTTCTTTTCTACCCAAAAACACCGGGTAACATACACCCTTACTAACCTTAACTAGTAAAAAGCACCTTTACACATAAAATAATACGTACCAAGGAGTAAAGATCAGATACTTATCTTTTTTAGGCAGTATATTAAACAGTGGCAAGTGCTTGTGATCGACAAAGAAACTGAAACAAGTCAGGATACATTAGACCTTGTCTGCTCCACTCCTTTACATCGGCGGTCAGTCACCGGCTTGCTGTTTTGTTTTTTTAAACTGCCGGCGTCCTTTTGAAAGAAGGTAAATATAATTCCAGTAGAATACGTTACGTCAAGTTACATACGATTTGGCATCGCATTGTTTAGGTAAAGAGAAAATATAAATTCATAATATTCTAGAGTGGCCACGGAACACACACCACCCGGTTGCTTTTAATTTTGTCAGCCAAATTTGAGCTTTTGTGAACAGTTTAATAACACAAGCGACCAGTTTAATTTCTTTTCAAAAGGACTAACGACTTTATCAAACTTTATTTTAGATTTCTCCCCAAGTTTTTGTCTTTTTCTGCAACCGTAGTTGATAGCGGTCTCCTCCACTAACAACGAAAAAGAGACGGCGTCTAAACACTTCACCAGTTCACTGATAAGGTAGGCCAGCGCTTAATTTCTGAGGGTTGAATTTCTTTGTATTAATACTACAAGCTTGATGAATATACAAAAAAAAAAAAAAAAAAAGTCAGTCAGATCCTCTAAAGTTAAAAATGTGACTCAGTTCAAACAAAGTGTCAATGAATTTTGTCCTTTGGAGGATAGATTGTTCGATTTTTATTGTAGTCTTAATTATGTCTAGTATAGATCTTATACAGGAAATACTAATTTTCATTTTTCAAATGAAAGGCACAAGCAATAAATTGGCTCTATAAAGGGAGGGAGGAAGGGGATAAGCGGGTGTATAACACAATGAATTAAAGGGTTATATTTCCTTTAAATGACGTCTGCCATGAGGGCTACACTTGTCAGGTAACCCTGCTTATTGCAATCATGACAAAACTTACAGGCTACTTTTGCGCGTGACCTTGAGTCTTAGCGGGGCTCCCGCGCGCGCGAAGCGCGCGTGGGACAGAGCCCCATACCCATGGAATATGGTCAACCTCTTTTCGTTTGGTTGTCACGTGATTGACCGAGCGTACGTACGTACGTACGTACGTACATACGTACGTACGTACGTACGCGTCTACAGATTGTATGGGTGGGGTAGGGGAGACTATCAAAAGGAAGGGAGGGGTATCTCAGGCGTGTCTTGGCAAGCCCACATCTTTAATATAGGACATTAATAATATGGTCAATTGACAGCTGTCCAAACAGGATAGCCACTGACCAGTATCCCATGACCATATCGCGGGCTAATGTGTCAACTCATCGAGGTGACGTGATTTATTTGGAAGCTGTCCGCTGACCAGTTAACTGTTTTACTAGATCGCGAACAACGTTCAATCTCATACTTTTACTAGTTTGGGAGCACAGGAAAACTGATAATGCACACATATTGGACATCAATGTTTTGATCAATTGACATCTGTCAAAGCAGAGTACCCGCTGACCAGTATCACTTGACCGTATCGCGGGCTCAGGTGTCGACCCGTCGAGGTCAAGTATTTTTTGAAGTTATCCGCTGACAAGTAAACTAGTTTTCAAGTCATCGCAGGCTCAAGTTCAATTTTTTTTCTTAATTCATATGAAATATGTTGTGTTTATGTGCTGCACAATTAAAATTTTGATTGCAAACTGACCTCGGACGTGAAAATTCAGCCAGCTGTTACAGGCAGGGAAGACAGTTGCTTATGTTTTTTCTCACAATGGTCACGCGTTGGTCACGCTCTACGTCCAATTTTTATGCTCTGATTGGTCAAAATTTGACATGTGAGTTCATGCGCAAAAATTTATGCAGCATCTTGAATCTTGTTTACTTTAACAGCTGAAGCTGACAGAGTTTTGTGTCAACTTGTGATGTTTTTAACTGTCTTTTTCCACTGGATGTACAAAATGAAATTCAGCTGCTATCAGGAGTCTTCTGTTACTCATGGCTAGTTTGTTTATTGGGTTTTTGGTTGAGAAAACGTCGCTTGTCAAAGTCGGAAATCCGATTTCGGATGGCATCGTTTTCGTTTTCACCTTGCTTGATGCGTAAGAGGATTGCAAAGTCTGAAGCGATACTGGCTTTACCTGATAACTTTCAGGAGCTGCATCTCGAATGGTAAGCCAGAGAAATTATTGTATTTCATGTTTGTTTTTTGTATCTAATTTAATGAAGTGGAGCGTAGTTTATGCGGGAATTTAGTTTATGCGCGTTTGTAAGTTTTGAGACAACGATCTCACCGAGTATCTGGTTTGATATAATCTTACAGAACTTTAAAAAGCCTTTAGACAGTTTCTCACCGCAAATAGAAAGAAAATGTTCCAAAGAATCTTTAGTTATAATTCTAGCCGGAAAAGAAAGCTTTGAGCGATTTTCTTGCCTCGAGTTCGTCTTTGAAAAAACAAACACCGGGAAGCTGGCTTAAAACATAAACTTCAGCAAACTTAAGCTTGAAGCTTGAAGACTCAGGATATTTAGGGACACTTTAATACTTGTCTTCCTGAATGAAAATTGTTGTCTCTGTTTATGTTTCACCGAATTATATTTCTTTTATTGATTGTTGGTAGTCTCTCTTGCAATTTTAATCGCTATGCCGATTGTTTTCAGTCGTTCAGTGAACATCGCTTGCAGGAGTTCTCAAAATGCCGCGCGTTAAACCATCAAATAAAAAATAAACATGATAAATTCTTTATTATCTTGGAGCGTAACTCTGTTAATGTTCATTCAAACACTCGCTACAGCTCGCACTACAAAAGTGAGAACCGGATGGCCGTATAGGTGATTTTGGAAAATTTTTTTAACAGTTTATGAATATTGAATGAGAGCAATTTGTATTGTGAAATACTGCTTTCTGTCCATGGTATAAAAGGTTGGTTTACACGCACCCAGATTTGTTGGCAAGATTTTGCAAAGTAAACTTGTCGAACACCAAAACGTTGGCCTGATTTTTTTTCTAAGCCTAATTGATCTACGGTGATCAATAGCCATTACGGCTCTTAAATGTGATAAAAGATGATTACCAGTTTTTGAGTGTACATATGAGGCTATCAACTCGATGTAAGATTTGGTTCACTCTTGGGCTGTTTGCAAATTATTTTTCTCTAAAATCAGGTAGCCTTTCCCTCAAAAGTCACATAAATGTGCTCTAAAGTTAACTGAATTGTGGAATTCGAATACAAGTTTATTGTTTAATTTAAATTATAAATTTACTCATGGGAGCCTCGCTTTTAGCCCTGGCTAAATCTATATATTAGCTTGTTCTTCTATAAACAAATAAAGAAAAATTGCAATCCTTCCCATGTATCGTTCTGTTTTTGACGCCAAATGACGCCCGGAGAGCAGCCTGGTGTTATTCTTAATAAAACCCGTCTTTTTGCTAAATTAAATTCTCCTTTTATCTCTGAACATGAAAACAATAAATTTATCTGTCCATCAAACATGTTTTCCGTGGTCTTTTACTTATAATTGGTGCAGAAAATTTTGAATTATTTAAAAACTGAAAAAAGTACCAGAAAAAGCAAGGCTGGACGCGAGTTTTATGATACATTTTCTTCTATATATTTTTCTCCTTGTCAATTTTACAGACAATTATTAGCCATAAATTAATTAACGTTGACATGCGTTTGTATTTTTAACAGAAAATCTTTTGCATTTTTTTTGCACTTTCTTTTTAACGCAGAGAAATCTAGGAAGGGATATGTTTGAAAGGAGTTGTTGGTCATAAAAGAGTCCAAGCAACAGGCTTAGCCACAAGTTGCTTGGCAACTTTTCGGCAGCTTTTAAGATTTTGGGCAACTTTTGCGATTTTCGGCAACTTTTAAAATTCTCGGCAAGTTTTGATTCAATTTTTTTAATTTTTACTTTTTTTGCGACATTTTTTAGCTTTCGAAAGAAACATCAGCTAAATTAAACTGTGTTATTTATACTACTGAGTGAGTGTCTTGACTCTAGGACTGGCCCAATTACCAATGCAAGCTTGGTGTTACACACCTGTCCATGAGGTAAACGGTATCACATGATCCGTTTTTCAAGATGGCGGACAACACTTTCCAACTGGGAAGAACGTGCAGATGAAGGCCCGATTAATTCAACTGTTGAATTTGAGTGCTATTAATTAATGAAGTTTTGTTAAAAAAAAGGAAATTTGAATAAAACCTACTTAATATACTGTGCACGATCTAAACTGCAATAAAACCAACTTCAAGTGCAAACAAGTAAAAAAAAAAATGCAACTTTTAGACATTTATATAAGCAGTTTTTGGTAATTTATCGGCACACTTGAGGCTAAGCCTACCAAGCAACGGATCTTGAAACCGGCACTGCATCTTGTGAACAATGAATTTAATCCTTCATTACAATAGCTGCCAGTTCCGTCCGCAAACTGACGGAATTTATAACGATCGACTTACAAACAAAACACCGCAGCGTACAGTTGCATTTTGGAACCTATGCAAAAAAAACTTGCATGACTCAACTTACTCTTTCATTAAACATTCGTAAATATGGGTTGGCTTTTCATGTAAAACGGCCTCACACATAAGTTCCCAAATGGTTTAGACGAGTGGTATGGCGTGATTCTGTGGGTGTTGAGGGTTCTAGGTCAGAGCTTAAATCAGAGTGCGCGGATATTTTGCACCAGAGCTTTCTGGTTGTTACGCCATACTGACGAGCCTCAACGAGGGCGAAACAGCTGTCTATGGCTACAATCCCGCTCTGTTTTGAGTTCTTTCGGTGTCGTGTTGATGTCTTGCAGAGTTAATTTTCACGTAGTACGATCAGCATTGCAGTATTCTGCTTGCAGAATTTAGTGTGTCTAGATGTAGGAAGACAAATGAGGCTATGTTAATACTTTGCCGGATAGCTATTGCGGAAGCAGGAAAACCATACCGGAAAAATATCCGTCAAATACCACACTTTATTAACCAACATGACAGCTATAGGCCGCCTTGTAAATGCCACGTCACGCAAAAGAGTAGAAATTCAAGCGTACTGACTATCACAAAAGGAAAAAAAAATTCTGCTTGAAAATTTGTCTCAATATTAGTTTTTAGCTGCTCTAATATTTCATAAAAGTAAAAATTCAGAAGGATTGACAATTCTCTTGTTTGAATTTTCAATGACGTCATGTGCATTAAATGTCACAGATTACATTGGATTCAAGTCACTTTCAATGAACAAGGAAAAAGCGGCGAGGCAGTATTGTGGGTCAATTAATTATTCAGTTAGCAAACTCTTTGCTGTATTAAAATAATAGAGGTCACGAATGTTCGTATCATTACCGTCGTCTACATCGTCACGTTCTCCCCCTCAAAAAACATTTCCTTTAAGGTGATTCCCTGGTTTTACACTGCGCATCTCTTACTGCGCATAACAAGATGGCCTCCGTAAAAAAGAGCATGTGAAGTCACATTATTAAAATGAAGTTGACCGAAGAGAAACGCTATTGCAATTTTTGCTTGCGGTTGTTTCTTGCCGAGGTGAGACTCAATGTGGTGGGAATGCGCATAACGTAAGCAGTACGCGTGTTGCTGAGTTCGACTTCCTCACGGAGAACCTCGATAGTGGATGTTTAATTTGTGCTTATTCACTTTGATTTTCATTTAAACGCTTTCTTTATCACATTGTGTCCTAAATGTGATATCTCGATGTAAATTCTGTAAAAACGGATTTTTTAATACGTTCTTCCCCCTTTCGCATACATTCTATTTTGAAACTCGCCCCAGTCCTCTCTCAAAAATCAAGGAAAATGCATTTGGTGCGCACTTTCTGCAGCTCTACCGCAAAAACAAGTACGGTGACCCCCATTTTTCATTTTATGATTTTAATAAGGACAATAGTTCCTTTCGGTGAGAAAAAATTTGGCACAAATCTATGTTCAGTTTTTTGGCAATTTTACTAAATTGTACGGATTGAGCTATCACGTGTCTGAATAGCGCGTGTCCAATTTAATTTTACTTCTAATTCTACATCAGTGTAGCAAGTTTTTATCTACAATCTATGTTAGGTTCTTTTACTAGGGAATCACCTTAAATGTCTTTTTATAAAAAAAAAAAAAATAAATAAATAAATAAATAAATAAATAATAATAATAATAATAATAATAAACAGAAAAAATATGATGTTTGGCCGCAATTTATAACAAACAGGATGCTCAAAATTACACAGACATGTAGTTATTTACATTAATTTTCTTGGTGTGTTTATACTTGATAACTACGTTAAGTAGTACTAGATGGACACGATCAGATTGTTTTCGTAAAGAAAAATAAAAACGATCTTATATTTTAAAGCCGCCACAGAACATTTCAACTGACTTGCTCTTTCATTTAGTTTAATACATAGGCGTACGGGCCGGAGGGGGGGGGGGGGGGGGGGGGCGAGGGGGGCTGCAGCCCTCCCAAATTTGGGGCAACTCAGACTTTTTGGGCAGCGAGAGAAAATTTGGGCAAAGTCAGTTTTTAAAGACGTCTCCATGTTTATTTAATTAATTATTTTGAAGACCTGAATATTTAAAAACTATTCCTCGTGCCCAAATGGGCTCTGGGTCAATAGCCCATGAGGCCGAAGGTCGAATGGGCTATTGACTCAGAGGTCACGAGGGCAAGAGGAATAATTGTTTTGGTAAAATACAACTAGTCGGTCAAAAATATCGAGAATTTAAAAGTTTAGCTAATTAAAGCTAGCCTTTAATCCTTTTTTTGCAGCCAAAAAGCCCGCGCTTTTCGCTACTAGTGGGCCATAACATATAGCCTAGTAATAGCTCAACCAATCAGAACGCAGCATTGATAATAGACCACTAGTTGGATTTTACTAATAACCTAAAGTCGGCGTAATAATCCAGTTACATTGCAGTGGTTGCCTAGCATATGATGAGTAATTTACATATTTGCATTTGTTTTTATTGTTGGGCACTATACTGCATTGCACTAGCTGGAATGGGCTATTTCCAGTCTTGAATTAATTAAAATATGCTTTCGCATAACTTTCTAGAATTTTCTCCACTCGAGGTGTATGGCAGATAGCATTAGCAATGGGTATGAAAATGAAGTAGTGGCTGACTACTGAATTCTCAGTTTGAATTAGTATAGGTAATAGCATGACTTGTAGTGATTATCATATTTTGCATAAATACCACGAGTGATATTCCAAAATTGTTATACGTAATTTCACGAGCCGATAGGCGAGTGAAATGTGAGACAATTTTGAAATATCACGAGGATTTGTTTATACTACTACCCGCAAAAGGTTTGTAATTTTCACATGAAAGTATTTCAAATTAAACTGAAATACCACTGCTCTAAGCCAATCAAATTGCAGAAATTTCTGATGTAGTTAAGTATAACGAGAAGAATCTTAATTCTTTTAAAACATCTATTGAGCGGTTTCATGAAATTATTCGCTAATTTGTTAAAGTAGACCGAAATGTTTGCAAAACTGCTAACAAGAGTGCCTCGATACATACTAATCAAATCCTTTTTTCGATTCTAGCAATCAAACAGAGCTATTTCCACGATTTTTCACAAATGTTTTTAAAAAGATTGAAACTACTTTGAGGTGAAATTGCATGTCAAAAGCGCTTCGTTATGTAATAACGGCCAAACATTAAGACATAATTTTCCTTTTCTTACCGTATTTCTAATAATAAAAACTTCATTCCAAAATGTCTCGATAACGCTCTTAAGGTTTTGCTTAAACTTCACGAACATCGAGGCGACCGTATCGGAGAAAAAAGCTCCTGAGAACGATTTTGTAAGGTTCCCCTTGCCGAGAATCATTGCTGAAGTAAAATAGGTAATGGAGTCATTTCGCTGCCCTGACAGCTCCCATGTCATTGCAACCCAGATGATGACAAATTCTCATCTTAATACAACTGTGGTCGCAATTTTTCCAAATGTTTGTTTATGGCGACGTAGTTTATGCTCAGACTTGGTATTGACCCTGAAAAACTGTATCGAGCCACTTTCTTATGTCAGGACGGCCTATGTTGTTGCAACATGGCCCTCATTTCTTTTCGACTCTTTCGTAAAAATTTGGGCAACTTGCGAGATTTTTTTGGGCAAATGGTTTACCGCCCCTCCTGGCAAAAAAATTCCCGTACGCCTATGGTTAAATATAAGCTTTTTCGAACACAAGCGATAGGTTAACATTTTATAGAAGACTCAAGGGTTTATTAAACCTTATTTTAGATTGCTGTACGAGTATTTGGCCTTCTGCGACGTAGTGAGTAGCGATCTCTTCTACTTACTGCGAAGGAAAGACCGTCTTTTGAATAGTTGACCAGTTTACTTACAAAAAGGTAAGCCCGTGGTGCTTTACTTCTTTGCGCTGAGTTTCATGACATCGATGTTTGTTATCTGAGCTCTGTCTGTCGATAAATTCAAGAATGTGACTCAGTCTCCAAAGAAAGTGTCAGTATTCAAACAATGTTTGTGCTTTATCAAGTAGAGCTCTTTTATAGGAAAGGGTTGTTACCTAAAGCAGCTTTTCAAATGGAAGGCATAAGGCAGGAAATTGGTTCTATAAAGGGAGGGATGAAGGGTCAAAATCCTTTGAAAATGTCTGCCACGCAGGGTAGACTTGTTAAAAACTCTGCTTATTGCAAAGAAAAAATTTAAAGGCTGCTTTGAATCGACCCTGAAAGCAGCCTGATGTTATTCTTAAAGGGACAGGTTCACGGTTAAACGCATGCTCATTAATTAAAAATACTTTTTTCCGATTTACTTTTAATTCTATCGGCTAATAATCGCACTCACATGTATCTCAGGGATCTCTGAGTGTGTTTCAAGCTGGAAGTGTATTTCAGAGTAAAATGAAGTAGGATGGAGGAGTACTAAAATCGCAGAAAAAATTAGTGGATTATGCCAACACTAAGACTTTTCATAGTCCCCTATTTTCCCGTAAGATCGTCGAGATCGAGTGCTATGCGTTACGGGTTGCCATCTTGGATGAGTGTCAAAACTACTTAGGGGCGGGGAACAGTTTAGGAGGAAGCGAGAAATATAGAGGGACTGTAATAACATCACTGTAACTCGCGTTCAGGAGACGTGACATGAATTTCACGCCTTTTACCATTCATTAATTAAGAAACTCCGCTGGCGATAAAAAAACATGCCAGACACATTTAGCACCGATTTTTCGTGTTTACAAATATCTCCTTTCGAAACGATCATTTTATACAACTTCGGGGACATTCATGCAAATAGTATCGGCAAAAAAGCACACGTGAAACATTTTGCTAATGGCACCCGTAAGCATGCTCGGCTCACCACGATTAAAACGGTTAAACCCCCTGATAAATAGCCAGGCATTTCTGACAGGTCGTTTCTCTTGCGTCGGCGTAGCGTTAAATTTCAATTCGCTTGGCAGAAACGGTGTTACGACATTCTCGGGTGCTTCAATTTAAAAGCATGTTGGCTTAAGTGATTTCTCCGCAAAATGCCAAAATTCCGTCGTATGTTTGCGCAATGTGCCTTATGATATTATGAAGACGTACGTTTTATAGAAACGACAACTTGTCAACGTCTTGTCAGTGTCGGCAACCTAAACTAAACCCGTTGTCAACGCAAATTAACATCTATTGTCTAATGACCAATCAAACGCCTGCGTTGCTGGTGCAACGCGCTCCGTGAACGCGAGCTGCAGTGATGTTATTACAGTCCCTCTATTTTTCTCGTCCCCCTCCCCCTAGAGCTACTTGTATAATCCCCGACGCCCGCCCCCTTGGTACATTTGAAAATCAAGATGGCCGCCATTAACGGTAAGACACGCTATATCACGACGATCCCACGGAAAAATAGGGGACTGTGAACAGTCTAGCCAACACTACCAACGTTGAATTTATTGTTCACCCGAAGGATTTACTCCATAGTTATTTAATTTACAGCTATTGGCAAATATCTAAGTTGATCAAGTGTAAATGACTGCCAGGGGAGTGTGTAGATTGGTTCCTTGACAACATTATGACACGATCACGTTGCTTGCATAGACAATACAGCGTTTCTCGGCAGAAAAACAGCGTTTTGGCGAATGAGCATGCGTTTAACCGTGAACCTGTCTCTTTAATAAAACCCGTCTGCTTTCTAATCCAGTAGCTCTGATCAAGAAAACAATAATTGCTCATCAAACAGAAACCATTCAAATTATTTAAAGAATGCTAAAAAGGAGACTGGAAAGTAGAAAAAAAATAAAACAATAAAAATAAAAAATAAAAGGACTGGAGGTGCGTTTTAAAAAGCTTTTAGCTGCTACAAAGAAACTGTTCAATCAGACAGCAGATACGCCTTTTGCACCTCACGGCGATAAGTTAGCCTTGGCTAATGACATGGGTTCGTTCTTTATTGAGAAAATATCGGATCTTCGTGTTAGCCTTAATGCAACTGAGAATTTGAGCAGCACTGTTAACCGCCATTCTTCTCATTGTTCTTCGTCCTTTACTGCTTTCCGCCGTTTAGACATGGACTCTTTAAGAAAACTTGTGCTCAGAGCGCCGAGAAAATCTTGTCGCGGCTCGGTTGGTCACCGGACCAGCTAGATTCTGTCATGTTACACCATTGCTTTTCCACCTTCATTGGCTTCCAATAAGTTACCGTATAAAGTTTAAGATTCTACTTTTGACATTTAAGTGCTTATATGGTCAAGCTCCTAATTATCTAATTGATTTCATTACTATCAAAAAGCAATCCAGGTACAGTCAACTCCCTTTATAGCAGACACTGTAGGGACCTTAAGTTAGTGTCCTCTGTAGCGAGAGTCCGTAATAGCGGGAGTTTATTTCAGTCAAACGTCTGTAATTTATTTTTGCCAGGAATTTATCTGCTGTCCGTATTATCGGGGTGTCCGTTATAGCGGGGTGTCCGCAAGGGGAGAGTTGACTGTACTCTCTAAGGTCAAATGAGTCTATATTCCTCGAGTTACCAGGCATTAAGAGCCATCCAACCCTTGGCGATCGGGCATTCCAGTCAGCTGCACCTTATCTCTGGAATGCATTACCTTCGGCAATTCGCAACATGAAGACATTGGACACTTTTAAGACTGCTGTTAAAACTCATTTTTTTCAATTTAGTTTTTAAATAGATTTAATTGTTGGCTTTTATTATAGCGTTTATTATTATTATCATTATTATTATTATTATTATTATTTATAGTTTTTAATACTTTTTATTGTAGTTTTCAACAGTTTCTCATGCTTTAGTCACCTTTAACATAAATTTAATACAACAATATTGTAAAGCGCAACCAAATATATTCATATAGAGGTTTGTGCTATATAAATGTAAATTATTATTATTATTATTATTATTATTATTATTATTAAATGGTACATTTCCTTACATTTATTTTTCCCTTTCTTTAATTTAAGAGACAATTGGAAGCCATATTAAGGTTATGACTAGTGTTTGTTGTTTAAACAGCGAACGTTTTGCATTTGCATATGCCCTTTCATTTTTAACGCAGAGAAAACACTGATAAGATAGTTTTGAACGCTTGTAAGTTTGAATTTTGAGACCGATGTAAGAGAATATCAAAAAATCTTGTGTTATCGTTAAATATTGCAATGAATATAGAAACATAAAAGAACAAGAAAAACTTATCATTGCCTGAAAGGTTTTCTAGTGGTATGGTTGTCGCCGTAAACGGCGACTGCTACAGGTCGACTGCAGGTCTAATACTTTTACAGATTTGTTGATTCATCGAAGTGAATATAAAATCTTTTGGTTTTCCGATACATCTCCTCTAAATTCAAACAAATTAACAGTCACATATTGTTTGACCCTCCGTGGCTTATGCACCTGTTATTGAGTGGACAAGAATTTAACCCACAAAAAACAAACAAACAATCAAATGAAAACAAAGAAATTATCCACTTCTTCTATAAGATAGCATTGTTCATCCTTTTTTCCATCTGGAAGTGGAGTGCGCATTTTGTGTTCGAGGCGTTCAGAATTCAGGTAGCAGTGCAAAGCAAACTGAAAACAAACAAACAAAAAAAAACAAAAAACAACAACAACAAAAAAACCGGGGGAACAAGCTATATCGTATTTTACGATCGTTCTTTTAAGTTACGATGCTGACCTTTCTTTTGATCAAAATACTGATCAAAGGTTATTCTTCTTACAGGTAACTGTTGCGGACAACACAAACTCAAGAAACAATAACACCATCTGCGAAATAACTCGATCATGACAAGATGATTATTTCTTTTTCCGAGTGCGTCATCTTCTTTACCGTGTTCATCACCGAGTGTGTTGCTATAGTAACGGTGAACCTCCTTTCCATCATTCTTTTCATAAAGAACAAAGGCCTTCGTACTCGCAGCATGTACTTGGTCATGAGCTTAACTGTGGCCGACTTGTTGGTTGGAAGTCTTTCCGGGAGTGTTAATCTGTTTTATGGCCAAAACCGTTATTGTCCCTTTGTAAAATTTTATTCATTATCTTGGGAAGTTATCATTGCAATTAATTTTCTTATCTATTTATTTCCTCTTGTCTCCGTGACAAACATTGCTGTGATTTCTTTAGAGCGATTTCACGCCACGTTTCGTCCGTTTAGGCATCGGCTCATCAAGAGATGGGGGATCACTCACCGTTTCTGGGAACGGAGTAATCTTTCTACCGACGCTCAATAATAAATAAATAGACACTCGAATTTTCAAGCGGTACTTCAACACTCGACGAGGACGACTCGATTTTCACTCCAAGACTCGACGAGGACTCGATGACTCTGCGAGGATGACTCGATGAGGCACCATAACTACACGAGGATGACTCGCTGAGACACGGTTGACTCGACGACGACGACTCAACGAGGATGACTCGGTGAAGTTGACTCGACGAGGACGACTCAACGAGACGATGACTCGACGAAGACGACTCGACGAGGCAAGATGTGTCGACGAAGACTACTAGTATGTCAGGGTTGTTGACAATTGAAAGGGACATTTGTTTTGCGATATTTCCTTTTTTCCATTATTTTAAATGTTAAATCTTTATTGAAATTATGGTCATTTATCCAATTTTTATTCGGCTGTTTTATTTCACTCAACAATTCATTGTTCTGAATACTAAAGTTTCATTTCATTTTCATCTACATAATTATTATTTACATTATTTACCTTTAAAAATAATGGAAAAAAAAAATTCCCAGAAAGCAACATTTTTATAAGAACCATCTTAGCCTAGCTTGGAAAAACTTAAGCTCTTATACTCAGGTTTTAACTGTAAACGCCGGGATCGAGAAAATACGTTATACTCAGTCAGAATGCGAGAAAGCCTTAGTTTAAGGTGGGGAAGAAAAAGATTTTTACGGAAATTTTCCGGTCAATGTAACATGGTTATTTTTATTTGTCTTGCACCTTTGACTGATTTGTACTCATTTTGGTATGGTTTAAAAGATCTCTTCACTCTGCACAAGTTAGCGGACAAAACCTGATGACATTACAAGTGGAAAAAGCGATGTAGACCGGCGCCGGCGATTACGGGCGGCTCCCGGAAAAATGGGTGAAAGGAAAGCAAAAACTTTGTTTTGTGTGAAGTTTTTGAGACCATATGGACCGCGTGCTTACTGCCAATTAAATGGTCACTCTAGGTCCCTGAGTTTAGTGCCATAATAATAGTAACAATAATAATGATGGTGGTGCTGATAATGATTGTGGCACCGTGTTGTCCTCTGAGTTTGTTTGGTTTCATGAAACACTACTATAGCGCTTATTCATGGCAATAAACACTAAAATCTTGTTATATCTCTGGACATACCATACTCGAAGATCACATGTTGAATAAAAAAATCAAACGGAAAACAGAGAAGAAGGAAAGAAAAAAGGGGAATGGCGATGATTATACTCACAAATGCCTAAGGGTTATATCGTTTAGTTGTTAGTAAGTATACCGAGCCTTACCGAGTGTCCTTTCTTCCGTCTCCTTGTAATAATATAAGCCTACATTAATTAAATGTGATCAATGTGGAATCTGCTTGTCTTTTTTTAGTTACGTTTGCCTTAATGAGGGAGTGGTAATGGTCCTGGTTTCCGTATTACGTTTTGATTCAACGCCGGCATGGAATAAACGCCGGCTCTTACACGTGAAGTTGTTACCCCCCCAAACCCCCCCAGCCCCTCCCCTCCCGTGCCACGGGTGAGCCACTATTGCTCCGCAAATTTTGACAACTTCTACCACTTTGAGCAACTTTTTAGGTTTTTGACAACTTTGTTTAAAAAACAAAAATCGGGCAACTTTCTCAAAAAAAACCCAGTCCGGAACATTCCGTAAGCGCCCGCCCAAAATGTCAAGCCCGGTGGGTCGCTTACGGGAGATGGTCGCGTAGCAGAGTTCAGACATGATGGGTATCATGTTTTTCGATTGTGCTACGTCTACAAAGATGGTGCTTCTTTTAAACTGAAACGAAAGCAAAATTAACCGAAGTCAAAAATGAACGAACCTTAACGGCAAGTGTACATGTGGTTTCAAGAGGAGCAAGGTTCGTGCCTGGTAACTTATACTGCACTAGCTATAGATACAAAATTAATGTACTTCCTTTTTTGGTAAAAAAGAAGTCAAGAGATCATTGCTCGAGCTACTTTAGATAAGAAATACAATTTTCCCCTCTATTATCTGTCAAGTGATCGCTTACCAGAGTTAAAAAACTCTAAAAGTGGTCACGGTCGCTTACGAGAGGTGTTGGTGCAGACAGGTTCCTATCCAAATATAGAAATGTAAACTTGAACGCCTAGCTAATTAACGTTTTAGTAAAGCAAGCGAAGCAGAATGCTAGATAGCTTAATAACCCTTTTTGTGCGATTGAGTTTTCTGTTGCCGGTCAGCGCCGCTGTCCCAGCGGGACGACAATTTCTAAGGCTAGCCCAATCGATTTTTGAAACGCAAATTTCCCCTCATAGATAAGCTAATCCGAAGATTAACCCCTCCATAAGCCCTTCAAAAAGGGCCTTTGAACAATATATACGGTATTTGCAAAGAGCAGCAAATTTGTGCAAATGATAGTACAAGCTCTACCAGTCAGTAAATTGAAGCAAGAGAGTGAAGATAAATCCCTTTTAATTAGACAATTAACATGTACTTCTACTTATAGAGATAGGTGCACGTGATAAGGGATTTACCGTAACATATTATGCCAAGAGGGAATGATCTAAGCTCATTCTCTCTTGATTATGCATGCGACCAACAATAGGCCGAAAATATAGGCCACACCCACCAATGACAAACACATTGTTTACCTTTAAAAATAGAAAAAAATTCCCAGAAAGCAACATTATTATAAGAACCTTCTCAGAAAACGTTTTTCTTGGAAAAACTTAAGCTCTTATACGCAGGTTTTTACTGCAAACGCCGGGATCGAGAAAATACGTTATAATCAATCAGAATGCGAGAAAGCCTTAGTTTAAGGTGGGTAAGAAAAAGATTTTTACGGAAATTTGCCGGTCAATGTAACATGGTTATTTTTATTTGTCTTGCACCCTTGACTGATTTGTACCGCATTTTGGTATGGTTTAAAAGATCTCTTCACCCTGCACAAGTTAGCGGACAAAACCTTATGACATTACAAGTGGAAGAAGCGATGTGGATCCGCACCCGCGATTACGGGCGGCTCCTGGGCAAATGGGTTAAAGGAAAGCAAAAACTTTGTTTTGTGTGAAGTTTTTGAGACCATATGGAACGCGTGCGTACTTGCCAATTAAATGGTCACTCTAGGTCCCTGAGTTTTAGTGCCATAATAATAGTAACAATACTAATGATGGTGCTAATGATAATAATTGTGGCACCGTGTTGTCAATCAGTGAAAGATTCCGCAATTCTACTTTTTTACAAAAAGGTCAACTTTGCTAGTTAAAAACAGCAGAAAAACTACGTTTCTGCATTCATTTTTCGTAGAACAAAATGCAAAATTGTTACCTTTTTTGTCTTTGCTTGTCGTTTAAGTTAAAAGTTAAGAAAAGGTACTTTTTTTGAAAAAGAAGTCATGTATTTTCAGCTTTCGAGTGGATGATATTTTGACGTCAATATTGTCCGCTCTTCATCCATTTCTCACTTTCCCAAACGATCTTTTAAAGCACAAAAGAGGCATCTTTTTTTGTTTTCAAGCAATCTCATGAAAGGCATAAAAAGGTACCTTTTTTGCAGTTGGAAGCAATGTTCTCAAAAGCGCAAAAAAGGTACCTTTTTGCAGTTGGAAGTGATGTTCTCAAAAGCGCGAAAAAGGTACCTTTAAAGTCTTTAAAAATATAAAATGGTGTTAAGCCACAGCAAGCCATTTAAAAGCCTACTGATTGACAGATGTCAACCGTTGGTGCCATTTTATGAATTTTTTTGTCAGAATTTACTGATCCACTAGTCAAGAGATAAATATTCCCTGTTTGTTGGCCAAGTTTGAAAACACTTGCTGAGCTTGACACTGTAAGAGTGTCAGGTTGCAGTTTTAAAATCTATTCCCCGTGCTTGATTTTAGCATAAGTGTGAGCCATCTTGATCAGAGTCGGAGTGAAGTTGGAAGCATTGTCACTGGTTGGTGCCAGTTATAAGTAACCTGAAGAGAATTCGGGCCAGGCTCTTGTGCATTTAAAATGCTTTACCTTAAAAAAAATTCACTAAAATGCACGATGATGCGATTATAATACGTATAAGTGTTATAAGAACAATATATGCTTATGGCTTTGATACACCAAAAGACAATTGTCTAAACGGTGGCATTTGAATTTTTTTGGTTTCGAATTTGAGAGTTTATTTTCTATTTGAAAATTTCTAGTTTTCATTTTCTCTGAAAAAAAATAACCAAAGTTCTAGAAAAGAGGACAGCTGTTCAGGCTTACTTTAGTATTTAGTTAGGGGGTGTCAGAGGTACATGTATGATGGTATTTTTACTGTTAATGGCTTTACTTCGGCCTGTAGCTCAAAATGCATCTGAAGTTAAATTATTTAGTTTACATTATAGCAAACAAGAATAACCCCAGGACCAGGGCTCTAATAACCTTTCTGGAGTGAAAACATCATCCACGAAACGAGACAGTTATTAAAAAGACCTGCTCGGAACCAGCCCAGTTTAGACTCAAAGGAAAAGAACAATAAACACCTCTGCTTTTTACTGTAGATCGAGGTAGAATTTTTTTGCCAATTAAAATGGTTGGACTTTTCATGTGGGACTTCTTTCAGGTTAAAGTATTTGCTCCACGCTTTAAATTGCGCTTGCTGAGCTCCTCTTCTTGCATCTAGTTTTAAAGTACCAGTAGTTGTTACATTTTCAGGAGCCATTTCATCCATTTGGCTGGAGGCCAGTATTTTGGGATTTCTTCTAGTCTTGGCTAAAAGGAGCAAGCTAAAATTTTTTACTCCGCTGATTCCCCTTGTAGACCATTTCAATTTTAACAGGATCACCTAGAATCCTCTCAAAAAAGTCTGTGCGTCGTTCATTGAAGCTCAAGAGGTGCCAACAGTTGACATCTGTCGATCAGTAGGGTTTTAAATGGCTTCCCAAAGCCTGAAAACACTATTTTATATTTTTAAAGACTTTAAAGGTACCTTTTTCGCACTTTTAACTAAATCACTTCCAACTTAACCTGAGATCAGGCTCTATTTTCGTTTCGCTTTGAAAATTACATTCCGGCGGGCAAGGCTAAACGAAAATCAGCGGTAGCCTTTAGAGAGAGAATGTATGAGAACCGCTCAAATTGGGCCTGATCTCAGGTTACTTCCAACTGCAAAAAAGGTACCTTTTTGCGCCTTTCATGAGATCGCTTGAAACCGAAAAAAAAGGTACCTTTTTCGCGCTTTATAAAATTGTTTGGGAAAGTGAGAAATGAATGAAGAGCGGACAGTATTGACGTCAAAATATCATTCACTCAAATGCGGAAAATGCCTACCTTCTTTTTCCAAAAAAGGTACCTTTTCTTAACTTTTAACCTAAACGACAAGCAAAGACAAAAAGGTAACAATTTTGCCTTTTGTTCTACGGAAAATGAATGCTCAAACTTAGTTTTTCTGTTGTCTTTAACTAGCAGAGTTGACCTTTTTGTAGAAAAGTAGAATTGCCGGAATCTTTCACTGATTGTTGTCGTCTGAGTTTGTTTGGTTCTATGAAACACTACTATATAGCGCTTATTCATGGCAATAAACACTAAAATCTTGTTAGATCTCTGGACATACCATCACAGTTTATGAAATCGGACTTCTTCGTTACCCGTGCTACTTGTAAAATCTTAAAAATGTTTTTCTCATACAATCACCTTGCGCCGCAAGGACACCTTGCTTTTATGGGCAATTAACCCGATAATACGGATAGCAGCTAAATTTAAATTCAAATTGAATTAAAGTTAGTATCAAAATTACAGCAAATGTATGGAAAATTTGAGGTTTTCTAAAAACTGATCACGGACTTCTTTGCACTCCACATTTAGTGTATTGTTTCTTTGATCTCGTAATTTACTCTTTTCAAAGAGAAATCATGAAATACATAAATTGAATTTGAATTTGAATTCTAATACAAATCTCACTTTCCCACCATCTTGCCCTGATTACCCAGTGGTGATGGTTGTATTGCTAAGCCCGGGCTTTTTCAATGCATTTCTCTTAGGTAATCAGTTGTGGCTTGTGTTTAGTACCCGGCTGGCCTTTCACAGCTATCTCTGACAACAGAAGCTAGCAGAATAAGAAGAGTCCTGTTCGACAATTAATCAATATGCCCTAACTGGCCCTGAATGCATTTTCATCGAGTTTGCGAATGTTTTGATGGCTTGACGGCGATAAATGAGGGTGTTGCAGATTTATGAAGCAGTGAAAACGTTGTAGCGGGTATTGGTATGTTCGAAGCGTACAATGAGTCGCAAATGTATGAATTCGCGCTGATATACATTTTTAAAAGAGAGAACAACGTTTATGTTGAAGTAAGAATTAAAAAATCTAGTATATTACATAGCTAATTCATTTTTAAAAACTAAACGATTATTAAAAGAGTTTTTAAAAGGCATAGTGTTAACCTTAGATTTGAAACAAGTTTTTTCCCATGATTATAACTGGATAGTTTAACACGAGGCATAATAGATAAAAGTGCATGGATATTCTTTAGCATTAGAAACTTTTTTTGATAATTTTATAGTCTTGCTTGCCTCTCTAAGAAATCTTAAACACTTACGGGCTTAGACGTATATTTCATTTTAAAACAGCAGTTGATTACCAATCAGATTTGAGAATTTTGCTATAGTTATGATTAACTTTAAAAATATGGAATAGACAAATGAAGAAAATGTGCGCTTAAATAATCTCATTAGTTTACGCAAAGATACAGTTCTATTTTTCCACTTTGACAACGAGCCAACAGCTTTGACCGTCGTTGTTTCTCGTTTGGATGACTACTGATTCCTAGATTGTGTTATACACTATTTATCGAGTTGCTAAGCTTGTTTTCTTTTTCACCTCAAAGTACCGGGCTTTGATGATTATATCACTATTACTGTGACACTCACAAATCAGAAATTTTTATGGAATGTTAATGTGTTGCGATAAAATTTCCAATAAGGCACGCGCGAAAATTTCCAGGCGTTCACCTTTTTCTGACTTTGACAGTACATGGAGGTGGGGGACCCGAGGTAGGTGGGGTAACCCGCTTAGGTGGAATAACCCGCTCAGGTGGGGTTAGAAAAGAACCCTCCTCTACGTGCAATCTTACTACCCCTTTAACACTTGAACAAGAAAAATGTTGGCAAACCACGTGTTTTGGCTTTTCTGCACTCACTTGCTGCTCTTGCTGCAACGTTCAGTCCCGTGAAGTTCACGGGTTCGAATCCCGTTGAAGTCCTGATTTTTTTTTTTTCAGGCTTCTTCTTTCCAATTGCTTAAATTGGAAAATTCACTGCGATGATCATTCTTCACTTTCATCTACCACCGCAGTTCAAATATGAATTATTTCATCACGGGTTCGAATCCCGTTGAAGCCCTGATTTTTTTCAGGCTTCTTCTTTCCAATTGCTTAAATTGGAAAATTCACTGCGATGATCATTCTTCACTTTCATCTACCACCGCAGTTCAAATATGAATTATTTCATATACTTCACATCTTGAAAATATATAATTGTATTGTATTTACAGGTTTTAAACCACAAAATTTTATCTTTCTCAAAGTCTCAGCTGGGGGGTCTTAACATATTCTTCAGCTTGATATTCTTATAAACACCTGTATAAAGTGTATTGTTATAGGGAAAAAAAGGGTGATCCTAATCCGCGGACAATGTCAGACCCTTATCTCACAGATATTCTCTGGTGCAGAAGCAATAGATAAAAACCTTCCTGCTTTCTGTCTAAATGTTTTTCAACTTCCTCCATCCGTTCCTCTACTCCATATGTTATTGCTTTGTTATTTACACCCACTTTTTCATGTTTTGAGCAGTTAATTTTTTATGTTTCACTCAATTTGGCGGTAAATTTGGCGACACAGCTCTTTTAAATAGTGACTATAACTCATTATCAAGATTTTCGGGACTCCCATAACCGTTAGTACTCTCTCTCTCTCTCTTTATAAATAGTCTTTTGTAAACGTTAGAAGATGGAAAATAAATTTGAACGCAAGGAGAGAAAGCACATGAATGTTTATGCCTGCAGTTAGTTGCATTAAACTCGTGATCTTGAAATAAAATGGAGAAAACCATCAACACCATTATCATTCAGGTTACAAATTTGGCAGGCAAGAAGGCTGACAATATAATTATACTAAATGAAACGAAATGAAATGAAATGTGTCTATAATAATAAGAACGATGGATTGGCCATAAATGTCGTTAATAATAGATTGGTTATGACTCAGAGTAGTCTCGTCGAATCATCTTGCCTGGTCGAGTGATCCTCGTCTAGTCGTCCTCCTCGAGTCGTCCCCTCGTCGAGTCACCCTCGTCGAGTCACCCTCGTTGAGTCGTCCTCGTCGAGTCAACGTGTCTCATGGAGTAATTCTCGCCAAGTAATGGTGCCTCATCGAGTCATCCTCGGCGAGTCATCCTGTGTTATAGAGTAATCCTCGTAAGGTCATAAAGTGAAGTCGAGACGTCCTCGTCGAGTCTTGAGGAGCCTTCGCGTGTATTTATTTATTTTTGAGCGTCGGTAGAAAGATGACTCCATTCCCAGAAACGGTGAGTGATCCGAGATGGGTCTACGCAGCCTCGTTCCCAGTCGTCCTCGGCGATTTCGGATGTGACGTCACCTGTCAAGCTTGTCGGGAAAATTCGCCTAGGACGCCTGGCAAATAATGGCAAATCCAAAATGGCGGCGTCAGGCCAAGAATGCGACTTCAGACAAGATTCTTGAAGAAATGAAAAAAAGCGTCTGAAATAGGTTGGGATTCTTTAATCAACGTTTGCCATCAAATACATAGAGATGTTGGAGAAATTTCTTTGAAGGAATCGTTCCGCGTGTTCACCTGTTGTTATCAACAACAACAACAACAATTTATCGTAGGTCAGTAATTTCGAGTTTTGATTGAATCAAAAAATATGGATTTAATTCAGCACAACAAATCGTCCCATCTCAGGAGTGTGTTCCATTGCCTGTCGGGAATGAGTTAAACCATGTTGAAGTTCGTGAAAGATGTGTCATCGAATTAGCTCTGTACTCAGCATATTATCTAGCGGATGAAAAACTTGTTAATCGAATCGCAGCACTGCGTGCATTGTAATTCAAGAGAGACTTCTAGCCTAGGTGTCGTCCTAAACGATAGTGGATCAACTCATAGACGCTGCTTTTGTCCATTAAATATACAAAACAGAAGTCATAAAGTGCTGTCAGCCTTTCGGATACGCCTCAATGTGGCAGATACAAGCTATAGGGGCAGTTTACAACATACTGTAACATCAGGAGCGTTCAAATATCCTGAAACGGCATCAGATGTAAATCACTTTGTGTCCATGCTTTTATAGCATTTAGCATGAATAAAATTAAATTCTATATCCAAGTTATCTTCAACCAGTGTATCTACCCACCATTTAAATGAGATGATCCTTTGGGAACTGTTGAAAACTTTCATCCAAGCTTTCTTTCTGATTCTATCAATGATTCTATTGTTCTTGATATTGCACGACCCCATATCTATGTTCCACTGTACTACTAGCTTATGTAAACTTAATCTCAACCGTGGTAGGATTAGCTCAGTTGGTAGAGTGCTTGACTGCAGAGTGAGAGGTCAGAAGTTCAATTCCCGGGGTCGGACCAATACTCAGGATCTTAAAATGACTGAGAAATGAAGGTATTACCTTTGCTCTGCTGCAAATGGCTAGACCTTTGCGTGGCTCGGATGCATGACTACGTAAAATGGTGGTAGTAGACGTAAAAATAGTGTCCCCAATTATTACTTTTGTGCTGAATACATTTACACTCAAATTAAGTGCTTTCCTTTTTTTTCTGTTTTCTTTTTTTATCTCGAACCACTTTCGCAGCAGTGGTCTTCCAGTGAGTCATAAGTTTAAAAAGAATATTACACGAGTTTTTGGTGCTATTTTCAAAATTGACAATATTAGAGAATGTTCTGCATAAACTGGGAGCTGCAAGATACAAGTTCAAGGCACTAGGGTATTATAAAGAGCAAAAAGCATATTCAAACAGCTGAAAATGGCATGTAGCTGGCCCAGCCAATGGTACCATTATGGCATCAAATTAAGTGGAAAAAGGTCTTAAGTTGGTCTTGAAGTTGTTTCCCCAACCCATTCCCACAACAAGCTTTACAAGACAAGAAGTAGTTGTTATCAGGTTTAAAAAATTTCTCTTTTCACAAGTGTTCAGAACTATGGTTTGTTAGGAAATCAATCTAATTTCCTTGTAAAATCAATAAAGTTTTGTTTGATGAAATCTAAGAAATTCAATATTAAACATCACGGTTTCATATTTTTATTTTCATTTCAAGTTTTCTTCAGCTGAATTACATTTTCCTTTTGCTCCTGTATCCTTTCCATCCCCAGTGTCGTCTATTACATGCTCTCCTTTCATCCCCTTTAAAACTTTCTGAAAATTAATGTAAAGGAAGGTAAAAAAATAGACAATATATAATAAAAAAATAAACATTTGATGTACAATACCTTGCTCAGAAATTATGCCTGTCAGGCAGGTAAATTAAGATTAAGTGTCAATTATCCAAAATTTTCCCATCTCCAAAATTGCAACCTCCTTCAGAGTGATTTTACCTAACGCATGAAACAGGAAGTAGAATACTAAGCACTATTATGCACTAATTCTATTGTCTTCTTTAGTTTATTTGTAGCTATATTTTGCACTAGTTGTTATGAAATGTTTCATGGGTCAAGTAAAATCGCTCTAAGTCGCAATCATATAAAGGACTGAATGATAGTCATATCATTAAAAATCAGGTAAAACTAAAGACACCCGAATATTACATGAGTTACTGGTACTATTTTCAAAATAGACTATTAGAATGTTCTGCATGAACTGGGAGCTGCAAGGTACAAGTTCAAGGTATTAGGTTATTACAAAGAGCAAAAAGCATATTCAAACAGCTGAAAATGGCATGTAGTGTTTTTTTTTTTTTTGGCTTTTCGCGCGAAACCGTGTAAATGATCCTCGTGATTTTTTCCCACCAACGATTCGAACAACAAAGGCAAAATAAGTCCACTAAGGCCCTGTAACTAGGAAATCAACGCCCATTTTTTTCAATGAAAATGAAGCCTTTGATAGTAGTGTACATACAATGTACAGGGATCGTCCCTTGCCCAACTACGAAGAAACTTTTTCCTAGCTTCGTGTAGCGAACAAGACTGTAAACAATATGCTTAACTTACCAGTGTTTTTGGGAAAACATGCCCGCCACATTTCGTTGCTATCAGTTGAAACGGTCCAAAGATGCTCGGAAGAGATGTATTAATCTCATGAGTTCGAAATATTCCGTGATCGTCGCAGAAAACAAAGGATTTTCGTCGAGAAATTATCTGGGACTTTTTCTCGTCGATCTGGGACTTTTTTCCCATTTTTTGCCAGGCCTCGCGCTATCGCGCTCGGTTCCAAGCCTCCTCTGGTCACTCGGATAGCGCGAACAGGCCTGGGTACGAGGCTGGGGTCTACGTGGTAGCAATTGCTGTTATCTGGGTTGTTCCTATCATTACATCAGTCATTATAGGGATAGAAAGGTTTCTGATGACACACCACCTTTACTTGTTGGAATCACACTGTTGTTTATGTTTAATGGCTACCTTTGTTTCTTACACGTCCATTCTGTTTAAGTTTCGTTTTGGAGCTCATCCTCAGCGCCATTGTGCAGCTGCTTTAAGACAAAGAAAACTGACTGTCACATTGTTTATAACAACTTTATTATCTTTACTGCTGTGGCTACCATTTACTATATTCGTTTTTGTTGGGTTGTCAGATGCGGATATTTTTAATTCCCTTTCTACCCGAGAATTGTTTCGTTTGCTTTGTTTATTGAATTTTTTGCATTATGCAAACTCCCTTGTAAATCCCATTTTATACACAGTCAGGATGCCAGACTTTAAAAAAGCTCTGCTCTCATTGTTCAGACGTCATCAAAGAGAAAATGTTGCTATCCCGCTGAATCGTTACTAATGGAGGGATATCGCAAAATGTAATTAGTCAACCTGGTAAATAGCTATATAAGAAAAAAAAACATGTAAAAACATACATAGAAGCATATTTAAAGCTACATTAGGCTATATGTTAAGGAAGCTCCCCCCCCCCAAAAAAAAAAAATAAAATAAAATAAAATAAAATGAAATAAGACGTGATGAAGAAATGCTTAAAGTGTGTTCAATTGGGAACTCTACTTTGGTGGAATGCGATGTAGGAAGATAAGTGAGGCTACGTTAATACTTTGCAGGATAGTTATTGCGGAAGCAGGAAAACCATTCAGGAAATATACCCCTCAAATACTATACTTTTTAAAACCAACAAGACAACCGCTCTCGCACACCATGTAAATGCCACACGTCACGTAAAAGAGTAGAAATTCAAGCGTACTGACTCCGGCACCGCAAAATGCTACAACAGCCCCAAGAGGTGCACCGACGATAATTCCATGGCCAGTATAAAGCTAAAGGTGTCGCCAGAGGTTGAGAGAGCGGCCGAGAGAGAGCCCAAACCGACAGCGGTGTAATGATGGCGGTTTGAGCTTTCTTGTATTTTTTGGCGACTTTTCTGTAGTTCTCAATTTCTTCAGAAATTTGTTTTTTAACGTCGCCTATTCGAGACAACCGAAAGTTGTCAGGTGGCTACTCCGGATAGATTCTCTCAAGTGGTGCACTTGGCAGCGCGTTCGAAGAGGACATTGTATATCTACCTGGAGTTATGAAAACCGGGTAAGCAAACATTTTGTAATTTTTCTCAACTTCCCCTGTCTAATAGCTTGTTTAGCGTTGTTTGCATATGTCTTTTGTCTATGCCTATTTTGTGGTTAGGGATTCGTGTGGAAGTGGATGTAGACAGAATTACTATCTTACCCACCCCCCTCCCTCCCTATTTTATTTTTGTCCCTACCCACAATTCTCTCTTTAACACAAGTGACAGTTATTTCAAATCAGTGCTCGCCTGAAGTTGGTTTCGGTGCCGTTTTCCAGTTTACTTTTAAATATTGGTGACCTTGAGAAAAGTTTTCCGGAGAGCATCATGTAAAGCTCTGAGATAAGACAAAGTTATTACGATTTGCACAGTCTCGTATTTTAGTATGTACTAAAACAATGGATAGCGTTTTTCTCGCGCTCTGATTGGCTACTCAATCAGTGAATATCCTGCACTTTTCACTGATTCACCACCAGTTCCTCCGAGCGAGCGACGCCAAACTCGCGTAAGTTGCGAGCGAAATGCCTTTCTGGTTTCCTGCCGTAACAAACAAAGAAATTTCACAAATAATCAAGCAAGCTGTTCCCGAAATACATGAAAAAGGTGACGAACTTTGGTTTGCAAGTTTTAACAGGAAAAGCTTTGAATTTAGCGATGAAACCAGTGAAAAAGTTTTTTGTTTACAAATGCAAATTGAGCGTAAGTCTTTGCACTTTATTTAGTTGACTTATTCATTAATAAGCTCAAAACTAAATTTAATACTCTTTTTCACAGAATGATGTTAAATACAAAAACAATTCACAACCCCTTTTGAAGAAATTTCCCCGCAAGAGCTAAACAAATGCCTTCAAAAGTTTCATATGTCAGCAAGAAAAAGTGACGGCATTTCGAATTCGCATACTTCTCTTTCTTTCTTACTCATTTGGAATTGAAACGAAAACTACGTTCATACACTTCCGTAGTTCCCTCAAAAACCATACCCGATTCCAGACCAAAATGGGTAAAGTGTATATTCGTTTTCAGACCAAAACGACGCAAAAACCCTACCCGATGGGGCGGCACCTATGTAGCTTATATAAGGGAGTCCCCCCCCCCCCCCCTCCCCCAAAGTGTGATCTTTGCGTATGACGGAGTGCCAGCCTACCGAGATCCTGTCATTTCCTCACCATATGTACAGAGCTTATGCTTAACCCCCCCCCCCCCCCCCATTACTCCCACCTTCCATTCCCCTTAACATCGTTAAACAGGGGTACTGTATTAAGCCGTCTGAAAGATACAATCAAGGCCGAAATCTCACGTCCGGAAATTCAAAAACGTTTGGATAACAGGAATAAGTCCAAAGCCCAAGGAATCCGTCTAGGGGAGTTTGAACACAACAGTATGGCTATTCGAAGCTCTTTTGAAATTTTTCATCTCGTTAAAAACAGATTCTCGCATTTGAAAGCCATATTTTATAGAATCAACGGCATGGACAGAATGAGCTAAATTTATAGAGGTTTTCATTCGTAACACCGGAAAAACGCATGGGCGCAAATACACTTTTTTGGGGGAGGACTCAGCTGTTTTGCAATAAAAAACAAATTCTCACATGTACTTCACACGACTTACAGTTATTTGATACATCGGTGACGATAAAAGGGCGCGCCGATGACTGATCTTTACCTTTCTTGTGCGTAATGTATTTGTGTTATTGTTTCATAACAGATCATTCTATCACGCACTCTCAATCAGCAGCAAGTACAACGGCAAAATACGGCGCAAAACAACGCGTACAAACTGTAATGTGGAAAATAATTCTTGTTATTCGGTTTCTGTTTTAACAACGGGGAATAAAATTATAAATATCTATAAGCACCGCCTGATAAAATAGCCGAGTAAAGGTCCCGGCGTCCTGGGTCTAACAAAAACATCAGATTCTGATGTCGGGCCTGATGATGCAGCTGACGTTTCTGATAGTGATTCTGACGAGAGCATTGCAGATGAGCCTGAAGCTGCCGATGAACTGCCTGTTAGACGTTCTACCGGATCAACTGCAGGACATCATAGTAATTGGTACCGATTGCCTATATCTGTCCTGAAACGTTAGGTAGTGTAGTGTTTAGTGTTTAGCTCGCAAGGGCTATAACGAGCAAAAGGAGGGGAGAGTGTGACAGGGTCACTGAACCTATAATTTCAATACTTTTCGTTATATCAAGAAATACATTATTATTTTATTATTTTGCTCCTAATATTTTTCGCTTAGGAATTTTCCGGTTTGAGTTAGCAAGCTTGTGCATCGCTTAGGAATGATTGTACATGTGCCCACAAACCCACTTCACAGGAAACTTTCCGAGATTCCCAACTGGGAATTAAATGGGGAATTTTCCCATTCATGGGAAAAATTTGGGACCGGAAATTCCTTTTTTGGGGAGACTGGGTTTTTACTGGGAAAGAAGGTCTACTTTCCTTTTACATCCTAATACTGGGAATACGTTGTGAATGTTTCCCCAAGTTATTCCGAAAGCTGGGAACAATACGGTAACATTTCCCAAGTCATTCCCAGTAGGGTGAATTATGGGGTACACTTCCCCAAGTTATTCCCAGAATTGTGAAAAATATGGACACACTTCCCCAAGTTATTCCCAATATTGTGAATGATGTAGAAGCCTTTACCCAAGGTATTCCCAGAATTGTGCTTAATATGGGAACATGTCGGGTGCTATTTATTGCTTTTTAATACATGTAGTTTCCATCTTTTTTTGTTTTTTTCAGATATGACTGTGGTCTTTGCTGCAAATCGTCCACGGAATCCTTTAGGATAATTATATTCTGGCGGAATATTGAAATCGAAGACTTCGATGTACAGGGCTCAAAACAACGGCCGGTCAACGGACAATGTCCGGCCTGATCGTGGACTTGACCGGTCAAACTCTCATCTTGCCGGTCATTTTGACCGGTCATTTTTGGATGCGAACCTTTTAAAATATATTCCATATAGTTACCGCTTAATGGGTTTTGCTCTATGACACTGTCATCATTTCTTTTTCTTTGCCTTTCTTTTTTTTTTTTTTCATGCTTTGCACTAAAACTTTTAAAGAAAACGAATGCGGCATTAAATTTCATGTTGTCATGTAAATTTGTTTTCGTAAGTAAGCTTGTGTCTAAATTATAATTATTGTTGACGGCACGATATGGCTATTCGAAGCTCTTTTGAAAATTTTCGTCTCATCAAAAACAGATTCTCGCATTTGAAAGCCATATTTTGTAGAATCAACCTTAAAAACTTGTGTTTAATTGGCAAATTTATGGTTCAAAGGTAAAAAAAAAAAGCTTTCGGCAGTCTTTTTGCTAATTTCACTGGCGTAAACAAGTTTACACAACGAGTGATTTGCTTCACTGCGTATTCGGGGAAACCCCATTTTCACTTTCACTTCCGTTAAAAAAAGCATCCGTGAACGGCGTATTCTTACGAACCAGGAATCAGCCGAAACAATTAGAGAAGTGTAAATTAACAATGATAAAATTAACAACCTGGAGAAATTAAACCTGAGACTATCTTGTGACAAGAAAATCTCAAAACGGGAAATAGAGCACTTAATAAGCAAACAACAGTAATGAACTCATTTATCCCTGTTGCAAAACAGGAGACAGGAATAAAAAGTTTCTTATCACACTAAGTACGGGTAAACCCCAAAACTTGTGATGGGTGTTGCTCGAGCACCTGTATTTATTTCAGATGCTTTATTTTGTTAACGAATGGTTGCTTTGATCGTTATCTTTGCTGAGTTTAGGTTCGTTCCCAACTACACTTGTTCGTCATCTGACAAAAAACATGTCATTGATGCGAGAATATCAACTCTGTAAGGTATGTGATTTCGTCAGTAACAAATAATTAGTAGCTTTTGTTACAAGCGTTTTCGAGCAGGGGTATTCCGAGGCATTCATTTATCGTAGTTTCATTAGAACTAACCATTGCCATAGCTAATCTACGGTCTGACTTATAATTAACGTTGCACTTTCTTCTGTCACGTTTAGGACATGTTTCTTAAATGGATTTCATGGTCACTATCTCACCGGCTGTCGGATTCCCCTAAATGAAATGTGCCTGCGACTTACAACACAATTACAGTCAAGTCTATCATTACGAAGATGTCTCGTTCAAGAAGAAATATTTAAATAACTTAATCTAATAATGTTTTCAAAAGCGTAAAACGTGAATAAACACTTTGTAGAATTATGCTTGGGTAGCAGTCATTTTTAAAGGAGGAAGTTTTCTTCTAACTAAAATGACTGCTACCAAGCAACAATGGCCTTTTTATTCTGTTTCTTAGTTACCTTTTTCTAAGGATAGGCGCGTTTCAATACTTTTATTGAACTCTCACTTACCTTCGGGGCACTATTGGTCACATTCGACTACTATATTCTTGGCTTCTTTAGCTTCCGTCAAATGTTCCTGATTATAATTTATACATTACTGCGATCACACGCTATCGGAAACGCTTATTTGTATTTGCCAAATGGCGTAAACTGTACTCAACAATCTTGCCATCATTCGGTGGTACTTTCGGTATCTTTCGACCACTATCGTCAACTACTTCGTCTTGCGTTCTCAACGTTTATCTCCGTTTTCACTTATTATCACGGAGAGCGCTCAATATATCGTAGTCGCTTACTAGATGCTTTTGCCGAATTGCGTGCACTGTAATCAGCTGGTAATGAATACTATCGCCATCCTTTGTGATATTGTCGGTAACTTACGACCACTGTCGACTACTTGAGCTTGCATTTATCTTCGTGTTTACTTCACGAACGTGTTCTATGGTAGACGCTTTTTTGACTTTGCCAAATTGCGTACACTGTAACGAACTCTCGCGTCATTTTTTTGGATACTGTCAGTTACCTTCGACCATGCACTGCTGACTACTTCGGCTTGCATTAATCTTTGTGTTCAGTTACGTACCATTACTACGAACGCGCGCTATCGTAAACCCTATTATTGTGCTTTTGCCAAATTGCACGCTGTCCGCCCTTCGGGTTACTATTGATAACTTGCGACAACTATGGTCGACATACTTCGGTTTGCGTTTATGCTCTTGTTTACTTAACATTACCTTTGTCTCCGTCAAATTGTACACATTGCAATAAACATTCGGTTTATTCGTAAACTTCATTTGTTTCTATCAATTTCGTAAATTCTAATCCAGACCCTAATGGTTCTACGGCGAGAAGACCATTTGCTTGTGTTAACTCGAGTTCGTTCTTTTACAGTGATGTAATACTCTTCCTACTTGCGATTACAGGACATAGCTATGCTCATGTATAAAGTTAAAATAAACATGTGCCCGGCGTACATGGCACTCTGTTTGAACAGCCTGCAATTAAGTATAAATTGCGCAAACTTGACTTCACAATACCCAGATTTAACACGGTCTCCTTTGAAAAGCACTCGCTCAGGTATATGAGATGGGCCCAAAGGTATAGAGATTTGTTCGTAGAAACGCGAAAGAAGCTTCCGCGTTGTCCTCTTTCAAATATAACGTTAGAAAAGTGCATCTTAGTATGCTATTAAGAGACAATAATTGCTCAAACTGCTCTCTTTGAAGTTCTTAATTTAATATGATCATGCATACTGATTTGTACATATTGTGTATACCCTCGCCTATAGTTCTCCCGAATTTCTTATTTGCACATACTGAATATAGTTTATCTTAATTTCTTAACCTTCTGGGTTTTTTTAGCTTTAATTATTCATTTATTGTTTTTAACTTATTTTAGCGTCTTACACCGCCTTTCATCAGCTTCGCGTGTCTCAAAAATTCCCACACTTTACGGCTTTATGGTTGTCGTTAATTTGCGTTGCTTTCGTGAACCTACAGTTACTTGGTGTCTATAGTTCGGCCTTAACTGTCGTATTCCTTTATTAACACAAATTATCTTTAGCGACACTCCTTGTGCCCTTTTGAAATGCAATGTACATCAGTGTCGAGTGTCGAATTGAATCATTACTCTCCTGTTCACTGTATATCTTGAACATCCGTAAGTGACTAATCGCTCTTAGAGAAAATATCAATTTTTGTTCGTCTCGCATCAATGTTTGCGCGCTCCCGCAAAACTTCGAGTGTTGTGAGTTCGTGTCATCCATAAATCTGATATGAATAGGGCCTCTTGAGCTATCGCTACGTTTTACCAAATATGTATACGGACACTTGTTAGATGCTGTATGTTCTCTTAAACACTTATGTTTTTACATTAACTTTTATATAATGTTGTTGCAAAATTCCGTAGCTGTGAAAAATTGCGCATACTCTTGTTATGTCTAGAGTGCTGTAGTCAACGTTTACTTGCATTGCATTCATAATAAACTTTGGGGATTTTTAACACAGGGGTAACCTCACAACTTTCCTGACAATGTGCCTTGTCTTAATAGATATTTTAAATCTTGCATCTGTATTTATGCATCCCGAACGAATTACGTACAGCTGCATAAATAACTTCCGTTCGCACGCTTTCGTAAACTCGCGAACTCGCATCCAAAACTTCGAAAACGGTACAAAACTGTTACCCATACACGTCATGTTTCATGCTTCTCGATTATATCCACTGTATTCTTAGATTTAGTCATCTTAAATTCATTACTGATTTTAGTGACAAGAATACCTAAATATACTTTAGTGATCAATATAGTACTCATTAATTCGAGTTGTAACTGTGATGATTTAGACCATTCGACGACATGACGATACATCGTGTAATTAACAATTTCTCTCTGTTCGAGGGAAAAAGAAATTTGTTATACGCTCATTGTGAATGAGGTAAAGTTAATGTTTTTGATATAGTATATACATGCTAAGCGCGCAAAAAATGTCTGATGTCAAGGATAAGCCCTATAAAAGAATGCGGAAATAGCCTTTTATGTGCGACAGTTGCTATATTAGCTGATATAAATTTATACGCTGCGACTGTTGTTGAATTAATAAAGATTTTTATTTCTAAAGATACAGTCCTAATGCATCGGTGGGAGAGTTAAAAGCTGGTTTTATCAATTACGCTTTTAAAATATATTCAAATGCTTACGCATCTCGAACGATTTTGCGTTCGCAGGCGTCTTGGAAAAGAGTGGAATCTGGAGGTGAATTAGGTCACTCGATTGACGCTTGTTCTGGCATGACTCCGAGCCATAATGACTTTTGTGTTCTTTTAAACCTCATCATAGCTCTTCTTCTGCTCTTCATCGTTATCGTGTTCGCTCATCATGGTCCTCACCGTCTCAGTATATGTTTGCATGCACCTAGACTAGTTCTTGTTCGGCTCAAAAGCAAGCATTCATATGTCAGTTACAATATTTTACAATTAATTCCAAACGATTCTAATTTAAATCAAGTAATTGGCCATCAGCATCGTACCTATTTTTAAATTATCTCCACCCCTCTAAGTCTGGTTTGCCTGAACAAACGAAAAATTAAAGAAAGGAAGGAAAACTCACGATAATTTAACAAATAATTAAATAAACTATAAATAAGAGAACACTATAAAAAGAAAACACTATGAACAGGACAAAGAGAATTCTTAAACATATTACGGTAATAGAGCTAAATAACTATGAAGGTAACGATCGATGATAGGTAAGAGAAATGCTCAATAAAAAGGGGTAGGGTCTTTAACATAGTCATCTTCAGACTGCAGGAAGTCCTCAAGTAAACTCGACTTGATCACTTTCCGACATTTGGTTCGGCTAAATAGTTTTATTGAGGTTGGAATTAAGTTCCAGATGTTAACACCGATTCTTGTGAAAGAGTCAAGCATCTTTTCCGTCCTCGAAAATTTAACATAACAAGATTCGTTGGAGCTAAATTCATTCGAACTTTGTTGCAAAGAAGAAATAACTAGCTCTTTTAATGGATTTTACAACCTGTATTTAACGGTATAATTCCTGCTTAATGTTAAAGTACACATTTTCCCGAGAAGCCTGAACCCCAAATTACCTTCAATAAATAGCGTCCTGGTCTTCTGTTTTAGCCTCATTAAGGTACTTAAATGCTTCCATTAGGACACTCTTTTCAAAAAAAGTGAGCGCACTTCTTTAATTGTCGCCTCTCCCTCTCTTCATTCTGAAAAATAGGTCAGCAATTACAGTTCCTACTAATGTTTAAGTACGTGTATTCGATCACCTTGTAATTAATACTACATAATGTAAGAGTAGTATAGGCCATGGATATAGTTTGTGTAATAGTGCACGATGTAATGGGTATGCTTTTTATTAAGCATGTAACTGAATGTAGACCTGAGTTTCACCGGCAGATAAAGATAATTGAACCGAACAAATATTCTTTGCCATTGTTGAATTTACCACCGCTTACATCATCGGGAAAACGCGCTAAACACTGGAAAAAAATGTGTTAGTTAAGAAGCTGTCCTTATTAAATGCTATGGTGACTGCCTCATACCCAGACGTCTCTCTCGATACAAATTTGTTCGCAAAGGAGGGCGGGGAGGAGATTCACGTGAAAACTAAACATAAATGTTGATTTTTCCCTGTTACCAAGAAGCCCGAACGCCAAATTGCCTTCAATAAATAGCGTCCACGTCTTCTGTATTAGCCTCATAGGTATACTTTAAATGCTTGGGTTACGTCACCCTTTTCAAGTATTAATTTATAGTAAGCGCACCCCTTCAATTATCGCCTCTCCCTGTCTTCTTTCCGAAAAAGAGGTCAGCACGTCGATCCGTAAATATATAGCATATAAAGAACATATAAAATCATGTTTTTCAGAAACTTGATAAACTGGATGTTAGGATTTATGCTCTTGAACCTTGATTTCAAATAATTCCAAGGCAATAGTAAACAGCCACCGCCATGGGAATTCACTGATAAAAGAAGTCGCAACCATACAACTGAGCTCTTGCAACATTGATAAGCGACTCTGAAATTTACCTCCACCTCTGACGTTTTCCACTACACGTATATCAACGAACTTTTAACAATAAAAAGCGGTGTTTTACTACTCACACATCAGACGCCCAAGTATACGCTCTTACAGAGTTTTGTTTATTTTAACTCCCAATGCCGGCAGTATCAGTATGTTATCGTTAAAGTTCGTGCGTTTCCGGGAATTCTGTTTTTGTTCAGTTGCCGCAAAATTCGCAGGCTTTCACGCACCAACCCGGTTCTTTGGTCAACGTTCATTCGCTATTTTTAACGCTTCAGTTGTCGTGTCTGTTCAATCAGATTGCGTGAGCTTGTTAGTTACTGTGTCCTCCCTACAACACGCTCTCTTTATGGGCTCTTGTCATTTCTGTGGAGCTAGCCTGCGAGCAGGCTCACTTTTTCGAGTTGGGGAAAACGTTTTGACGGCGGAGCCGCCATAACGTGAGGAGAATGGGTCGAGCCCAAAATAGTGTTCGGAGGCTTCTGTGGAGCACGTAATAGTAACAACCTGGCACTACTGACCAAACATGCACTGATACGAGTACTTATTATCCTCTTTTTCCCTGCTTAATAACCTAGATATGGTTTCCTCAAAGGAAAGGGGTTTGATAGGTTTTTAAAAATGTGTGGGTTACTATAATTCACGGGTAAAATCAATTTAAAAACATGTATTTCCAAGAATTCATCCAGTAATTTATTTGCAATCCTGATCCTGTCTGATTAGACATTATATATAGAGTAAATGCTTTAAGTTGATGTAATTGATAACTGCTTATGCAAATACATGAAATACAATGAGAAAACAATCTAGCACCCTGTACAATTAATAGGTCAATTTATTAGACATAATGATGCTTGTACGGCGTCTGTAACCACATTTTTGTTAGTCTTTAATGTTGGCTTATTATTCGGTACAAATTTGTACCCTTTATCTGACTCTATGTACTGAACTGAATTTTAAATTTATGCGATATGGTGTGTAATTGTATCATTTCAGAAGTAGGTTAAGTATGATCATCAGTTTGCCATGAGTCCTAATATTGTTAGAGGGTTGGAAGAGTACAATAGAGTGGTGCCATCAGCAAATGTTCTAATAGTTGCCTTTTCTAAGCAATTGGGCATTTCATTTACACTTATTACTATCAAGATAAAAATGTGTAGCGAACCTAATGCTTTTGAATTTGGGAACATTACATTTCGTGTATTGTCATTAAGTTCGTCACGTGAGAAATTTGACGTTTGAATCGAGCCTTATTATTACTTAATAAAGTCCAGGAAAATTAAATCAAAATTTCGCTTTATGCCCAAAGCTTAAAATGAAACTAAAGAAACACTTTATATTATACCTAGCTTGCATAACAAGCGTTTCCAATCGAGTTATTGAGCGAGTTAGTCCCTCCCGGCCCCTCCTTCCTCTTTTTTGCCCTCTACAAACTTAGTCTCTCGCACAAAACTCGCACGGAAAAGCTTGCTACGCGCGCTATTTTTATACCTTTTTAACCTCCAAAGTTATTATCCAGTCACAATAAAGAAGGGACAGCTCGATATGTTTGAATAATTGTTATTAAATGTTGAAACATAACCAGCTGCCACTGTGGTGGCACAAAAATCAATGGAATATTTAAAAAAAATATGCAGCCTGAGCCCCATTACGTATACAACCCTGAAAAATCAATAGAAAGAGATACTCACGTTCGTAAAACATCCGTAGTCTTCAAATAACCACACTTTTTTGTTTGATAAACTGCACTGAATCCTATTTAAATAAGCTTATGTACTTGCTTCAGTAATATGCCCATCAAAGTCTGGTACAGACATTTTTATTGAAGTACACTGTCCATGAAAAAAAGATTACAAGTCTTGTATTATTTCATTCTCGCGGAGCGAGTTTATAATTTTGTCGCGCGCGCAGCGCGCGTATCACGCGAGGATCGCACTAAACTGCGATTTCGGTTTGGTCATAAATCTTTCTATCGTTTGGTATCCGCAGTTGCCTAGCAACAAGCCATAAACAAATCCTAAAGACGCCATTCAACATGACGTCATCGTGCATTTTGGGTTTCCAGCAAGAAAGAACGAGCTAGATCATTCTCTCTTGGTTTCCCGCGGGTGGAGAGAGTTTGCAGCCGCGACAATTTCCCGCCAAAAACAAGTTGTCTTGCTTGGCTTCAGTCTTCCATCGTCTAATTGTTGAGTCATTATTTTGCGTCGCTATCATTACATCGTATATTGATCGATCAAGGGGAAAATGATCCACTCAAGATAAGACAAAAAAAAAACTTCGAAAAAATAAATATTTCAAAACGTTTTCAAAAATAGCTATAAAACAGCAATTACCATGATTACCAGCCTGTGTTCAGTATTGTCGTATAAATATCTTTAAAACAGTATTCAAATACAGCTTTTTAATTTCCTTTCTTAATATCACTTTCGACATAAGTGTTTGTAGAGTAATTAATTGCATATTTGCTCTCACCTTTGAAACCATTCAAAAGTGTTCTAAAAGTGTAGCGGTCGTATTTGACTTCATTTTTTGACTGATATCAAAGGTGTGGTCACAGCCACTACACTTTTGACTTCATCTTTGAAGTGCGTCAAAGGGTAAAGTCAAAATTACCAGCACATTTGACAACGCCTTTGATAAGGGTTAAAGGAATAGCAAAGCATTGACTCATTTCAGGACTTCATCTTTGACGCGCGGCAAAGGAGAAGTCAAAGTTGTTAGCAATTTGACTTCACCTTTACCGAGGTCACAGGAGTAAGCAAAGAGGTTATATATTTGGCGACATCTTCGACGCGCGTCAAAGGTAAAGTCAAAGCCAATACTATATTTGACGTAACTTTTGACGCGTGTCAAAAGTGCAGTAAATCCAATTTTTCGTCCCGTGTGAGTACTTAATTGTAGCAATATTATTGAAGTTTTCTCTTACGGCAAAACTACAATAGATACCCCTCAAATACCACACTTTTTTTAACCAACATGACAGTCGCTCTAAGCTGCCATGTAAATGGCACGTCACGCAAAAGAGTAGAAATTAAGCGTACTGACTATCGCAAAACGAAAACCACTTCGAAGTGAAAATTTGTCTCAATATTAGTTTTTAGCTGCTCTTACATACTTTATGAAAGTGAAAAATCGGAAGGATCGACAATTCTCTAGTTTTAATTTTGATGACGTCATGTGAAACCAAAATTTAACGCCACGGATTATATCACAGTCGATTCACGTACAATGCTTGGACAAGAAAAACTCGGCGAAGCAGTGTCTACGGGCCAATTAATTATTCGGTTATCAAATTCTTTGCTAGCCGCAAGACTGTTCGTATCATTAACATTGTCATCATCATCATCGTCGTCGTCCTCACGTTCCTCCCCCTCAAAAACCATTTCCTTTAAATAATTTTTCATTAAAAACAAACAAAGAAATAAAAAAAAAAAACAGATAAAAATATGACATACGAGACCCTTAAATACACTGTAGTGTCCTGGTTTAACAGGTTTGCAACAGGGGGAATACCGGCGGGTGCAAAAGGAGCAACTATGGCTAACAGAATCAGCCGAGGATATTTTGGATACTCTTACTTGAAAATAGAAGCCAAAATAACATTTTTCTTTCGCAGTAAAATAATTAACCTCTTATTCAATGGTTTGGCATACGGGCGCGAACATTTTCTCGTTGTTCACGTCATTCTCACAGACGGAGTCAGGATGTTCAGTGAAAACTCTTACCAAAAAATAGAGGCCAATGGCAAAATAACAAGTTTTTTTGTAGTGGAATAATAAACCTCTTATTCCATGGTTTAGCATAATCATACGAGCGGACATTTTGCTCATTGCTCGTATTTTACCACGCAACTCGCAAAATATCCGCACGTATTATATGCTAAACCATCGAATAAGAGGTCTATTATTCCACTACAAAAAAAAAATGTTATTTTGCAATTGGCCTCTATTTTTCTGTAAGAGTTTTCACTGAACATCCTGACTTCGTCTGTATTTATTGTCGTGATGTGTTTTTACTTCTCCACATAAAGCACTTCCTATTTATTCATCTAATCCATCACGTTCTAATAATTAACTGATAAATGATAAATTTCCGGTTCACCTGTTCAGTTGTAATTTTCCTTGGTGTAGGAAAATTGGAAGAATAAAAAAAAGTCATAAACTTTAACTTATGGAAAATTTTTAAGCTGTAATTAGAGAGAAACCAATCAAATTGGAATAATTCAAGGCAGTAAGTACCATGCAGTAAACAGATATTTAAATGACTATACCACATCTCCTCATGATCAATTGAAATACAGCATAAGAATTGTCGCTGTTTCGCGCTATAATTACAGTGAAGTTTAATTTATTTCTGTAAAAGAGGAATTGTAAGCCAATTCATTTCATGAGGAATAAAGAAAAAGAGCACGTCAACCTTTTAAAGCAAGGTTTTTAGTTGTCTCTAACATTAAATGTGGTTAAGTGAACGTTACAATATATCGTTAACCGGCTGTTACGCAGGTGTGAAACAACATTTTACCGCTCAAATCCGGAATCTTCGTAAGCAAGAAGAAAACACATTAAGAAGTTACATAAGAAACTATTTGTATTTCTTTATTTTTTCATTCTTGCTTTTTAATGATTAAACCAGTTTAAAAACTGTAAGAGCCAGCCCACAACAAATAAGAAAAAAAATGCTTGTACTGGGCCTTCTCCATCGACTGCCTCTTTCGAATATTTTAGCTAGTGATTATTCTAGTAGTTGACTGCGTCAGTTTGTTTACATTCGCGCTCGTTTCCGCTTCACGATGATAGGCGGAAATCTGACAGCTCAGTCGACAGAGAGCCACAGTGAAATTGGAGGCGGAATTTAAATTCCACTTGAAAGACGTAGTTGTAAGCTCTACTTTCTTTTCCCGCACGGCCACCAGAGCGCCCCGAAGAGCTTACATGCAGGCTAATGGAGGGATTGCTGTTATTTACCACAAAAGCATTTATAAAAACAGTAAGGTTTGGCTGGAGGGGGCCTTAGTGTTGAATGCATGGCCGCGTATAAGATATTACAGAGTTTTTACATCACCAATTATCCCTTGTTTTCTTCGTAGATATGCATCTCTTAGCTTCCTTTCGCAACAAATAATTACAATAAAAATTATAACTAAAAATGCATATTAATAAACATTTGAAAGTGCAATAAGTAATTATTTTTAGCCAGTATATTAAAAAGCGAGCCGCAAATGTTGCTCAGTTAAGACAAACAAGTCAGACTACATTGGCCCGTGTCTCGTTCCACTTTTTCATAACACCGGCACGGTCTCCATTTTGTTGTTAAATTTTAACATAACTGGCATCGTGTCACTAACATACACCGTTGCTAACCTTTACTAGTAACATGCACCTTTACACCTAAACAAAATAATAATAATGATAATAATAATAATAATAATAATAATAATAACTATAACTAAAAATTGATATCATAAAATGAAGTACTGTCTATTTTTTATATACCAATACTACAGCTGTATGCCAATCATTCTAGGAGGTAGTATGTTAAACAGTGGCAAGTGCTTTGTGATCGACTAAGAAACGCAAAAAAATCAGAATACATTAGCCCCTTTCTGGCTCAAGTCGCTCATAACGTCGACCAGTCTTCATTTTGCCGTTTTTGCAAACTGCCAGCGTCCTTTTTAAAGAAGGTAAGACAGTTTAATTCCAGTAGAATAAGTGAAGTTTCATTAGAGTTGAGATATGTCCATGCAGGAACGATCTTGTGAACAAGAATCGGCTAACAAATTCTTTTTGCAATTTTCGCCAAAGAAATGATTCACCAGGAAATTTTGTGAGGCAATCACTTGTAAATATCACAAGAGTAGCAAGAATAACCAATTTAATAAAATTCTAGACTGAGATGGAGAAAAGGGCAAAAAGGGGGCCCGAAAATCCCGCAATAATCGCAAAAGTGCCAAGGATTTTTCTTGCTACCTAAAAGCACCGAGTAAAAAAATATCTCAAAAATAGCAAGAATCGAATAACAAATTTGACAAAATTCTACACTTAGAGAAAAAACGGGCCAAGAAGGCTCTCGAGAAATCCTCAAATTTCGCAAAAATCGCAAATAACCATAGCTGGTAACAAGCACCTTTACACATAAAATAATTAACAATTAGTTCATGCGACAGCGTGCGTATGTCGAGATATTGAGCACGCGGGAAGTTTGGAGAGCACGAAAGAGGCGTAAGAGTTGCACGAGGCGCAGCCGAGTGCAACTCTAGCCTTTTGAGTGCTCTCCAAACTTCCCAAGTGCTCAATATCTCGACATACGCACAGCTGCAGCATGAACTAATTGTTTTATAACATTATCAAAGCGATCAATGCAGCAGTTAACTGAAAATTTTCTTATTGTAGGGCGCGCTCAAAGCAGTACGCGTCAATGATTACGTGACTATATTTTTTTTCCTCACAGTTAATCTTATGTTTTTATCCTGAAACTGAGAGAAAGTGTACTATAAAATGATTGCAAAATCCATATTTAGGTGCCGGAAAACTTTTAATTTACCGAAAAATTGTTATTGAGAGAAAACAACTTTGCAAAGAATGATCTCACGCCATAGCCCGCACAGCTCGCCGAGATGACAACAACAACAACAACACTCACCTCTTTTCCTTACTATCGGTTAACAAATTCAAACCTTTCCTCCTAAATTTCCTTATGAAACACATGGTAAACGCTTCATTGTCTATTGCTGAGTTATGGATGCACTCGGGAGACTCAGGATTGCTAAGCTCCCAACAACTCGAGGAATTACGAATAGTTTATTGACGTCATCAGCGTGCTCAATAGGAATATGAAGCACGCTCGCGCTATTGAATTTGATTAGGCGAATTTTCTAGCTATGCTATAATACGTATTAAGAAGTAAAGCTCAGATACTTATCATTTTTAGGCAATGTATTAAACAGTGGCAAGTGCTTTTGTGATCGACAAAGAAACTCAAACACTGAGTCAGAATACAATAGACCTTGTCTTGCTCCACTCGTTTATATCGCCGGTCAGTCTTCGTTTTGCTGTTTTATTTTTTTAAACTGCCAGCGCCCTTTTAAAAAGAAGGTAAATGTAATTCCAGTAGAAAATGTTACGTCAAGTTACATACGATTTGGCATCGAATTATTTAGGTAAAGGGAATAAATATAAATTCTTAATATTCTAAAGTGAACACGGAAGACACACAAACCGGCTTGCTTTTAATTTTGTCAGCTAAATTTGAACTTTGGTGAACAGTTTAACAACACAAGGGACCAGTTTAATTTTTTCAAAAAGGACTAACGGCTTTATCAAACTTTATTTTAGATTTCTCCCCAAGTTTTTGCCTTCTCGTTTGTGTAACCGTAGTTGATAGCGGTCTCCTCCACTAACAACGAAAAACAGACGGCGTCTAAACAGGTGACCAGTTCACTGATAAGGTAGGCCAGTGCTTCATTTCTGAGGAATTTCTGTGTATTAATACTACAAGCTCATGACTCAGTTCAAACAAAGTGTCAATGAACCTGAGAGTCCCCCAAAAAAGTTTCTGTCCTTTGAGGAGAATGTATTGTTAGATTTTTATTTTAGTCTTAATTATGTCTTGTAGAGATCTTATACAGGAAATACCTATTAGCTAATCCAGCTTTTCAAATGGAAGGCACAAGCTGTAAATTGGTTCTATAAAGGGAGGGAGGAAGGGTAGAAGAAGGCGTATAACACAAGGAATAAAGGGTCATATTTCCTTTAAGATACGTCTGCCACGAAGGCTAAACTTGTCAGAAAACCCTGCTTATTGAAATCATAACAAAACTTAAAGGCTACTTTTGTGCGTGACCTTGAGGTTTAGCTTGTTCTTCTATAAACAAATAATAAAGAAAAATGGCAATCCAAATGACGTCCGGAAAGCAGCCTGGTGTTATTCTTAATAAAACCCGGCGTCTTTTTACTAATACTCCTTTATCTCTGATCATGAAAACAATAAATGTATCTCTTTTCATTAAACATGTTTTTTAGTTATCGTTTACTTATAGTTGGTGCAGAAACTTTCTGAATTATTTAAAAACTAAAAAGAAGGACCAGAAAACGCAAGGCTGGGCGCGAGTTTCACAATACATTTTCTTATATTTTCTCCTTGTCAATTTTAACCGAAAATCTATGATGGGATATCTTTGAAAGGAGTTGTTGATCATGAAAGAGTCCAAGCAATAGGCAAAGCCACAAGTTGCTCGGCAACTTTTCGGCAGCTTTTGAGATTTTGGGCAACTTTTGCGATTTTCGGCCACTTTTAAAATTCTTGGCAAGTTTTGGTTTAAATTATTTTTTATTTTTTTTGCGACATTTATTAGCTATCGAAAAAAAAAAAAAACATCAGCTAAATTCAAGTGGTTTATACTACTGAGTGAGTGTGTGGACTCCAGGACTGGCCCAATTACCAATGCCAGCTTGGTGTTGCACGCCTGTCCATGAGGTAAGCGGTATCACATGATCCGTTTTACAAAATGGCGGACAACAATGTCCAGCTGGGAAGAACGTGCCTATGAAGGGGCGATCAATTCAACTGTTGAATTTGAGTTCTATTAATCAATGAAGTTTTCTTTAAAAAAGGAAATACGAATAAAACCTACTTATACTGTGCACGATCGAAACCGCAACAAAAACCAACTTCAAGCGCAAGCAAATAATAATAATAATAATAATAATAATAATAATAATAATAATAATAATAATAATAATAATAATAATAGGAACTTTTCGGCAACGTTTAGACACTTACGTCGGCAGCTTTTTGGTAATTCATCGACAAACTTGTGGCTAAGCC
>OZ037775.1:33861318-33918818 GCA_964035525.1 Porites cylindrica | reverse complement strand
CATTTGTATAGTCCTAAAGTGGCCACAGAACACACACAAACCGGCTTGCTTTTAATTTTGTCAGCTAAATTTGAGCTTTTGTGTACAGTTTAATAACGCAAGCGCCCTGGCTAAATCTATATATTAAATAGTCTCACGCTTGTAACCGATGATTTCCTTTGCCACTGTTTAATATAACTGCCTAAAATAAATAACTTAGCGCATGTATGAATTAGTAAGTTGCAATTGTTAATAGACATTTTAATTATTTCTTTTGTTATCTTTTTTAATTCATCTTATTATTCATTCAAAATATTTCCCCAATTCTGGACAAGGCCGTATCCCAGTTAAGATAACCATTAGTATCAGGAAAAAACAGTGATGCGCGGATGTTCTTGGCCCTTTTCTTGCCCTTGAACAATTCTTGCCTGTTCTTATTACTCAGTTTAGCGCAATTTGTGTCATTATCCATGGTCTTCTTTACGAAGTTGTTACTCAATCTTTTCACATAGCAAGAAGAATTCTAATGTTACTTTTGCGATTTTTGAGAAATTTGCTATTTCTTCTATACTTTTCTGTTAGCAGTTTTCTTTAAATCTTTTTTTGCTAAGATTGAGAAAACAATTTGCTGGCAAATTTTTGCTAACAAGATCGATCCTGGACATAAGTGAAATTTTAGGGGTTAAACAAGGTGCATTACAACGGCTTGGAAACTAAAATTTCGAGGACGTTTTTGGACTTTTTGCATTTAGGGCATGAATTTTTCGTCATTTCAGGCCATGGAACCTAAAAATGAGCCTAGCTAGCTGTAAAAAGGGGCAATACGGAGGGAATACGTCCTAGCCGGCATGATCACATGCTGTTTACGGAAAATTCCCTCATCCATGTCAGGAAATTCTGTACCTTAAAGCCTCCCCTAGGGCATGACTCAGCAATTGAGGACATTTCTGCTACGTTTTCAATGTTGGTTAGCATGCAAGGATTTTTCCCATGCCTATCGTCAATGATTTGCTCACTGGTAATAGAGGGGGTGGCCCCAGAGTGGTTTTGCATTGAAATTGGCATGCAACAGAATTTCGCATGCCCTGTAAGCATAATTTGAGGTTCTGTGACCTTCTCACCCAGGCCTCGAGAAGCCTAGGTTCTAGTTATAAGTAATTCATACCTTAAATTCATACCCAGCAAAATCTCCGGCATGCCGGGCATGCCAAATTTTCTGACATGCCCGGCATGCTAAATTCTCTGGAATGCCGGGCGTGCCATAATCTGGGTCATGCCGGGCATGCCAAAATCAGTCTCTGGCATGCTCTCAACGCACAGGTTATAATTCCTTGAATCTACAGATATTTTAAGCGTGGCTTAAAAAAAAAAAAAAACTAAACAGATCACAGTGCTTATCTTTTGATGTACGGTTACACGATGACGTCATTGCTATTCCTTTCATTTTCATAGATTTGGTTGTCCCAGCGAAGTTTAAATAACAAAAGCTCTAATTTTCACAAGAAAGTAAAACCCTGAGGGATTCTGCCGAAGTAATAAAACAGCGTCATCGTGGAGATGACCTGTTGGGGGATGCTAAAAACTCCTCACCCCTTTTAATGAGTCTTTAATAGGATTCCCACTTCACATTGCGAATAAAATGGAATTGACTGAAATCAGTAAAAAGAGAGACAGAGACTATTTTCATTGTATAATAAAATGTATCTATTTTCCATGAAAGCTTTTAAAAATACAAGGTTATAGAATATCATTCAAAGTTCATTACAAACTGAGCTAAGCCCCAAAATCACTGTTCATTATTCAGTAAATTATGATGTTTGGCAATGCAATGTGCTTGAATAAAACGTTGCAATTACAAATCTCTCTAACGCAATTTTCCCTACGTTAGAAAAGCTGTTTTTATCTTGTTTCACATTTTGATAAGGAGTCTGAGTTCCTCTTTCTTGTTTTGTAGGCTTGCCAGAGATTAATGTTTTTGTGTCATTACCAGTGTCTGTGTTCTTTGTCTTTAACTCAAAGTAAGTCAGTAATAACTGACAGTATCAAAAAATTGCTCTCTAGAAAAGTAATTATCTCCTAGTCATGTCTGGAAGTTACCTGTAACAAAAAAGAAATGGAATGTTAACACATGCAAAGGCAATATGAAAAAAAGAAATAGAACATGTAGAGCTCAGCTTCTCTTAACATATTTTCATACTGGCTTGTTGAGTCTGTTAAAGGTCGCAACTAATTGTCTGAGGCTAATTTCACAAGAGTGTGCAATTGAGATAAATACATGGTAAATAAAGTGAAAGAAACGTGGTTTCACATTAGCCAATTTACATTGCGTTGTTCGATGATGTTTACACGCTTTTCTACTGCGAAATAAACCTTTGCATTTGGATTTGCAAGTAAAGATCATACCGAGTTTGACTGACACTTAATTGAACAACAGTTTCATTTTTAAGCAGGCAAGCCGGAATATGTAAAGGAAACTCAGCGAAAACTTTTTCGTATCTTTTTGTGGCGATATTCTCTCACGGCCCGTCAACTGATTAGGGGTTGCGAAGAAAAAATAAATTAGGACCAAAGGTTAAAGCCTGTCCGGTTACATCATTTCCGTATGTTACCTAGAGTTCTAATAAATAGGTCATAAAATAGGATTTAACGAGAGTGAATTTGTTTCTCAATCGGTGTATAAATAAGTGAGGTTATCAAATCCAGAAGTTAATAGAGTATCAAAATTATTAAATTAAAAGCGCATATAATTAGGAAAATTCCTATACGAAAACAATGCTAGTGACATTAAATTGATCAGACAAAATTCTCAGAAAATATGTCGAATAAAAGCCTCATTGTTTGCTTTTGTTTTTGCGTAAAGGTAAATTTTTCGGCCCACAAAGCAAAGTTGAAAAAGCGACTAAATCTTAGTTTTTTACATTGAATATGTTTATTAGCTTAGTTTTCGTCCGTTTTAAAAGCTTTATAACCCAATCATAATTTTCGGTTAAAATAGTACAAAATCATTTCAAAAACCATGTTCATTTATAGTAGAGCCGGCAAACGTGAACATTTTGTAATTCAAAAGTCGGACCCAGCCAGGTTGTTTAAGCTTAGAATTATTTGCATTTTAGCGTCCTATAAATTTACCAGAATCGCCTCTCAGAGGCTTACTGTAGCAAAGCATTTTGTAGTACACTCGTAGACAAGCAATGTAAGCCTTAAGTCTTTGCTTGGATGAGATGTCCAAAAGAAAAATTAGTTTTGTGGACCTAAACGCACATTCACAGACTGCTTATATTGAGTTGTTTACAACTTTGCATTGACACGCGAAGCATGTTCATTTTTTTAAAGCGAAATCCAAATCTGATTTTGGCATTTGATTTACGGATATTTTATTTTGTCTCCAAAAGTGATTGTAATATCCGTTTGATTGTCTTTCAAACAACAGTCAAACCATGCAGCAAAAATAAAGTAACTTTACCAGTACAGTGGAAAAATATGACCGTAGGTGCCAAAAATAATTATACTCGAGCTATAAAATTAGACCTGACTTTTTTTAGCTTTGGTTTCTTATTTTTGAAGTTTTCTCTAGTCTTCTTAGCAGCAGAAGAAGATTACAAGACATACAAACAGAAACAATTCGAAGTGAACGAGTTGACAACCACTTATGCCGGAGTTCTTAGGCATGCTCAACAGGCAAGATAAACTGAATGCCAAAAGGCTAACTCACGGGATTTGTTCGATATTCAGGCCTTTTCTTTACCAAATTAATACTAAATTTGTACTTACAGTCTCTCGCAGAATCCATTTCTTGTCCAGCATTGACCAACATCTCAACCATGCACCGCAGAAAAAAAAAGACAAACAAGTGCGAAGAGACATGACGACATCGTGACGCCACAACTGCCACGCTACAACAAACTAGATTCCTCGTCATCCGAAAACACTTCTGCGGAAATTCGGCCGATTTCGTGCGCGCTCGGGGTATCTTCGGATGACGCAGATGACGTTGCTCAAAGGACTATCGTCAGCAAGGAGTAAAACAGTTTGCGAGATTCGCATAGCCGACAAGAGCGCACTGAAAAACTAAGCAAAATCTCTCTGAGAAGGCAGTCCAAATTCACCAAATCAGAACGTCTTTGCAGTATTAACGTCGTACTCTCGTACTGACTTGAACGACCTGGTAAGCTTCATTTTCACCAGTCTTTTAATGCTGTTGACCGGGAAACATTCCGGCGCGATAAAACTTAAGCGTGGATAAGTTTATACTGAGAAGATTTGTTATCTTATTGTTTAAGACGCTTTTCCGCGATCAAATTTAAATCTGGACCCAGAAATGTCAGTATCGGTTTGAAATAAAAGGATTAATCTTTGATTGCAAGTTAAGTATTCTATTTTATGCATGAATAATGTTGTTTTGTTGTGCTTTTTATTTATAAATCCAGGCTTCTGTCTTCAGTTTTGCCAGTCGATCCCGTGACACACATTGTGACAAACATGACTTTTTTTGTTATAATCTGCATTTATTGCCAGGCATGAAACCTGTAACTTCAAGCTCCTTAAGATATATTTGGCGATTATATGTGATTCGCAGGATATGATGCTGAAGCGAAAATCAAAATCAGTCTCGCTGGGCATGCCAATTTCTTGCCTGGCATGCCGGGCATGCCAAACCAAGTGGCTTCACCATCGGCATGCCCGGCATGCCAAACCAGACAAGCAAAAACTGGGAATGAATTATCAACCCGGCGAGAGATCTGGGACCTAAGTTTAGCTGGGTGAATTTTGGGCTGCGAGGGCATGAACCCATTTTTTCCATGCCTATGAGATGTTATTTCTAAGTATCAATGTTCCCTTGAATTTTGTCATGCCTAAATGTATAAAATTTTCCCTCTCTCATTAATCCTCAGACTGGATGCGATTTTTACGCTCGCTAGGCATGTTCAACTGAAAATCATGCCCATACCCTTATTCAAAACAAAATGTTATCAAATTTTAGTTTCCAAGCCGTTATTACGGTCTATGTGAAAGTAGTGAATTAGTTTTCTTTGGCATGGCTTTTAGAATTTACGAAGTCGTTCGTGAGGATTGTCAGCTGCGTAGTTGCTTTGTTTGTTGAAAAGCGAGTTATTGTTGAATTGAAGGTTTTTCAATATGATATAACAAATTAGCTACAATTTAACAAAACCTATAAACTCAAACAACAAAAAAGAACAGTTTTTTTAAACCTTTGTGAAACATTTTTAGATTGAGAAAGTGAAAGGAATTTTGCAATTTGATTCTGCACTTTTGCTTTCGATCATTAGATAAAAGTTAAGACGCAGGAGCCTTTTAAAACAGCATGAAATATTCTTTTTTAGGTATCAGGATGAAATGGAAAAGGATAATTTTGAAACATGTATTAATTTCAAATTCCCTTTAATGTCGAGTTAGAAAAAAATTATTATACTGAGGGGAAGCTCAAAACAATCTTTGTCGTTAGAGATCAATAAAACCTATCTTTTCAGATACATAATGGGATTAATATATTAGCTCTCTATTAATTAGCTCCCCTTACAGCCATGTAGTCACAGCCAGATCACCTTAAATTTTAACAAAACCACGACTTGTCAAATTATCATGACGATAAAGTGAACAAATATTAAACCTGCTTTCATAGTAGAAACCCTTTCTCTGAAATGTTAAAAAGATACGTCAGTAGATAAGCGCCAACACATGACATGATCCAACCCACCACGAAAAAAAAAAAAAAAAATGTATATATATATGTTACCAACAAGGACGCACTAAAGCTTAGACTTCGAGCAGTCTCTCTTTTTTCTTGGTCCGTCGAGACAAACGCGCGATACACGAAAATGACCATGCGCGTGACTGTAGACGCGAGACGGTCCTCGTTGGATTCTCTTAAAAATGCATTTTCTTTCGCTTCCGTCCGTTATTAATTAACAGTTAATGAATGAGGCTGAGTATCTTATGAAGAATTATGGAGATCGAGGAGGGTGTTATCCGTCGAGGCCGTAGGCCGAGGCGGATAACACCCTCCGAGATCTCCATAATTCTTCATATAATACGAAAGCCGAATTCAATAACTGTTTTATTATTCATTCAAAATAATTCCAAGTTTAAAAACATAGCTAAAACATGCTTACCTCCATCGATCCATCGATGTTCAGTTCATCTTCGATAGTGTACGTTTAGGTTTGTCCAGCTCCGCATATATTCTCCAAATAGCAGATGTCGCCCTTCGAGTTGTCTTCTTGCTGTTCTTGCCGTGTTTTTAGCTATGTTTTCGCCTAGTTCTTACTCTTGAAACGAGTGAAATGTCCGCCATTTTTTTAAGTTCACAACCAAAACAACTCAACCTCGTCCCCAGGTCTTCTCGGTTAACGGTGCCTTAACCTGCGAAAACGCTGCATTTTTGACGTCATTTCCTCGTTAAAGTCAAAATTCCTCCAAATTTGGTCATCAGTAACTAGTTATGGTGAATTAAACATGTGCTTTTAGCCAATCAGAATTGGGGAAATATTTTGAATGAATAATAGGATGAATTAAGAAAGATAACAAAAGAAATAATTAAAATGTCTATTAACAATTGCAACTTACTAATTCATACATGCGCTAAGTTATTTATTTTAGGCAGTTATATTAAACAGTGGCAAATTTGTCATCGAAGATCGACAAAGAAGTCACAATTTCACATCTGCCCCTTTCTGTCTCCATTTGTTCATTGCGGCAGCACCGTCTTCGTTTGGTTGTTTTTCTGGCATAGCTTATTATCTCAGCAATCATTGTAGCTGCGATCGCTGTGACCACTAAGATCGCTAGAAAGTGGTTTCCATATGATAGCTTATGATCGCTGTGATCGTTGAACTTTTAAACTGTTCACATTCACACATAACACTGGATATCCCTAGGTAGAGTAGCTAATCAGAGCGCCCGAAAAACACTATCCACTGTTTTAGTATACTAAATGGTTTTATCCCTAAATGTGACTGATCGATATTACATGTATCTAGCTGATATCAGTGGGGCGTTTCTGACATCCTGGAAATTATCAAGAAGATTCTAAGGTCATGAAAAAAATAGGCACCACTTCAATGTCACAACAAAGTTCGGCAATATTCTCCTCTCCTCTCCCGCTCTTTACAGGTACAGTAAAAGCTATTCTCAAACCTAGGGGGATAAAGTTCTTGTCTGCCTGGGTTTTCTTAGCTTTAACGGCTTTAATTAAATAAACAGCGTCCCCTGGGTGAATTTGGCATTATTTTGTATTCCGGCAAAAGAAGCTTACCCGGAGCAAGGCTCCGCCGCATCAATCATTGACCTAATATGTCAAGGAAAATGAAGCATACATAATTTCAAGTCTCAAAAAGCGCGAAAAGCCAAAGAGGATGCTGTTAGTATGTTTAAACTAAATGTGGCGTAAACTAAAATTGCCTAGAATGCGTATTGTGCGTATTTTTAAGGGCAATTTTTTGACAAAGATGGCAACTTTAAACAGTGGTGGTCTTCGATGTCACGAAGTGGATTTTACAATAGCAAAGCAATATTCAGATTTTAAAGTCGACGGTAAAAAGGTAACGCGAACATATATTTCCCGGCGTGAGGGAGAATACACGGAGAGTAGCTTTACCCCCTCTCACCCCCATCCAGCAAAGTAGCATTCTTCACCTACAATCCTGGCCAAAAGGGTTTGGGACACCTCCCCTTTTTCAGTTGGTTTTGTATGGAATTTGCAGCTAACCTGCGATACACACTCATAAACACGGCCTTAACAAGATTTTTCCCCCACCCCCCTAAACTAAGTTGAGGTCCATAAAGTGTACAAGATATGTAAAAGGTGTTTGACTTGTAACACCCAACACTGTTCGGGGGGAGAGAGGGTCAACATGAATTACATTTTCCTCACCTAAAACGCAAAGTGTCCCAAACGTTTTGACCAGGACTGTAGTTGCAGTTCCTCTTAGCCTTCGACTTTAGACTCTCCGTTTATAGATTTTTTTTTTTTTTGGCTTTACAACTTTAAGATATAATCAGGAACAATATGCAACCGAAGTGATGCTTTTACTGCTGAATGTTTATTATCAGATAGACGGTAAACAGACACTAAACGAAAACATAACAGATAATGGAGGACTTAAACTGGCATTCAAGGTATAAAACCCTCTGAAAAAGTTTACTTGAGTAGGGGAAGTTATACGGTATATAAGGTTTCTTTCCAAGTGGCAATTGACAGTGTACAGAATGAATCAACCCTATAAATTGAGCGAGTCATGTCTTTTTTTAGTCAGTTTTCATCATCATCATCATCATCATCATCATCATCATCACCGTTATTCATTACCATTTCCATATAAAAGAAGAGGACTTGCTTTGAACAGGACTCCGGTTGTCATATTGCATATGAAGCCATATATTGAAGTTATAGCATCTCAATTGACCTTTACTTTGCCAATTTGTCTTATTTGGCTGGAAGAGACCACCCACCTGAATTTTTAGAATAATGCATGCATTTACGAGAAATGAATGGGCCGCAACCTAGTCTTTCACTTCATTCAATAACTCAACAAAATAGTGGGCACAAAAGTTAGGCTACGATTTGGCTTTGTGAGTATATACTTTGTGGTTTGGTATTAGACCATGCAGGTCAGACTTGAACAATATTCTTACAATCTCTTATTGCACGCTTGTGAGACGTTAGTAGAGAGAGAAGGCTCGGAGGGAGCCCTGCCTGGGCTGGGACAAACTGAAGAACAGTTATTTTTTGTTGCATCTGCAAGGGTTAGTATCAGTTGCATGTAATTTGTGTGAGCTCAGCTAACTCCTACAAAAGAACTACCCTAAAGCAACTTTCTAAATAAATTTTTGATTTATTGTTGTTGTTGTTTGTCATTTTCGTACTTGGCTCAAACACAATAGTCGCGTAGTTATAATTGTGCCAAAATTTGCTGAACTTACACATAGGCCGTGACAAAAGCAATTAAAACCGTCTTTGTTTATCTGCTGTGTTGACTTTTAATTTGACATCAAAATAGGCAAGTCGTTTAAACCTTTTTTCCCTCTGCTCTCCTTGTTTCCTTCTCTCTTCTTGGACCTATCGGTCATAAACGTTTTGCGCTAAAATAGCCCCCCTCTGAAAGATGGTACTTTTAAGACATCCCAAGCATTCAGTACGGCTCTAATTTGGAGTCTAATCGTAATTAATGGCCGACATGACATCCTAACGAAACTTGTTTTATTTCTCTGATACTAGAAGCTCTTTGAACTTTTTTTTCTTGATTTTTTTACACAATGAAATGAAAACTTATTTTGCATTTCAGCTCTTGTTTCTTCTCGGATATAGACTAGAAAGGGCTTAGATTGCTTAGAAAATTATGTCTTAAAATTTTGTGAACAGCACAGCACTGGCTACACATACTAATGTTATTTTTATGTCTTTTTTCATCAGCCATGGTGTTGCTTATACAAAGAAAAGGCGGCCCTTCGCCAGCTTGAGATTGACTCCCACAGTTTTCCGAAATACAGGTAGATTTTTAGGATTGTTTGTAAGTTTGTTTTATTTCTTGCTTTCGTTTTTGTTAATAGTGAGCTTGGTTATTGATTTATATATTTCCAGTTACTTCCAATTGTAATAATGGCGATGATGATGATGATAAAATAATAATAATAACGACTATTATGATGGTGATGATAAATAACAAATACTTGACTCTAGAAAATAACCAACTTTGAAAAAGTAACCGTTATGTAGATGATGTTCGGAAACAGAAATTAATTTAACGCTTTTTGGAGTTTTATAGTTTGATTTTATTAAATAAAATATTATCAACGGTCTTTTTTTGAAAAATCTTAATTAAATCACTAGCAGGTGAGATCAGGACTCCACAAAGGATATGGGATATAATAATTTTCAGGAAATGCAGTAATCCGTATAATTTATGTTCATTTTAATTGGACTATTTTTTTAGGATAAATGATCCACTCCAAAACTTTGCTAAATTCGCAGAAGCCTTTCATTGTAAACCAGGAACTCCCATTAACCCAGAGAACAAGTGCTCCTCGTGGTGATCAAATCTGGTGTCCAATTGTTTTGCCGCCTATGTGGACCACAAAACTTGTTGCATGCAACAGCAACAAAGATTCTTAGGACTGTATACATATTGGAATGTAGATGCTAGTACTTTGCAAGACGACGAGGCTTCGATTCTATCTAAGACCTAAATGTTGAAGAAAGATGATTAGGAAACTGAGGTTTGAGTGTACATATAAATTTAAAGACCCAGTTTTTTAAAAAGCTTTAGACCTCAGCATAAACACTGTAGCATAATAATCAAATGTTGTAAGTAGCATAACTAATTTACTTGCTTTGTCCTTAATGGGGTCAATACCCCGAATGGGGGGGGGGGGGGGGGGGTACTGAACAAATTTTTATACTGTGAGGCTCCGCCCCAAGGTCCAACCCCTTACCCTTTTATATAACATTTTTCACGAGAAAGGTACCCTTTTCGTATATCTTCTATTGACAAATGGTACCCCTTTCACATACTTTGTTTAGAACTTTGCATCCTTTTTAAGTGCTGTAAATACACTGCCGTTTAAATAGGAATCAATCACAAAAATAGAACGTTTGCTCAACTTCATAAAGCCATAAGGCAGACACAAATCACAGATTTCCCTGCCCTTTCGTATACTTCAACGAGTAAAATCCCTACCCTTTCCTATACCTGAAGCCTTAAAGAGGCACCCCTTTCGGGAGGAGCTTTCCCCCCAGGGGGGTCTATAACTGTTTGTCCACAATTATTCAAAACCAAAGTTCTCTAAAGCCAGGGTGAAACGAATGTTTTTCATGAGACAAATGTACTGTTCCAATTAGTGATAATCATGGCACATTTTTCTTATCCTGTCACAATTTGTGAAAACCCATTGCACTTTCTAATACCTATTACAGTAAGCAATAAGCCGTTTCGCTCTTATGGAGGCTGAAATTTGTAGTAAGTGTCCATTGCACTTTGCAATAAACTAAGTAGCAGTAATTTATGATATAATTCCAGCGCAGTCGGTAAGAAACGTTTTGAGACTGTTCCAGTTTATAACTGATTCGACATGCATCTAGGGTGGGCACATGCCAAAACCGTTTCTTAAAGGTCACGTGACTGACTGTGTCGTTGTTTTCGTGAGAGAAAAACTAGAAGGAGACAAGTTTGGCCAGTAGTGTGATAGAGACTTCCAAAACTTGGGTCAGTTTTTTTTTTTTTCATTTCAGAGTGCAACGTGGCTTATTACTTATCACAGTTGTTATAACGTGCAATCTGAATGACTGTAAAGGAAAAAAAAAAATGAGACGTTTTAACTAACGCACTGTTAATGAGTAAGAACCGGTTTGCCCATCAGCATTAGGTTGGTCACTTTTAAAGGTTAAAACGTAATAAATTAGCGATAATTAATTACTTTGCATCATTTTAGCTACAAACTATACTTTTATTGTTGAAAGAAGTTTTCACTCAAAAACGGCCTCGTATGACGTAATATCTCGTAACCATAGTAGCTGACCATCACTAAACTCTTATCGTCTAGAAAGAAAAATCAGAAAAACCTCAGAGGGCTGGCCCCCGCTCCTTGTACGTCCGAGGGATAAAATATCGACTAACAAATCTTAAATGATAGAAACTCCTAAAAAAGCTAGCTCTTCTTTTCTAGTAACACTCAGCTTTAAGTCAACGAATACAAACCAGTTGCACTGTCCCACATCGCGTCCACTTCGTATACGCTATCAACAACGATCCCCTGTTTATAATATCCTAATTATCTACAAGTTAGCTAGAACAATCTGCTATTATTGCTGTGGTAAATTTAAATGCATCTCAACCCTTGGACGTACAAGGGGTTGGGGTTGGTGGTCGCCACCCAGTTCTCTCATCCCTCTCCTTAAGCTTTTTTCTGAGTTTTCCTAGAGGGTAAAACATCAGCACCTGATGTTTTCAGTGCATGTATGTTTATCCTTTGCGTGCATTTTTAGTCAAGCCCAGTGATAGTCAGTTTCTATAGTCACGAGATATAACGTAATAAGTAGAAGGTGGTGAAGCCATTGTTTGTTTAAACCTTTTTCAACAATAAAATGAAATCTTGTGGCTAAAATCATACAAAGTGCTTATTTATGTGTTATTGTTCATGTCAAGCACAAAAATATTGCCATTTCTCGCGGTTTTAACCTGATTTCTAAATCTTGGTAAAATCCAAGATGGGGACCATTGTTGGTGACGTCACAGGTGTCCAGCAGCGCCACCACCCACAAAAATATACCTCATCTTGTTAAGAAGATCAAAGGCTTTCCACTGGAAGTAAAATCGTTTTGAAATACTGCAACATTTTAAAAACTCTGGGGAAGGGTTCCATTCACCCCTCCTCCTCCCTTGTACCACGGTGGGGGTATGGATTTGCGTGTACGTCCGTGTAGAAGGGGCGTACATTAAGAAAGCTGAATAACTGCTTTAATTCTCTTAAGATTAAAAATATCGTGTATCTTCTAGTTCTATTGAAAATTTCAAACAGTTTAGATGCATTTTAAAGACATTTCTGAACATGGCGTCCAAACTCGTTAACTAGTATGAGTGACAAGACGAGACGCCTGGCTTGTCTGGATTTAAACAGAAATTTCAAATATAGAAGAATAATAAATGATGATAATGGCGATAACAATTCATGTGATGCATTGCCAGCCCCCCCTGGTTTAACAGAAACTTCAAATTGGCTGTAAACAATCAAAATATATATTCCTTTAATCGGAATATTTGTTCGTTTGAAAAAAGTGTTGAAGGCAAACCGAAAAAGGCCACTTCGCTTGTAGCAATAGAACATGTTCTCGCCAGTTGAAAAAGAAAAGCGAGTCAAATCAAGCGAGTGATCAATAAAATCGCCTCAACCTTTGAATCAACTCGCTAAATTAAAAACAAAAAGTTTTTTAATTGTCTATAAATGTTAAAAAATTTAATTGCCTCATACTAGAGCTATTGAAATATCAATTATATGCGAGAACATCTGAACAATCAACGCTCCTGTGACTGTTTTATGTCATGTGTACAAAAAAGTGATAAAATAACGGCTGGAAGGTACCAAGAGATGATAAATAATGGAGCTTCCAGTATTTAAAGATAGTGGTTATTTTTCTGTTTATTGCTGTCGTAGAGAGCCCATTGGAAAACGCTAACAAAAAGGGAAAAAAAAAAACAACAACAACACACAAACGCGGGCACAAAGACGTGCATCTCTGAAGACACTTAATGTCGTCAATGGTTGTTCCGTGTTTTGACCATTCTCTTTCTTTATTGCATTTCTCTTAACACCTTGCGATAATACTTATTACAGGGGGTGATGTTAATCAAGATACCGTTTTTATTTTGTTATGAGACGGTCGCACACGCGGGCCCGGCTTAGTATGGAATGGCCATGGTAATTCTTACAAAGGTTCCAAGCCTTCATAACACTAAAAAATGGAAAATGCACATCACAATAAATTGATTTTTGTTGTTTTGATTAACATTTTCCAAGGTATTTTAGCTTTGACGTTTTTTTTTGCTTTGGAAGATAATTGAACAAGAATTATTTGGTTGCTTCTGGCTCCACTGCTCTTTCATAACGTCTGCGGGAAGGCGATGAAAAAAAAGCAGCTTTAAGAAAAACGCGTGAATTCAATTCTAGTAAAATGTGTTAGTCTACTAGAATTACATTCGAAATCAAATTGTTTACTTAAAAAAAGGTCTAACATTAGGTTGCCACAATACTGTAATCCCCTGGTGACACTAAACTGACAGATTACATTTAAATATCATACCATGCAGATTTTCAGGCAAATTTTGCATGTGCAAGAGGAAGCCTGAAAAATTATTCTGCCCAATAGTGCATCAAAATTAACCCAAAATACCGAAACCGCAGTGTTTATAAATCAAGTGCGTAGATGTTAAGCGTGCGATAAACATACGATCGTCAAGCTCGTTTTTGTTCATTACCTTACTACAACAGCTGGAGTTGTCTAGTACTATATTCATTACTGACCTGGATCATAAACTCTGAGGGAAAACAGTTGACTTTAATGAGGTTGTTTCACCTAGTTGTCGACCCTGAAGGAGATTCAGATTGACTACGTTGGGCTGCCTTTGGGTTTCGAAGGGCACATAGCACACACACACAAATACTAGTTCAAGTATGAAATTAAATTCTATAGTCCTGCATTCACAACCAGTAGGACGAGTAGCAATTTTTAGACCACACCATCCTCATACTTAGATAATCTTTTAGCCTTTCTTATGAAAACTTTCGTAACAGACAAGAAAACATCTGTGATAATAATATTGAAATCAATAAAATCGAAAATTGAGCTGGCAGAATATTTTTTCATTAACTGGCACTCGCCGCGTGTAAATTACGCATGCTGACAAATCTAGCTGGAAATGGATCTGATGCAGACGGCTGTTCCATTCAGTTTTCAAATAACCAGTTCATGTTCACCTTTTAGGATTTGTAGAGTTATCATACTTTAAAAAAGGAAGCAGATCATTGCGAGGCAAAATTTTTTTTCATCAATAATACCGCGACGTAAAATTAAAATTGCCGCCCACCCGGCTTGGACTCTGAACACTGCGGTACCGTACTTTGAAATAAAAATTACCGCAAAACCGCATTACCCCAAACCCTTGCGATCCCCTCTTGTTTCTGTGTCTTGTCGCCAAGAATTTCCCCATATTGGCCTCGAAATCATGCTAAGAACTATCTCGACAAAGCGCTGTAGGGGAATAAGGAACTTGCTTATTGCCACAGATTGTTTATACAGTGATGGACCCATTATAGAGAGAGGGTCAACTATAACCTTTGATTTCTAAATCTATCTTTATTTACAGAAGGCCTATTTAGAAGAAAATCAAAGCGAGGTTATATTATTTTTTTTCGCCACTCATATTCTTCTTACAGTAGTAAGTTTGTAAGACATATCTAGTAGCAGGAAGATCTCAGCTGCAAGCTTGTTATAGTTTTTCTAAGGCGATCTCCTCTTTATGAGTACAATAAATTCTATGAAAATTGCATCAATGACGCTGGCTTAATTAAATTAAATAACATATAGCAATATGGATAACTGGTAGGTTAATAGGTTAATAATATAGGTTACCGGGTATCGTATACAATAAAAGGTAGCGTTACAAAGTATATCATTTAGTTACCTTTCAGTGGAAAATTATTTTTAGTGTCTCTTTCTTAACGCTTACATAATGACAACAGAGCTTTTTTAAACTCTGGAATTCTGATACTGTACACAATGGGATTTACAAGGGAGTTTGCATGAAGTAAAACAAGCAATTTTTTTTTTTTAAACGGATAGGTTGTAAGGGAGATAAAAAGGAATATAAACTCGGGGTTGAACAGGCAACACAAAAATATATATTATATGGCAGCCACAACGCTAAAGATACCAAAGTTGTTACTAACAATGTCACAGTAAGTTTTCTTTGTCTGAGCTGCAGCAACGCGCTGAGGATGGGCTCTACAACGAAACTTTAAGAAAATAAGTGTGTAAGAAACGAAAATACTAAAGAGACACAAACAACAATATATTGGAAACGAAAAATAGTACTTCCGCTCGTTTGAGACCAGGTAGATTGGTAATTGGAGAATCGCTTGTACAATACCAGGTAAAACCCAGATAGCAGCAATTGCTAAGAAGTAGACCCATGTTTTGGTGACACGATGTCTAAATGGAAAGAAAGTGGCGTGAAATCGCTCTAAAGAAATCACAGCAATGTTTGTCAGGGAGACGAGAGGGAAGAAGTAACTGCCAACTAATAGTAAAGATTGTACTTGCGAAGAATAATCGATTTGTACGAAGTTACAAGCCATCAGAGAATAGATTTGTGCAACACTTCCGGAAAATACTCCAAAAAACAGGTCAGCCACGGTAAAATGTATAACCAGGTACAATGAACGAGTGCGAAGATTGCTGTTCTTTATAAAAATGACTATGGTAAGAGGGTTCACTGTCACTATAGCAACAGACTCGGTTAGGAATACAACCAGCCAGGTGATGCACTCGGTAGAAGACAACATCTTGAATCCTTGTTGGTCTTAGCTGGTTTTAGCCAGAAAACTGTCGAAAAAAATGCTCGGATAAGTTCATTGTCATTAGGGGAAGTGAGCGCAACTTGACCTTATTTTAGATGGATATTGCAGTAAACATTTTTTACACGCATATCTGCAATTCAGCCTCTGTACACATTGCTTGTGTGTGTGTGGTGCAGTGAGGAGGAAGGATCACTCAATTAGATGAAAACCCCTGGGGCGGGGGGCGGGGACTCTGCATATGAAATTGATGGGGATGCTCGTCGGAAATTTTGAATTAAACCCCTAAAGGAGACCTATCTGGGAGTGTCCCAAGCCTTTTTTGACCCCTAAAAGAGACCATGTTAAAACACAGACAAATGAAAACAATGGACAAAGGCGTCTTCTTTAAGTATTGATGTTACAGAAAACGTGGATTATATGAGTGGAGTAAATAAAATGAATTAAAAATATACATATCAAATATATATATTTATATTTTTTTGCATGCAACCGTAAACGAGACCTTCACGGCTAAATATGATAACGTTTTGCCCAAAACACCCTAAGTGAGACCAAAATCCGAATTTTACACCCCTAAGCGAGACGACGAGCATCCCCACTTCTTTCATATGCGGAGCTCCCCCGGGATAAAACTCTTTTGAAAATACTATTAATTCATAAACACTCCGGTCAAGCGAACAAAATAAGATCTCTGACAAATAAGTAGGCAAACTAGGATCTCTTAGACAAAGGAGGGGTATAAAACTGATTTCCTTAAATTTTTAAACAGTTTTGAGATTCGATCACCTGCATCTAGATGTTCAAGACATCGAGACACTCACCTTATAATTTCAAATTTTCTAACTCTACGAAGACAGGAAACAAAACACATCCGCTTTTTTCAGATTCTAACAATATCTTTAGACTCGAGCTTTTCCATACCTTTCCCCCCCAAAATCAAGTGACATTTTGAGAGCATAAAGTAAGATTAAATGTGCGTTAGGCAAATGATAAAACTGAAAGCTACATCAAAATTTAGACTAAATATAAAGTACTGTAAGGCAGACTGTTGAGGTCATGATGATAGCATAACAAGTACTCTCTTTGAGTTAAATTTTTTTTTCGTTATACATACCGGTAATGCAAATGATGTCGACGGAAGGAGAAGCTGTTTTTACTAACCATGCACTGCACTACTAAAATCCAAAGGGTAAATCGTTCTTAAATATTCTCTCGTAATTCTAAAGCCAATAAAGGCTGTACACTTTAGCAATATAAGTGGGAGCTTACAAAAGCAATACACATTCACGTTGTATTATGGTACACAACTAATATACGGCCGGCATGCTAGCACACAAGAATATCATCTATCATCAGTAATAAACTATTTACATCCCTCTGCAGAAAAACCAGATAGATTCACGAGTTCAAAAAGTTATTTACCATAACAACAACGTGTTTAATTACTGTAAATTGAAATGTAGATCTCAGTACTAAAGATATAAAATCCAGTACATAAGATAACTGTGGGCCTACCAATTAATAGACCTTTTCACGGCACTCATATTGAATAAGTTACATTTAAGAAGTATTTTGGGGATGCCCAGGGGGCATGAGCACATTTCGATGTATTCGCTTAGTATTAACGCGCGCCTTTCGGGGCATTTTTCTTAAAGTTTTCGTATAGTATGTCTTTTTGAACAATAAGATTGTAAAGGGAAAAAAAAAATAAATAAAAAATAAAAACACGTTGTGCCGTGTTAGGATGTAATAATGATCGCCTTTTTCCCGAAAAAGATTTGCGATATTTCTAATACTAAGCGAGTACAACGGATCGTGCTCATGCCCCTTGGGCATCCCATAATACTCCTTAAATCGAATTAATTCAATATGGCCGCCGTATCAGTAATGAGGTATATTGTGACATCATTTGTTAAAAGCATGATTAAAAAGCTGTTGAGTGATCAAGGTTATTAATTACAAAATTAAAAACAAAATCAATGAAATGAGCAAAAAATCAAGGGCGAAGGATAGGTACTTTTAATTCCTTCTAGTAGGACGTGAAAACCTGAAAACAAAGTGAGAAAGAAACCATCTGTTAACCAACCGTTCATAATGTGATATAGTGCAGCGTCGCTCGAACCAAGATCTCGTGCTTTTCCGGTGTGCGTTTTTCTTATCTCCCGAAAATGTTGACAATGCAGGCTTTAACCCCATCAGCAAAACCACTGGCTCCTTTTCAGACGTTTATTACTTGTCCAAAAAGAAGCCAGATAATATTGATTAGTCAAAATTGCTACCTCACATCATGTCACTAGACCTAGGTCATTGAATATTTATAGTGAATTATCATGCCTGTTATCACTAAGGTAAAACCAGATTATTTAAAGATCGGTACTGGCTGGTCAAATAATACTATTGGCTTCTCAAAATTAAATTTTTAGGTCAGTAGTGTATAGTGGACAGATTTATAAGGCCCGGTTCAGACGCCGAACTTTTCATGAGCCGAACCTAACACTTTGAATTAAGTACATATAGTGAAAAGTTCGGCATCTGAATCAATAAGGAACGCCTACTTTAATCTGGAACGGCTCAGCCGTTCTTCTCTTCCGCCTAGACTTTGAAACGGCTTTCATTCAGACCCCGAACTTTTCATGTGCCTAACCTATCTAATGCATAAATCATGATAACGTATTTTACAGGCAGTTTGACCAAATGAGCATTTAGATAGTCGCCGGTATTCAGGTCATTTTATTTACCTCTATAATAAAGGATAAGATAATAACACTATGCACTATGCAATAGAAGAGACAATACATTCATTTAGTGACGCAAGCGAGAAGGCAAACACACGTCAACCCATGTAAGGGAATCCAGATTCTGGAATCCGACAAATTTTTCCTTGTGGAATCCGGTATCCCACTGACGATTGCATTCTAGAATCCAACGTTCCACTGACAAAGACTGGAAACCAGTAAAGGAAACCGGAATCCAAAGCGCGGAATCCAGAATCCAAGACTGTCCTGGATTTCCTTATATGGGGCGAGACACAGACGCCATTTAACATAAAAACGGCCTGAACCAAAGCATCAGTGGTGGCACAAGCACAAAGAGCCGATCGAGTTTTCTCTCTCTCTTTATCTTACAAGTTTCAGCTTCTCTCTTGAATTAATTTTGCTACAAATAAGATAGAAGAAATTGAAGTAATTTTTAGTAGGACGAGTTCCGTCGTCGAGAGCAATTGGAACAAGAGTAAAAAGTCTAAAAAGGTTTGCCGTTACTTCTTTCGGATCCTCTCCCGTCCTGTTACGGAAGTTCATTATTAGCATTGACGTCGGCAAGATCACGTTGCGAAGACTTGAGCCGCTAGGGAAGCAATTGCTACAGAAAATCTCAACGTGTGGAGGCCATGAACTCCTTTTTTTCGGTATTTTTCATTAAAGCTCTTACTTAACTTTGCTAGCAGGGGCGTAGCTTCGATCCTGTGCGTACTTGAGTAAGTTAAATTCGATGTCCGAGATTTCTGGCCATGATCCAGATTTCAAGTACATTATAGCCTTAAATCGCTTAATGACTTGGTTTTTTTCCTTTTGAATTCAGAAAACCTTACTTTCCGCGACAACGTTGGGCGCGCGAAACCTAATGGGGTGTGAGAAAGAACAGCTGAGAGGGGAGAGGAGAGGGAGTCGGATGAAAACGCCAGCAGCTATGCAGAACGCCATAGGTGCTTAGCACTTCTTTTCTTTTCGAGGTTCCCAGTATCTTTTGCGCTCTTTCTCCTGCTCCTCTCGTTCACAGTTGAACTTCAGTCTTGGAAAAACATGGGTGATTTGGGTTGTGAACTGCTTTATGGATTCATTATATTGTTAAAACGACTAAGTTATTTCAAGAAATTTGTTGAACATTGTGTAGTCATCCCGGCTATAACCTGACTGGCCTCAAAATTCTTGGTTCAACTTGAAATGAGCGAATCATGATTCTAGTTTTTAACCAGGCGAAACCCCTATTTTAGAAGTAAAATGCTGCTCGGAACTGATGCACGCGAAAAGAAACAGCGCAAACTAGTCTCAAATCAATAATCAAATCGCCCAAAGTAAGTTTGTTTAACTCGCTTCGCCAACTCGGTACAGTCATAATTTCACTCACGCGGTCCAACTTTTATGCAATGCTAATGGCTGAATATTTTATGCGCGTTTTTGTGAAGGTGCCTTTTTCCTTCTTTTTCCTTACAATAGATTCTCACGAATGTTTGCGAGAAAATACAATAATAATTCAAATTTATTCACCCATGCGCAAATACGGCCAACATGATTTTTGAATTTTTTTTTAACGGTATCGTGGTCAGGTGGTACTCTTCCCCTGGAAGATTGCGGATCGTTCGCATTCAGTTCAGTATGAAAACCGAGGAAATTCAAGTTGCCCGGATGACTTTATAAACAATTTAGCAGATCTTATCATGAACCAGTGCTAAGTCTCACGAACTCACTGAAAATGTATCATGTGTCGATTCTGAACGCAAAGAGAGCTCGGAACCTCAAGACTATCCCTGCTTCTTGACCAACCGACGTGGCGATATTATTGAATTGGTTGACGACCTGGTATTAAAGTGGTAAGTAGAATCTATGATTTTATAGTTAAACGCCACGATATTTTTCACCACTCAAATGTTTTAAAAGTTTTTGAATCTGCGCAGGAACATAGCTGTCTTTGTTGACGAGCCTAAGACTGGTCATTCGATGAGCTGCTCGGAAAGCCCGTAGACCAACAATTTCACATTGATCAATCTTTAGCTTGTCCAACTTAGCCTGCGAACGTACAAAAATCCCCTTTAATTTTTGTTAAGTTTATTTTCATGCTTTGATTGATTATTTTCTTGCTTTTCTCTATACAGAGTTTACTTTTATCATAAAGTGCATTAAATGAATTGCTACTGACGCCGCGTTTCCAAAGAAAAGAGCTAACATTGAAACATGAGGGTATGAAAATGTGAGAAATTATTATCTAAAGTATTACCTTTGCCGTTGTCCTTTCGTGAAAAAAAAAAAAGATGGAAATTTAACTCAGTCATATTTTCTTGACACAGGCCTTTTTTTATTTTCTTGCCATCAGCTGCGCTGTGTTGAGATCACTGACATGCATCAACCGTGGACGATTAGGGCCCAAAGAAGTCTGATAAAGAAAGCAGTGAAGGGTTCAGAGTCTGTAGATGGTAGAGGTAAGAATTTAAAAAATGATTCGTCAAATCAAATCCTGATTCAGGGCCGTAGCTAGATTTTTTCTAACAGGGGTGCGGAAGGCACGAGCCTTGTAGGGAGGTCGGGGGTATTCTCGCCCAGAAAATTCTCAAGATTTAGAGGCTCCGAAATGCTATTTTCAGCACTTTTCATGAGAGATGTCTCCGAATAATCGACCTCGAATATGAAAATGGTAAACAATTGCGAGTCACTGTAATCAAAATAACTGATTCTAAAGAAGACAATTCCATCCACAGACTTGATGTGTCTGGCTCAACAGGTCTGAGGGCATGTAAGGGGGGGGGGGGGGGATGGGGGGGCAGCTGCCCCGCTTGCCCTCCCTTCCCCCCCTTTAGCTACGGCTCTGTGATTCTTGAATCAAATGATGAGACCAAAAAAAAAATGATCTTGATCGATATTGGTGAAGCTGAGGATAAAGAATATACAGCAGGCATATATATGAATAAACAAGGGAAGAGTTAAATGTACCCCCCGGTGAGAGGGGGACGTACCTCCTTAAAAGAGGCTAATGGGGATATGCCGGTGGATGGGGTCGCACATTTTCGGATAGACTATACATAATAGGGTAGGGGCTCTAAGAGGCCAGCGGCACATACCCGGTGAAACTGTTAACCCATGTACCCCCCCCCCCCCCCCCCCCCCGGGAATGAGCAGTGTAGATCATGTGCAATAGTTGATTTCAGTCAATTGGTCTTCTAAAAACAAAAGTATGAAGTTATGGTAATATCATAGAACCACCTGGAAACTTTCACAGGCCTTCTGATGGAGTACGATCAAAAATCAGAAATTATGCGGCTTTTTTCAGGGCAGTTTGTGCGATAAGAAAGGACTATTATGCGATAAATTATGCGATTTTTTCAGGGCTAATTAACACTGTTTAACCAAGTTTGCGAGAAAAAAAATCAGTTTAATGTTGTTTAACAGGCAAATTGAATGCAAAAGAATAACATCTATTTTAAAACAAAAGAGGCTCACTAATGTGTCCAACTACCTTGCAATGAGAACAAATAGAAAGAATGAAAAAGGACACTTGTTAAATATTACACGACGCTGTTACACCGCTGGCCACACTGCTTGTCTCTGAAATCAAAATGGCTGCCCTATGCTGCCCTCACTATCACTATATGTCTTGCAAGGCTTTCTTTAATGGTAAATCACCTTAAATAACATTAAGATTGGGAAAATGTTTAGTTAAAGTTAAAATTTATTTTATGCTTTACTTCAATTTAACATTTTTTACGAATTGTGCCATTTTCCTGAAATTGTGCGAACGGATGCGATTTGAGGCCAAATGTGCTCGCACATCTGAAGCCCTGCTTGAAACATCATTTCATTTTATTTCATTTTAGTTTTCTAAAATGGTTGATCGCAGAATATCAGACGTAGAAGAAATGTTTCCCATCCGGATATAGCGACGTTACTTAGTTGTTTTCTAGTATGTGGGAATTGGTGCAATGTGAAAGTTTCAAAAAAACTCAACTTGTTTTTTTTATTATTTTATACTCTTGGCTGTCTCTTTTGAGTATTTTTAGTTAACATGCACCTGACACATAATTGCACCAAAATTCCGTTCTTAAGCTCGCACACATAATTGCACCTGCAGTATCTAGGAGATATTTATTCCTTCTTCTTATCTCTCTCCTTTTACAGATTATTTTACAGCCAACCGATACAACGCTGGGAGAATACTGTAACTGATCTAGTTGCATTAAGGTATGCATGGCAAATTTTGTTGTTTTGTAAAGTGGAGGAGGCAGCATGGCTGGGTGGTTAGAGCACTGGACTTACAATTCAGAGGCCCTAAACCAGGGTTCTCAATAGAAGGCGGCACCTGGCGATTGATCGCCGCTTACTTTGGGATTTATAGCCACTTACTTTGTGTTTAAGTCGCTTTTCTTTGCTTTGTTTTGACACCTCTGGCTTTGCTGAAGAGCCTCCTACTTATCAGTGATCACCTCCTACTTAAAAATCTATTGAGAACCCTGCTAAACTCAAGTCCCCCTCTGACTGCTAGCTGAAGTTGTGCACGGTAGTCCCAAGTTCAAACCCTTGGCCACGCTTGTAAATAGCCAAATGGCTTGGTTCCAGACAGTTGGGATTCTTAACCCTGTTACATTTAATTTGAATTATTTGTTTCAGGCATTTGCTCGGCCCCACTAGCTTTACTACTATAAACAATGCCGAGGGTAAATAACAGATCTATTTATTATTAGCTTCAAGAAAATTTCCTCAAAACTTAAGACAGCGTTCGAAATGTTTAATCATTAATTTTCCAAAACAAAAATGAAGAGACTCTATTCATATTAATCTACTTGTGAGAAAAAGTATGAAATTGCTGTATGCATAATAAATGTATGGGGCTATACGGAAATCTTACCAACTGGAAAACAATTAGCAATTTCCTCAAAATTAGATTACAGTGCGACTACTGTATAAACCGGGGCCACCTTGATAAAAATGATCATTCGGATTACAGCAGAGAAGGTTAGTTGTCAATCATAATTACTGAGAAATAAAATAAATAACATAGATCAAAATAAACTAATTACATGTACAACCTCCATACATGACCTTTTAAACCCGCTGAATCAGCATGTGTTTCCCGAGAGGTCTGTTAGAGTGAATGACGCAGGCCAGTGGGGGAAGAGATGAGGTCTAGGCCAAGAAGCGATGTTCTTACAACTTGCAGAGTGGACACCTTTCATGGTGGTACAGTATTTTTTGTAAAGTAAATATTCCAGAGGTGAGAAGGGGACCAGCAAAGAAACTAATTATTCAAACATTGAAAAAATAATATCATGCATCATGTTTTTCTTGTATATCGTATTTTTCCTTTGGTACTGAAATTGCATAATGCAAACAACACTCACTGCAACGGTGTAAATTCTTAAATGACAACAATTTGTGCTGGACTATCAATTAAGTTTATCCTCCCTGTTATTATGATGTTGATGAAAAATTACTGGGGAAACCGAAAGTGTCAAATGTATCAGAATTAAGTCTATTCAAGAGAGCTTTATAATATGAGCTTACAGACTATTTCATAACAGTGATCACGTTGTTGTGTGCCAAACTATACTCTATAACTGGAGAAAATTTCTGACTAGGGGTTTCAGGCAAAACGTTGGCTCCATGCTATTTGATTAAGGGTAATTGTTTAGAGTGAACATGAACACACAGATCTGTTCTCATCGTTTTAATCCTTTGCACCTGTTTGAAGCTTTTGCAGGTCAGCTTGTTTATGTAAGTTCCATTTTGTTTTTCCTAATTGGTACAGAAGTTTTCCCAAAAGGCTGAGTGCCTCTAGGATTGAACTCCATTGCAAAGGTCAATTTAAAAAATGTATTCACAAGAAACCTTTGTCAGACACTTACAATGTGTACTTGCAAATAATATCACAAAATAGCAAGAATGTGAAATTGAACAAAATTCTCAACTTAGGAAGAGGAAAGGCAAATAAGACCCTCTAAAATGCTGCAAAAAATTGCAAAAGTACAGTGTAACAAATTATTGTTCTTGCTATTGAAAAAGCTGAAGGTAAAAAAATTGCAAGAATAGCAAAAGACATCCTCAGAGACTTATTAGCAGATAGTGGGGGCGAGGGAAAGTCTGACTTTTTGTCTAGTTTTGGGCTGCGCGCGGTTTTTGTCAAAGGGTCCAAAATAGCCGTATTTGTTAGCATTGTGATGTCTAAACGAGCACGGTGACCCCCACTTTTTATTACTTTTTTATCATCTTCTTGACTTGTTACATCAGTGTACCGCGTTTCATCTACAATCTATGTTAGGTTCTTTTACTAGGGAATCACCTTAAAAGAGCACTTAAGGCATTTATTGTAATAATTATTAGTATACTCGAACAGAAATCTTGCGAAAAAGCCTTTTAATATTCAACATTATTTATAAACTTCCGTAATATTGATTAGTTTAATTTTCCACCTGATATTATTTTGTATCCGTCACCGTAATTTTTATGTCATCTTCGAAAAATTGTAATTGAGGAGGCCTAATTAACATAAGCCCCAGAGGAGGAGTGAACGTCTTCCCACAATGCATTGCGATTCAAACTAATATATCAAGATTTTCGTGACGTCATCATTCGGCTCAGACGCTTGAACAAGTGAGAGCAACATAGAGAAATGTGTTGTTAGAAATTCGCGGCTATCACAGATCCGCTACGTTTCAAAGGACGATTAGTCTATTCGCCCTTTTGGTCAGGGATGCATTGAACTTGTTTTTGGTAATGCTCGTGTAATTTTTGTGAAGGGTATGACAAAAAGGAAGGTTTCGTGACGCCACTCGAAATGTCCCGAATGAGCTAAAAATTACACTCTGTAGTTGATTTCCTCGAACCTGGTTTGGTTTCTGGAATCACTAGCTGTTAAATAAAGGTAAGTCGAATGTACCATTCTTTGTTTAATTATAGAACACTCCTTCCTTGTAGATTTTTGTCGTTCGTTTTGTGTTGTTACTCAACAAGATTCTCGATCTAGGCTTGCGAGAGTTGCACGCAAGTACCTTAGTTGCTTTGTCAAGCCATTGAAATAAAAGGTAACTCACGTTTCCAACATTCCTTTAGTCCACAGATCCTTAGAGAAGACGATGATCGTTATTAAGAGGGTGCTCTGGCAGTACTTCCTTTGTTGTTCGTAAAATGGCACAAGTTCCATTCGTGTAAACATTCATGTCACTTCGTAATTTACTGTTTACTTTTCAATAGATCTTTATATTAAAGAATGTGCTATTTGCTGCAAACTTCTTTTGTACCGAATTATATTTTTTGCCTCTGGTGTTTTTGTTGTACTTTCATTTTATAAATGAAAGAATTGTGCCTACCCTCAGCTACCGTTCAACCATAAAAAGCAGATGCCTGTTGTATGCTGTCCAAACCATAACCTAAGATACATCCCCAACAATAGCCTCTTACACATAATTGGTAACTATTATTTTTTGATGGGAATGTGTAAAGTTGTCTTTGCTGCTATTGATGTACTGAAGAGGCAGTGGTAAGTTCTCCGTATAACCCCACATATTTATTATGCATACATGTTTAAACTCTGTGCATATTAAACTACTTGCAGGAAAAAGCATGAAATTGTTGAAAGTATAATAAATGTATGGAGTAATACAGAAATCTTACTGAGGCAGTTCACAGAAGAGTGAAAAAAATTTACTTACTTGTTTACATACTGTTCTGAGGTTTGAGAATATCATCTATCCTCTACAGTTTACCATCAGCTGCTGCTTATAAGTCCTGGGCATATGCATCTTCGTAAAGGGTTTCAGAAGGGGTTATAAACGGAGGGGCTTATAACCGGAATAGGAAAAGCGCTTTGAAATAAGCTATAGCTGTGACTGATAAAAACACATTTTGTACTCAGTGGTTTTTGATTAAGCTTAAAAATGTCACAATAAATCAAATTCTTTTGGAACAGACACTAGAGGGGGACTTATATTTGGGGAGCTTATATTCAGATGTGTATTTTGTTTTCAGTCTTATATGTGTGATTTGTGGCATGTTATTGAACATCTCGCCGCCACTCCTAAGATAACTAGCCTCTAATCTTTACAAATGGCAAACTCAATGACAACCTCAATTTCTATTATACCGTACACATGATCAAAATTTCATACAAATGTAAGAGAAAATAACCTGCGACGGCATCCGGTTTTTTCGGCTCTAGTTTCACCCACTGAGAAAAACTGGATGAAACTAGAGCCAAAAAAACCAGGTGCTCTCCCAGGCTATTTTCTGTAGGCTATACAGAAAATAGGCTCGCTGTCTCCCAGGTCCGGTCTTTGATCCTATGAGAGCGGGCTCATTTTCCCGAACAGTGGCTGGTAATCGAGCCTATACAGAAAACAGTGTAGTCTCAGTCATAATATGGTTTCTGTAAATTTATTATTCATATTTATTTTTTAGTACAAAACATGTGAATATCAAGAGAAACTTTATGGCAACTCTGATCTATAATAAAGACCCAGAAATAAAAATATTTTTTTAACGGTCATTTTGCTCAAGATTAGCTTTGAAACAATGAAAAAATGATTGTTAGCTTAATAAATTATTCATTTGTTTAAACGAAAATGAGCCAACTAACTTCAGAATATCTTTCCTCTAAAAAGCCTGGTTGGTCAGTCATGTTTCAAAATGTTGTAGTGTTCTCAACCCGGGACAGGTATAAAAGAATTATACTGAAACATTAAAAAGTTATAGCTATTTACCATGGTGTGTTCTGCCTTGGAGAACTCATTTGTCTATGTGTCTTTTGTTCAGGGCCATTTTGTGCATTGGCAAGTGCACCTTTATAGCTCTTGTATAGTTGTAAAAATGCAAGCGATCCTTTCATTACAATTATTGTGCTATATTAATTTTGCATTGGCCTGCCATAGGACTATTGAAAAGGAAAACTATCACCGGCAGGACATAACACTCTTAAAGGAGAGCAACTGTATGGGTATTGATATAAAAATGCCACTAATATGGTACTTTCTGTACCATGTAAAATGAGGTGACAAGAAGACTCATCCATACATTCTAAAATCTATAATCCAACTGAGTCTGGTGTGCATCATCACTTTGATAATGAAGGGCATCACTGATTTCATACACTTGCAGGTTTCTCTAAAAATATAAATGAGATAAACACCTCAATCACAAAATATATAAAAATGATTTGGCAATAAAACAGTTTAACAGAATGCTAGAAAAGCCATGAAAGCCATTCTTTTTTCACCTTTATGAATCCAAAGAACTGACATCTTATCAAGGAGACTCATGGCAAGATTTGAAGACCTTCTATAATTTTTTTTGATAAGGATAGATTTTAATTTTAATCACTTTGTTATTTCTTTGGTATTGGCTATCCTGCCTTATGGTAAAGCAAATGAAATTGAAATGATTGAAGATTTGGCGCGGGTAACACATGGGAATGTGAGTTGTTTTCATAATTTATAAGCTTAATTAAGTCTATCTACTCATCACTCCATACTACTGTAGTTTAAGTGGAATCAAAACTGTATAATAATATATTGGAAATGTTTGAAGTATCTAACAGCGTTCAGATTAAGCCATTTTGCTTAAAAATCGGAATCATTAACAAAAAAATCCTTCTTTCAGAGTCTCTGCATTTCCTGAGTGATGCCACGTTTCGCAGCATTCTGTAAGACTTATCACAAAACCGCCAAAGTTGACCGATTTCCCGGTCTTCAAAATGTTCAAATTTCTGGGTCACTTTGGGTCACTTTAGTAAAAATAAGAAGATAAACCTCTGAATTACTTAAATGTCGGACTTAATTAAACAACACCCCACTAGAAAAGAAACTACAAACATGTTTTCGGAACCATTCCTAGGCAGTGAACGATGACAGATCAGGATATTACAATTGAAATACGAAAAAATATACGTTTCAGAAAAAAATACTCTTGTAAAGCTTCCTTTTATGAAAAGATAAAAAGACAAAGAATGTATGAATGGTCTTACTTACCTCTAGTTAGGATTCTAACCCGGTAAAAATGACACACAAAAACACCGTAAAAACACGACGTGCGAGGGAAAACTCCGCCATCTTGGAAGAAACACAATCGCAATGCACTGTGGGAAGACGTTCACTCCTCCTCTGCATAAGCCCTATAGTTTCCTTTAGGCCTTCTTGCCATTTCTTTGTAATTATTGTAATTGTGTGGCAAATAAATAAATACAAATACAAATACAAATATGTCTCTAAACAGGGTGTTGCATGTAAAGTTGTGAATAGTAACACATTGTCAAGAATTTTGTTTGTATTTTTCTTCCTCTAATTGCCTGCTTAATTGCTGCATGCTTTTTTGAAAAATGTTAGCAATCAATATTTGATCATTGTGACAAGCTGCTGATTGGCCCACTACCAACTTTCCTGTAATATGATTGGCCAGCTTTGTGCTATGTGTGGCCCCCGTAAAAGTACTAGTTGCACTGTAATATTACATAATATTGTTATTCTGAGGGACCTGATAATAAATTACTGACTATGTTAATGAAATTGCTACATATGTAGCTATCATTTTAAATTATATGTTTCTGGAGCCAGTTCTTTTAAATTTCTTCGTTATTGTGTTGGAAAATTGACCACCCCTATACAGCCGTCATGTACCTGGAATTTTGGCAGATAATTGTTCTTTTTTCCAAATGTGAAAGTGGATGTCTCACTATAAAACACAAACTTAATAGAGAGGTAAAGTCGTTACATCACGTTGCCGTGGTAGCAAAATTTTTGGATGACAACAAACCGATAAAGTCTATTCGCACTATTTCAAACTTCACCGATGTTATTGAATTGGCTAATCTTAGTGAAATTATTTTCTTTGGGACCGTATCTATCGACATCTAAGATTAGAAAAAGAAAGCGACAATTTTTGTTTTGGGTTCACCTACTCCATAAAGCGGGCTCGTGAAATTTGGAAGTTTCATGTGCCAGTGGTAGTGGTGCAACGACGGCAAAGAAGTGTACAAAATAGCATGATGCATGTTCAAAGTTGTTGTTTGCTAATATAAACATATTAGTTTTTGCCTGTCTCGTTGGTGTCGCTGTCATCGTTGGTTTTGTTGTCATCCAGAAATAATGTGCTACCATGGTAACGTGAGGTCATACTTCTCCTCTCTATTGAACTTTTTAAGCAAAATTTCTCTCACTGAGGAATGTGGTATTAAGAGCGAATGCACAGAAAAATCGAGCAAACCGTGGCCACAGCTCAAAACCTAACCTACCCTCATTTTAAGTCTGTAATATGGTTTTAATGAATTTATAACACTGCTGAGGTTTAAATTTCAAAATGCGGCCGAATTTGGGAATTATTTGAGATTTTCGATTTCAACGGTCTGCGGGCCTAAAATTAGCCGCCGAACACGGCAATATAGCCTAGCGACAGAAATGAGCTGACTTTCATAAACGAGCGAATATATTGGCAATCTTCCACTTAAATCTCAAAAAGCAGATATCTAACAATTTCTAAACAGCACATTTTTTTAGATTTAGAGAATAAAATATCGACGAACGAGCACAATTTTGAAACGTAATTTGCATAATGCTTATAAATACAACAATTTACCGCTAAAACCAAAATCGAATTTTCTATATGGGGGAATTCTCCAAATCACCCCAAATCCCGCTTACTACCTAATGAGATATAGTACTTCAACATTATCTGAAAGTTAGTCTGGTGTTCTTGCGAACGCTTGTAAAATAGATTGATTATTTTGAGGTTATTTTGCCCCAAACAATCGCTAATTGACCCCAGGGTCAGTTGACACGTGCACGTCACCTTAGTTTTACGCATCGATTTCAGCTCGTTAAAAGGGAGAAACTAACAAGATTCATATGTACCTGTTTTAACGAAATACACGCAATATTGAAAAGGAGAGGCCGTTCAATGGGTAATTTCTGTTCTTGAGATCTTGCAGATTGTACCATGGCGTCTGCGAGTGGACCTGAGTCTAGGTCTGTTTTCCCTTGACTGCGAAATCAGAATAACATCATGAAATAATTCCGCTCGAACCTTCGTAAATGAATCAGCTTTGCAGTGCCTTACCTGAGATAAAAAGTGGGCCGAATAGGAAAACATTCTAGCGCAATTTGGATCCTTTGCAGCACGTAGTGTATTTGCTAAGCGGCGACGGTATCAATGACTTTTAATCCGATTGCGTGACCAAGCAATTATCGATTGTCTCCTGCGAAAAATAAGGGCACGGGAAACCAAAGCTTTCGGGATACAGTAAATTCATTTTCCTGTATGACCAGGTGTCCTATTGTCCTATTTTAAAAGCGGTTAACTAAGATGATTAGCAAACATACTGTCCCACTTTTAAAAATGATACAGTAACTGAATGTCAGCTGTTCTTCTGATTTTACCCCCAGCCCCGGACTGTTCAGAAGATATATTTGCACTACGCATGAAAGGCAAATGGATTAAATTTTAAGGTTCAAGGCGGTTTTAAGGCATGGGTTACCAGTGGATTAGTCAGACTTATCATAAGGTGCATTGAACAGAAAATTACAGGCATGATATCTCTGCTATTGTATGCCCGGCCTATTAAGTGATTTTCCAGCAAACATTATTTGTTGACTTTTTTACCCCAAAAGTTTTTTCCGTTCAATTCTTATCTATGACATCTACACTTAGTTAAATTTCTGTAATTTGTTGTTAAATGCAATTCTGCAAACAACTAGGTATTTAATTTTGCGTAAAAGCTACATGAAATTGTACTGTTTAGCCGTAAATCATTAAAAAGAGAAAGCATCACGCTTTCTCTTTTCAAGTCTAGTGGGACTTAAGCAATGGCATTGCTTAAGTCCTAGTAGTTGTACTCCATGTCTGCTAAGGAGGAAATAGTTTGCTCTTTTCAAGAAATTGTTCTTGCCCATTGCGGGTTCAAACCAAGGATAGCAGCAAGTCTGTCGTGGTCATATACTGCTACTTCAGTGCAAACGAAGCATAGGCGCACAAGTCAGCGCTTGCGTTTAGTCAGGTGCCGAAAATGAAGTGGAAACTTAACCCCAAGGGCGTCCATGTTCGCTCCGGCTCGAAAAGGTAGAATCAGTTGTGCAGTAAAAACTAATGCGAAAAACCTGCGGGGGCTGGGGAAAGAAAGGCTTCTAATTTTTCTTTGGCTTGTTCTATTTTCGCGACGTGGTACAGGCTACGAAATACTGACAAGCTCAGTATATGTCTTCACCACCGAGAGTCACTTGCCCTTAGCCGGACACGCCCCTCACGTATCATGTTTCGTTCCTAAAGTTATTTCAAAGCACAGAACCAAACCTAATCAGCGGCCGAAGGCAGAAAGGGGGATGAACAAACGGATGTCACAGCATATTTTGTAAGAAACTGGTATCCTTGTGCCTATCGGCTCAGGAACGATTGATCACTACTAGAATTAATATCAGGGTTAGAATTTGAGCGCTGCAATGGGAGGGAAGGAAGAAAAGGAAACCGCCGCGCACATCTGTTAAGTCTTTTATAAACTTTCTCGTCCTGACGGTTTCAAAGAAGGGCGCGTTGTGGCTGCTATTTAATTTACAGTGTCTGTTGCTGGTGTCGAATTAATCTTACAGCAACTGGAAACGTGGCCACGCCTGCTGAAACTGAGATTGCTTGTAGGATGAACGGCTATAGTTTGGTATATTCACGAGCGCGTTTTGTCCAGTGAACTGAGTGCGCAGTTTTTCTTAACGAAGGGATGGGGTGGGTCAAGTGAATAGTTCTGGGAACGTTTACTCACTTTGGGGGAGGGGGGGGGGGGGTATATTTGTTGATATCGGGATTTCTGGCCTGGGTAGAGTCGTTGTAAAGCGCGCTATTTTTGCTTCGGAGTATCGGTTTACCGGAAGGTGAGCAAGGAAAAGTCAATGGTGCATTTATGGAATAATAATAGAGATTCTCATGGTCTAACGGTGCGAATATAAAACTTCTGGTAAGCTGGCAACGATCAAGGCCCGCATTATGATTAATGATAATTGAAGGTCATGATGTGGAAAAAGCGACCGAAATGGTGGATGCTATGCAATCCTCTCGGGTGGGGGCGGCGTACCTGGCCTTAACGGTTCCCCCTGCGACAGAAGGCAAGCATGCCCAGATTGTCCACGGGTTGCTAAATGAGACCGTTCCTTTCTTAGTACCCGTTCCCTGTCTTATAATTAGACCCGGGCAAATTTCTCGAGATTGCACCATCATTTTGGGCTTAAAGCTTCCAAAGTCCAACAATAATAGCGCATGTTGGCGACGGCTTTTTAAGTCAGTCAACTTCTTAAACCAGGCCTTAAACGGCCAGTTTTTTTAAGTGTTGATAACAGTTAAAAAGGCATACAAGCCTCATGCAAAAGACAGTGGGAAGGAAGTGCACATCGGTGATGGGGAAAAAGGAAAAGCCCACAGTTATTTAGGGGTGGATCTTTCGAAACATTCTTATACTCTTGGACAGATATGCATTGTTTAAAGTTTTAGACAAACCAGGAGTAAATTTATAGTAACAAACTGTTAAATATACATCAGCAAGATTTTTGCGAATCCTATTTTTCGCTGGAGACTATCGTTTACTGGCTGGTCACGCAATCAAAGGTAACGTACTTTCCCACGTTTGTTTACTCACCTTTCGCTCAGCAATACACTGCGTTTCACAAAGGATCCTAATTGCGCTAGAAATGTTTTGCTATTCGGCCCACTTTTTATCTCAGGTAAGGCACTGCAAAGCTGATTCACTTACGAAGATTCGAGGGAGAATTATTTCTTGATGTTACGCTGATTTCGCTATCACGGGAAAACAGACCTAGACTCAGGTCCACTCGCAGACGCCATGCTGCAATCTACAAGATCTCAAGAACAGAAATTACCTATTGAACGGCCTCTCCTTTTCAAGATTGCGTGTATTTCATTAAAACAGGTACATATTAAAAGAATCTTGTTAGTTTCTCCCTTTTAACGAGCTCAAATCGATGCATAAAACTAAGGTGTCGTGCACGTGTCAATTGACCCTGGGGTCAATTAGTAGTTGTTTGGGGCAAAATAACCTCAAAATAATCAATCTATTTTACAAGCGTTCGCAAGAACACCAGACTAACTTTCAGATAATGTTGAAGTACTATATCTCATTAGGTAGTAAGCGGGATTTGGGGTGATTTGGAGAATTCCCCCATATAGAGAATTCCCCTATATAGAAAATTCGATTTTGGTTTTAGCGGTAAGTTGTTGTATTTATAAGCATTATGCAAATTACGTTTCAAAATTCTGCTGGTTCGTCGATATTTTATACTCTAAATCTAAAAAATGTGCCGTTCAGAAATTGTTAGATATCTGCTTTTTGAGATTTAAGTAGAAGATTGCCAATATATTCGCTTGTTTATGAAAGTCAGCTCATTTCTGTCGCTAGGCTATATTGCCGTGTTCGGCGGCTAATTTTAGGCCCGCAGACCGTTGAAATCGAAAATCTCAAATAATTCCCAAATTCGGCCGCATTTTGAAATTTAAACCTCAGCAGTGTTATAAACTCATTAAAACCTTATTACAGACTGAAAATGAGGGTAGGTTAGGTTTTGAGCTGTGGCCACGATTTGCCGATTTTGCTCGATTTTTCTGTGCATTCGCTCTTAATACCAACAGTGATTTCAGTTTTTAGAGCATTTAAATTTTTAACTTTAAATATTATTCCTAGGAATGCTTCACATGTTTTACTTGTAAAGTATCATTTTCACAAAAATAATATGGCCTTTTTTAGCATTAATTATTTCTCCTGTGGAACTCTTGTCAAAAAATGCCAATCAGACTGCTTTAACTGACCAAGATGCATGAATTGAAACAAATTCCCCTTTGACTTTAATTCATTTCCTAAATTACCGTTCACCTTTTACGTAATATGTTTTGGAAAGTTTCACCTCTTGGCTGACACTTTTAAAATATTGATGCGGGTTAGGGGTATGTTAATTTCTCCACTTCAAAAGTCAATCACAAACCAGTCTACAGTACTCATGTTTTAAAACCTCCAATTGTTTAATTTGTTACCTTTCAATTTTAACAGATAAAGGACATGCAGAAAAGGCTCAGACACAATTTCTGGCAGAAAATAAAAGAAATTCAACTCATGAAACAAGAAGTTGAGAGATTCGAAACTGTAAGTACAATCTGCACCATTGTCTCTTATCCTGTATAGTAATGACTATAAACTAGCATTGTACCTCAATAACCAAAATAATTTCCTTTTAAGGACCCAGCAAGAGGGCTGAGCTTTCATATCATACTTCATAATAATAATTGTATTAAAGGTTCATAGGCCTAGCATGGGAGACAGCTGCTCCCTGCAAGTACTACTTGGAGTCTATAAACTTCAACTAGCTATTACAATTAAAATAAGGTAAAACAAAAATCCAACCCAGCAAGCAAGGGAGACAGTAGCTCCCTGGACTGATATTTCAGTCAATGATAGTAATAACTTGCTATTAAAACTAGATAAAGTGGGATTTGAATCTAGCAAGCAAGAGAGACAGGAGCTCCCTGGGACGATATTTCAGTCTATGATACTTAATTTCAGTATTAAATCTAGATAAACTGGGATTCCAACAAGAGCTCCCTGGACTGATATTTCAGTCTATGATAGTTACATTTTAGCATTAAATCTAGATAAACTAGGATTCCAACCCAGCAAGCAACGGAGACAGGAGCTCCCTGGATTGATATCTAAGTCTATGATAGTTACATTTTAGCATTTAAACTAGATAAACTAGGATTCCAACCCAGCAAGCAAGGGAGACAGGAGTTCCCTGGATTAATATCTCAGTCTATGATAGTTACATTTTAGTATTAAATCTAAATAAACTGGGATTCCAACCCAGTAAGCAGGGGAGACAGGAGCTCCCTACACTGATATTTCAGTCTGTGAAAGTTAAATTTTAGTATTAAAACTAGATAAACTGGGATTCGAACCCAGGAAGCAAGGGAGACAGGAGCTCCCTGGATTGATATTTTTAGTCGGTAATAGTTAAATATTAGTATTAAAACTGTATAAACTGGGATTCAAACCCAGCCAGCGAGGGAGACAAGAGCTCCCTGGACTGATATTTCAGTCTATGATAGTTACATTTTAGCATTAAACCTAGATAAACTAGAATATTAACCCAGCAAGCAACGGAGACAGGAGCTCCCTGGATTGATATCTCAGTCTATGATAGTTAAATTTTAGCATTAAAACTAGATAAACTGGGATTCCAACCCAGCAAGTAAGGGACACAGGAGTTCCCTGGACTGATATTTCAGTCAATGAAAGTTAAATTTCAGTTTTAAATCTGCATTTACTGGGATTTCAACCCAGCAAGCAAGAGAGACGGGAGCTCCCTGGACTGATATTTCAGTAGTCTATGATAGCTAAAACATTCTGTTACAAAATATACTGGGATTCAAACCCAGCAAGGAAAGGAGGCAGGAGCTTCCTGGAATGATAGTTCAGTCTATGATAACTTAAAGTTACTATTAAAAGTAAATAATAAAACTGGGATTCCAACCTAAGAAGCAAGGGAGACTGATTGATCAGTCTATGGTAGTGAAAACTTATTATTAAAACCCTGGATGAAGTTAGTTTTGAACCCAGGAAGTTAGTGATCCCTGGAGTAATATATCAATCTATAATTCATGTAGATGGAACTTACTCTTTTTGTGCCCAAATTCTAGAAACAAATATTGACCGAATTACTTTTTTACTTTAAATGATAATATTAGTCTGTTGGAGTGGCAGCAATTCTTTCAATGAATTTTAAAAAAGTTAGGGGATAATAAAAACAAAGATGGCCTATTGCTGCCAATACGATGACCTCAAGCCAGGTGGAGGGTTTCGTGCGTTCCACAGGGTGCTTGTCTACTTATGCGGCGAGAGTGGTACTGAGCCATCAGTTACACCGAGGTCTGGGTGGTCGCCTCTGACCGACAGGTGATGTATTGGGCGCCTGATAAGAAAACGGCCGTTGCACTCAAGTGCTTATCAACTCATTCTGCAGTGGTGCAGAGCTTTACGAGTGATACTGCACAGGCCGAAGCGGTGCACCGCTCATCGGATCATGCCATATCTCAGCTTCTGTCACGAAACAAGTCTGTTGTAAGCGCTCATGCCCAGGTGTCCCGGTCTGGATTCAAGCGGAGGTCACACATTTCGGCTCCCAGTTTCCTTTAAAGTTTGTTGTTGCTGTTTTTTTGTAATAAAAAAATGGGGTGATTTTAGGTTTAATTTCGAATTATCTGAGAAAGAGTTGTTGCCCTGAGATAATTGTAACTGATTTTTAAGATAATAATGCACTTAAGTGAACTGGGATTCCAACCCAGGAAATATGGGAGACGGGTGCTCCCTGAACTATAACAGGAAAACTCTGACTTTTATATAAAGTGATAAATTACACACTTAATTCAAGTGGGATTCCAACCTAGCAAATGAGGGAGACAGGTGCTCCCTGAACTACTGCAAATATACCTTAAGTAAAATATAGTTAGGTGAATTGAGATTTCAACCCAGGAAATATGGGAGGCAGGTGCTCCCTGAACAATTGCAAGGACACCCTAAGTAAAATATATTTAGGTCAACTGGGATTCCAACCCAGCAAATATGGGAAACAGGCACTCCCTGAACTATTGGACTGATATTTCAGTCTATGATACTTTAAACTTACTATTAAAACTAAATAAACTGGGATTCCAATCCAGCAAGCAAAGGAGACTGGAGCTCCCTGCACTTATATTTCAGTTTATGTTAGTTGAATTTTAGTATTGAAACTATATATACTGGGATTCAAACCCAGCAAGCGAGGAGACTAGATCTCCCTGCACTTATAGTTCAGTCTATGAAATTTAAATTTTAGTATTAAATCTAGATACACAGGGATTCAAACCCAGTAAGCAAGGGAGGCAGCAGATCCCTGGACTGATATTTCAGTCTATAATAGTAAAATTTTAGTATTGAAACTATATATACTGGGATTCCAACCCAGGAAGCAAGGGAGACTAGAGCTCCCTGGACTTATATTTCAGTCTATGATAGTTGAATTTTAGTATTGAAACTGTATAAACTGGGATTCAAACTCAGTAGGCGAGGGAGACAAGAGCTCCCTGGACTTACAGTTCAGTCTATGAAAGTTAAATTTTAGTATTAAATCTAAATACACAGGGATTCAAACCCATCAAGCAAGGGAGACAAGAGTCCCCTGGACTGATATTTCAATCCATGATAGTTTAATTTTAGTATCAAAACTAAATAATCTGGGATTCCCACCCAGCAAGCAAGGGAGGCAGCAGATCCCTGGACTGATATTTCAGTCTATGATAGTAAAATTTTAGTATTGAAACTATATATACTGGGATTCCAACCCAGGAAGCAAGGGAGACTAGAGCTCCGTGGACTTATATTTCAGTCTATGATAGTTGAATTTTCGTATTGAAACTGTATAAACTGGGATTCAAACTCAGTAGGCGAGGGAGACAAGAGCTCCCTGGACTTACAGTTCAGTCTATGAAAGTTAAATTTTAGTATTAAATCTAAATACACAGGGATTCAAACCCATCAAGCAAGGGAGACAAGAGTCCCCTGGACTGATATTTCAATCCATGATAGTTTAATTTTAGTATCAAAACTAAATAATCTGGGATTCCCACCCAGCAAGCAAGGGAGGCAGCAGATCCCTGGACTGATATTTCAGTCTATGATAGTAAAATTTTAGTATTGAAACTATATATACTGGAATTCCAACCCAGTAAGCAAGGGAGACAGGAGCTCCCCCAACTAATATTGCAGCCTGTACTAGTCAACAATTACTATTAAAACTAGATAAACTGTGATTCAAACCCAGCAAGCAAGGGAGACAACAGGTCCCTGGACTGATATTTCAGTCTATTATGGTTTAAACTTACTATTAAAACTAGATAAACTGGGATTCAAACCCAGCAAGCAAGGGAGACTAGAGCTCCGTCATATTTCAGTCTATGATAGTTGGATTTTAGTATTGAAACTATATAAACTGGGATTCAAACCCAGCAAGCGAGGGAGACAAGAGCTCCCTCGACTGATATTTCAGTCTATGATTGTTAAATTGTAGCATTAAATCTAGATATACAGGGATTCAAACCCAGTAAGCAAGGGACACAGGAGCTCCCTGGACCGATATTTCAGTCTATGAAAGTTAAATATTAGTATTGAAACTATGTAAACTGGGATTCCAACCCAACAAGCAAGGATAGTCTTACTAATTTATAGTTAGATAAACTGGGATTCCAACCCAGCAAATATGGGAGACATGCGGTTCCTGAACTATTGCAGGGATACTCTAAGTAAAACATAGTTAGGTCAACTGGGATTCCAACCCAGCAAATATTGGAGACATGCACTCCCTGAAGCAGAACTGTTGCAAGGATACTCTGAGTAATATGTAGTTAGGTCAACTGCGATTCAAACGCAGCAAATATGGGAGACAGGTGCTTCCTGAACTATTACGAGGAACTCTGATATTGCTCTAAAGTAATGAATATATAGTTAGGTAAACTGGGATTCCAGCTCAGCAAAATATTTGAGACAGATGCTCTCTGAAGTACTACGAAGAATTGGTCATAGCATTACGGAGTACATGTATTACTATACACCTACAGCTGTAAATGTTCTTGTGTTAAGAGAACACGAAAGAAGAAGTAACTTATGACTGAGTCTTAAAGAAGCCAAACTCACTTTTAGAACTAATTTTAGGATTTCTTTGCACCGGGAAGAGGCGGTCTGTAAAGAATAAACAGAAACCAGCGCAATAATTCGCATTACTGATAGGTTCAATATTAGTTTAATTGATATCTGCTGGTAACATTTTCTAACGGATTGTTTGTTTTTCTTGAGCATATTTATTTTCTAGATTGAATATATCGGAAAAATACCTTGGAATGAAATTGAGTCGCCGAATCAGTTTGCTCATGGCATCGAGTGGGAAAACGTCTATTAAACTTCAGGTAGTTTGTACTATAACTGTTTGTTTAGTCGTATTCTATTAACCCTCGATTTTCTCTTTAAACTTGCATATCAAGCCCCATGGTAGTTAAGCACTGAAACCAGTTATGAAGATAGGGTTGATACACGTATCCTTTATTTGACGATAAAATCTATTATAAGAGCATGACGTAGCACACTTCGTCTACTAAACAGAGAATAGAGCACTTAATAAGCAAACAACAGTAATGAACTCATTTATCCCTGTTGCAAAACAGGAGACAGGAATAAAAAGTTTCTTATAGCGCTTATAACTCTAAGTACGGGTAAAACCCAAAAATTGTGATGGGTGTTTCTCGAGCACCTGTAGTTATTTCAGATGCTTTATTTTGTTAACGAATGGTTGCTTTGATCGTTATCTTTGCTGAGTTTAGGTTCGTTCCCAACTGCACTTGTTCGTCATCTGACAAAAAACATGTCATTGATGCGAGAATATCAACTCTGTAAGGTATGTGATTTCGTCAGTAACAAATAATTAGTAGCTTTTGTTACAAGCGTTTTCGAGCAGGGGTATTCCGAGGCATTCATTTATCGTAGTTTTATTAGAACTAACCATTGCCATAGCTAATCTACGGTCTGACTTATAATTAACGTTGCACTTTCTTCTGTTACGCTTAGGACATGTTGCTTAAATGGACTTCATGGTCACTATCTCACCGGCTGTCGGATTCCCCTAACTGAATTGGGCCTGCGACTTACAACACAATTACAGTCAAGTCTATCATCACGAAGATGTCTCGTTAAAGAAGAAATATTTAAATAACTTAATCTAATAATGTTTTCAAAAGCGTAAAACGTGAATAAACACTTTGTAGAATTATGCTTGCGTAGCAGTCATTTGTATAGGAGGAAATTTTCTTCTAACTAAAATGACTGCTACCAAGCAACAATGGCTCCTTTATTCTGTTTCTAAGTTACCTTTTTCTAAGGATAGGCACGTCTCGATACTTTTATTGGACTCTCGCTAACCTTCGGGGCACTATTGGTCACATTCGACTACTATATTCTCGGCTTCTTTAGCTTCCGTTAAATGTTCCTGATTATAATTTATACATTACTGCGATCACACGCTATCGGAAACGCTTATTTGTCTTTGCCAAATGGCGTAAACTGTACTCAACAATCTTGCCACCCTTCGGCGGTACTTTCGGTATCTTTCGACCACTATCGTCAACTACTTCGGCTGGCGTTCTCAACGTTTATCTCCGTTTTCACTTATCGTCACTAAGAGCGCTCAATATGTCGTAATCGCTTACTAGATGCTTTTGCCGAATTGCGTGCACTGTAATCAGCTGGTAATGAATACTATCGCCATCCTTTGTGATATTGTCGGTAACTTACGACCACTGTCGACTAATTCAGCTTGCATTTATCTTCGTGTTTACTTCACGAACGTGTTTTATGGTAGACGGTTTTTTGACTTTGCCAAATTGCGTACACTGTAATGAAACCCTCGCGCCATCTTTTTGGATACTGTCAGTTACCTGCGACCATGCATGCACTGCTGACTACTTCGGCTTGCATTAATCTTTGTGGTCAGTTACGTACTCGGTTACTACGAACGCGCGCTATCGTAAACCCTATTATTATGCTTTTGCCAAATTGCACGCTGTCCGCCCTTCGGGTTACTATTGATAACTTGCGACAACTATGGTCGACATACTTTGGTTTGCGTTTATGCTCTTGTTTACTTAGCATTACCTTTGTCTCCGTCAAATTGCACACACTGCAATAAACATTCGGTTTATTCGTAAACTTACAGTGATGTGATACTCTTCCTACCTGCGATTACAGGACATAGCTATGCTCATGTATAAAGTTAAAAACAACATGTGCCCGGCGTACTTAGCACTCTGTTTGAACAGCCTGCAATTAAGTATAAATTGCACAAACTTGACTTCACTATACTCAGATTTAACACAGTCTCCTTTGGAAAGCACTCGCTCAGGTATATGAGATGAGCCCAAAGGTATAGACATTTGTTCGTAGAAACGCGAAAGAAGCTTCCGCGTTGTCCTCTTTCAAATATAACGTTGGAAAAGTGGATCTTAGTATGCTATTAGGAGACAATAATTGCTCAAACTGCTCTCTTTGAAGTTCTTAATTTAATATGATTATGGATACATTTGTACATATTGTGTATACCCTCGCCTATAGTTCTCCCGAATTTCTTATTTGCACATACTGAATATAGTTTATGTTAATTTCTTAACCTCCTGGTTTTTTTTTAGCTTTAATTATTCATTTATTGTTTTCAACTTATTTTAGCGTCTTACACCGCTATTACAGTTTGAAACTTAGAAAAAGATATCATCATCTTCATCACCAATCGTCTTTCATCAGATTTGCGTGTCTCAAAAATTCCCACACTTCACGGCTTTATGGTTGTCGTTAATTTGCGTTGCTTTCGAGAACCTACAGTTACTTGGTGTCTATAGTTCGGCCTTAACTGTCGTATTCCTTTATTAACACAAATTATCTTTAGCGACACTCCTTGTGCCCTTTTGAAATGCAATGTACATCAGTGTCGAGTGTCGAATTGAATCATTACTCTCCTGTTCATTGTATATCTTGAACATCCGTAAGTGACTAATCGCTCTTAGAGAAAATAACAATTTTTGTTCGTCTCGCATCAATGTTTGCGCGCTCCCGCAAAACTTCGAGTGTTGTGAGTTCGTGTCATCCATAAATCTGATATGAATAGGGCCAATTGAGCTATCGCTACGTTTTACCAAATATGTATACGGACACTTGTTAGATGCTGTATGTTCTCTTAAACACTTATGTTTTTACATTAACTTTTATATAATGTTGTTGCAAAATTCCGTAGCCGAGAAAAATTGCGCATACTCTTGTAATGTCTGGAGTGCTGTAGTCAACGTTTACTTGCATTGCATTCATAATAAACTTTGGGGATTTTTAACACAGGGGTAACCTCACAACTTTCCTGGCAATGTGCCTTGTCTTAATAGATATTTTAAATCTTGCATCTGTATTTATGCATCCCGAACGAATTACGTACAGCTGCATAAATAACTTCCGTTCGCACGCTTTCGTAAACTCGCGAACTCGCATCCAAAACTTCGAAAAAGGTACAAAACTATTACCCATACACGTCATGTTTCATGCTTCTCGATTATATCCACTGTATTCTTAGATTTAGTCATCTTAAATTCATTACTGATTTTAGTGACAAGAATACCTAAATATACTTTAGTGATCAATATAATACTCATTAATTCGAGTTGTGACTGCGATGATTTAAAACATTCGACGACATGACGATACATCGTGTAATTAACAATTTTCTCTGTTCGAGGAAAAAAGGGATTTATTATGCGCACAATGTGAATAAGGTAAAGTTAATGTTTTTGATAAAGTATACATGCTAAGCGCAAAAAGTGTGTGACGTCAAGGATAAAAAAAGAATGCGGAAATAGCCTTTTATGTGCGACAGTTGCTATATTTGCTGATATAAATTTATACGCTGCGACTGTTGTTGAATTAATAAAAATTTTTATTTCTAAAGGTACAGTCCTAATGCATCGGTAGGAGAGTTAAAAGCTGGTTTTATCAATTAAGCTTTTAAAATATATTCAAATGCTTACGCGTCTCGAACGATTTTGCGCTCGTAGGCGTCTTGGAAATGAGTGGAAACTGGAAGTGAATTAGCTCACTCGATTGACGCTTGTTCTGGTTTGACTCCGAGCCATAATGATTTTTTTTCATTTTTAAACCTCATAGCTCTTCCTCTGCTCTTCATCGCTTTTGTGTTCGCTCATCACGGTCCTCACCGTCTCCGTATATGTCTGCGTGCACCTAGACAAGTTCTTGTTCGGCTCAAAAGCCAGCATTCATGTGGCAGTTACAATATTTTAAAATTAATTCCAAACGATTCTAATATAAATGAAGCAATTGGCCATCAGCATCGTACCTATTTTTAAACTATCTCCGCCCCTCGAAGTCTCTTTTGCCTGAACAAACGAAAAATGATCATGATAGAAAGGAAAGTAAACTTACAATGATTTGACAAATAATTAAATAAACTATAAATAACTAAAGAGAACACTGTAAAAAGAAAACACTATAAACAGGACAAGGAGAATTCTCAAAAATATTATGGTAATAGAGCTAAATAACTATGAAGGTAACGATGATAGGGAAGAGAAAAGCTCAATAAAACGGGGCAGGGACTTTAACATAGTTATCTTCAGACTGCAGGAAGTCCTCAAGTAAACTCGACTTGATCACTTTCCGACATTTGGTTCGGCTAAATAGTTTTATTGAGGGTGGAATTGAGTTCCAGATCCTAACACCGATTCTTGTGAAAGAGTCAAGCATCTTTTCCGTTCTCGAAAATTTAACATAACAAGATTCGTTGGAGCTAAAATCATTCGAAATTTGTTGCAAAGAAGATATAACTAGCTCTTTTAATGGATTTTACAACCTGTATTTAACGGTATAATTCCTGCTTAATGTTTAAGTACACATTTTCCCGAGAAGCCTGAACGCCAATTTACCTTCAATAAATAGCATCCTGGTCTTCTGTTTTAGCCTCATTAAGGTACTTAAATGCTTGCATTAGGACACTCTTTTCAAAAAAAGTGAGCGCACTTCTTTAATTGTCGCCTCTCCCTCTCTTCATTCTGAAAAATAGGTCAGCATTTCCAGTTCCTACTAATGTTTAAGTACGTGTATTCGATCACCTTGTAATTAATACTGCATAATGTAAGAGCAGTATAGGCCATGGATATAGTTTGTGTAATAGTGCACGATGTAATGGGTATGCTTTTTATTAAGCATGTAAGCGAATGTAGACCTGAGTTTCACCGGCAGATAAAGATAATTGAACCGAACAAATATGCTTTGCCATTGTTGAATTTACCACCGCTTACATCATTGGGAAAACGCGCTAAACACTGGAAAAAATGTGTTAGCTAAGAAGCTGTCCTTATTAAATACTATGGTGACTGCCTCATACCCAGACGTCTCTCTCGATAAAAATGTGTTCGCAAAGGAAGGCGGGGAGGAGATTGACGTGAAAACTAAACATAAATGCTGATTTTTCCCTGTTACCAAGAAGCCTGAACGCCAAAGTACCTTCAATAAATAGCGTCCACGGCTTCTGTATTAGCCTCATAGGTACTTTAAATGCTTGGGTTACGTCACATCAACTATTAATTTATAGTAAGCGCATCCCTTCAATTATCGCCTCTCCCTGTCTTCTTTCTGAAAAAGAGGTCAGCACGTCAATTCGTAAATATATAGCATACTAACAAAATACTATAACCATGTTTTTCAGAAACTTGATAAACTGGATTTTAGGATTTATGCTCTTGAACCTTGATTTCAAATACCCCCAAAACAATGGTAAGCAACCACCGCCATGGGAATTCACTGATAAAAGAAGTCGCAACCATACAACTGGGCTCTTGCAACTTTGATAAGCGACCCTGAAATGTAACTCCACCTCTTACGTTTTCCACTACACATATCTCAACGAACTTTTAACAATAAAAAGCAGTTTTTTACTACTCACACATCAGACGCCCAAGTATACGCTCTTACAGAGTTTTGTTTATTTTAACTCCCAGTGCCGGCAGTATTTGCATCCCTCGAAATCAGTATGTTATCGTTAAAGTTCGTGCGTTTCCGCGAATTCTGTTTTTGTTCAGTTGCCGCAAAATTCGCAGGCTTTCACGCACCAACCCGGTTCTTTGGTCAACGTTCATTTGCTATTTTTAACGCTTCAGTTGTCGTGTCTGTTCAATCAGATTGCGTGAGCTTGTTAGTAACTGTGTCCTCCCTACGACACGCTCTCTTTATGGGCTCTTGTCATTTCTGTGGAGCTAGCCTGCGAGCAGGCTTACTTTTTCGAGTTGGGGAAAACGTTTTGACGGCGGAGCCACCATTGCGTGAGGAGAATGGGTCGAGGCCAAAATAATGCTCGGAGGCTTCTGTGGAGCACGTAATAGTAACAACCTAGCACTACTGACCAGACATGCACTGATACGAGTATTTATTATCCTCTTTTCCCCTGCTTAATAACCTAGATATGGTTTCCTCAAAGGAAAGGGGGTTTGATAGGTTGTTAAAAATGTGTGGGTTACTATAATTCACGGGTAAAATCAATTTAAAAACATGTATTTCCAAGAATTCATCCAGTAATTTATTTGCAATCCTGATCCTGTCTGATTAGACATTATATATTGAGTAAATGCTTTAAGTTGATGTAATGGATAACTGCTTTTAGTATATACACACTCAGTGATCTTGGTGATTTAAGCAATCTGATTGGTTCGCTATCTCGGACTATTCAACAATATTCACCTCCTAGCGAGTGGATAATGTGTGAGCTCGGTGTTTTTCCCCTTTTTTTAGAGAACAATCTTTTAAAAGTCGACAAAATCCTAGCGCTGACTTTTTTAAAGGCAAGAAAAGACTTGGAAGGATTCAATACGGCGTTTTTCAATTTACTGTAGCTGAGTTTTGTGCTCGATGGATTGTTTACAACTCCCGTGTATTCGCGTAGAAGAAGCCGTTTCGTGAACTCAGCGTTTTCTAAGAAGAAAATTTTGGCTCAAAAATCGAAGTTTATTTATGACAAACAAATTTAAAAGGAAATGTTTGCAGAAATTCTACGTTTCAAGTTAACGGGAAAAAGAATGATACAGGAAGACGACGTCTTACCTCGAGCAACCGAGCCGGCCATTTTTGTCAGCACTTCATGCGAAGAACGACACAACAAGCCCTTTTGGCTATAAACTTGGCGAGTCAACAGAAAAAAACAAAGCTCTACTTTTCTTCTCAGGTAAGGAAACAGTTAAAACTTTTATCGGTTCCATTTAAGCCATTATGCTGTTGTTTGCGAAATGATAAACTTGTGAATTGCCATGTTTGAAAATTCTACAAAGATCTATTTTTAAACTTACGCGTGATTTGATCTGTCAATCAAATCGTACTTTTTAATGGTTTCCTCTCTGATTTTGTTGAGATCACTTCGTGTGTATATACTAAAACAATTATTCTTTTCAATCTCGGTGAATAGTGGCTTTGGGAATATTTACCTCGCCGCTTTCGCGGCTCGGCAAATATTTTGCCACTATTCACCTCGATTTCAAAGAATAATTGTTAAATGCAAATACATGAAATACAATGAGAAAACAATCTAGCACCCTGTACAATTAATAGATCAATTTATTAGACATAATGATGCTTGTACCACCTGTGCGTAAATAAACGATTACTTTTACGGCGTCTGTAACCACATTTTTGTTAGTCTTTAATATTGTATTATTTCATTCTTACGGAGCGAGTTTATAATTTTGTCGCGCGCGCAGCGCGCGTATCACGCAAGGATCGCACTAAACTGCGATTTCGGTTTGGTCATAAATCTTTCTATCGTTTGGTATCCGCAGTTGCCTAGCAACAAGCCATAAACAAATCCTAAAGACGCCATTCAACATGACGTCATATGACGTCATCGTGCATTTTGGGTTTCCAACAAGAGAGAATGAGCTAGATCATTCTCTCTTGGTTTCCCGCGGGCGGAGAGAGTTTGCAGCCGCGACAATTTCGCGCCAAAAACAAGTTGTCTTGCTTGGCTTCAGTCTTCCATCGTCCAATTGTTGAGTCATTGTTTTGCGTCGCTATCATTACATCGTATATCGATCGATCAAGGGGAAAATGATCCACTCAAGATAAGACAAAAAAAAACTTCGAAAAGTAAATATTTCAAAACGTTTTCAAAAATAGCTATAAAACAGCAATTACCATGATTACCAGCCTGTGTTCGGTATTGTCGTATAAATATCTTTAAAACAGTATTCAAATACAGCTTTTTAATTTCCTTTCTTAATATCACTTTCGACATAAGCGTTTGTAGAGTAATTAATTGCAAATTTGCTCTCACCTTTGAAACCATTCAAAAGTGTTGTAAAAGTGTAGCGGTCGTATTTGACTTCATTTTTGACTGATATCAAAGGTGTGGTCACAGCCACTACACTTTTGACTTCATCTTTGACGTGCGTCAAAGGGTAAAGTCAAAATTACCAGAACATTTGACAACGCCTTTGATAAGGGTTAAAGGAATAGCAAAGCATTGACTCATTTCAGGACTTCATCTTTGACGCGCGGCAAAGGAGAAGTCAAAGTTGTTAGCAATTTGGCTTCACCTTTACCGAGGTCACAGGAGTAAGCAAAGAGGTTATATATTTGGCGACATCTTCGACGCGCGTCAAAGGTAAAGTCAAAGCCAATACTATATTTGACGTAACTTTTGACGCGTGTCAAAAGTGCAGTAAATCCAATTTTTCGTCCCGTGTGAGTACTTAATTGTAGCAATATTATTGAAGTTTTCTCTTACGGCAAAACCAGAATAGATACCCCTCAAATACCACACTTTTTTTAACCAACATGACAGTCGCTCTAAGCTGCCATGTAAATGGCACGTCACACAAAAGAGTAGAAATTAAGCGTACTGACTATCGCAAAACGAAAACCACTTCGAAGTGAAAATTTGTCTCAATATTAGTTTTTAGCTGCTCTTACATACTTTATGAAAGTGAAAAATCGGAAGGATCGACAATTCTCTAGTTTTAATTTTGATGACGTCATGTGAAACCAAAATTTAACGCCACAGATTATATCACAGTCGATTCACGTACAATGCTTGGACAAGAAAAACTCGGCGAAGCAGTGTCTGCGGGCCAATTAATTATTCAGTTATCAAATTCTTTGCTAGCCGCAAGACTGTTCGTATCATTAACATTGTCATCATCATCATCGTCGTCGTCCTCACGTTCCTCCCCCTCAAAAACCATTTCCTTTAAATGATTTTTCATTAAAAACAAACAAAGAAATAAAAAAACAAACAAAAATATGACATACGAGACCCTTAAATACACTGTAGTGTCCTGGTTTAGCCGGTTTGCAACAGGGGGAATACCGGCGGATGCAAAAGGAGCAACTATGGCTAACAGAATCAGCGGAGGATATTTTGGATACTCTTACTTGAAAATAGAAGCCAAAATAACATTTTTCTTTCGCAGTAAAATAATTAACCTCTTATTCAATGGTTTGGCATACGGGCGCAAACATTTTCTCGTTGTTCGGGTCATTCTCGCAGACGGAGTCAGGATGTTCAGTGAAAACTCTTACCAAAAAATAGAGGCCAATGGCAAAATAACAAGTTTTTTTGTAGTGGAATAATAAACCTCTTATTCCATGGTTTAGCATAATCATACGAGCGGACATTTTGCTCATTGCTCGTATTTTACCACGCAACTCGCAAAATATCCGCACGTATTATATGCTAAACCATCGAATAAGAGGTCTATTATTCCACTACAAAAAAAATGTTATTTTGCAATTGGCCTCTATTTTTCTGTAAGAGTTTTCACTGAACATCCTGACTTCGTCTGTATTTATTGTCGTGATGTGTGTTTACTTCTCCACATAAAGCACTTCCTATTTATTCATCTAAACCATCACGTTCTAATAATTAACTGATAAATGATAAATTTCCGGTTCACCTGTTCAGTTGTAATTTTCCTTGGTGTAGGAAAATTGGAAGAATAAAAAAAGTCATAAGCTTTAACTTATGGAAAATTTTTAAGAAACTAATCAAATTTTAATAATTCAAGGCAGTAAGTACCATGCAGTAAACAGATATTTCAATGACTATACCACATCTCCTCATGATCAATTGAAATACAGCGTTTGAATTGTCGCTGTTTCGTGCTATAATTACAGTGAAGTTTAATTTATTTCTGTAAAATAGGAATTGTAAGCCAATTCATTTCATGATGAATAAAGAAAAAGAGCAGGTCAACCTTTCAAAGCAAGGTTTTTAGTTGTCTCTAACATTAAATGTGGTTAAGTGAACGTTACAATATATCGTTAACCGGCTGTTACTCAGCTGTGAAACAACATTTTACCTCTCAAATCCGAAATCTTCGTAAGCAAGAAGAAAACACATTAAGAAGTTACATAAGAAACTATTTGTATTTATTTATTTTTTCATTCAGGCTTTTTAATGATTAAACCAGTTTAAAAACTGTAAGAGCCAGCCCACAACAAATAAGAAAAAAAATGCTTGTACTGGGCCCTCTCTATCCTAATCAACTGCCTCTTTCGGCGAATATTTGAGCAAGTGATTATCCTAGTATAGTTAACCGCGTTAGTTTGTTTACATTCGCGCTCGTTTCCGCTTCACGCTGATAGGCGGAAATATGACAGCTCAGTAGACAGGGAGCCACAGGGAAATTGAGGCGGAATTCAAATTCCAAAGACGCAGTTGTAAGCTCTAATTCCTTTTCCCGCCCGGCCGCCAGAGCGCCCCGGAGAGCTTACATGCAGGCTAATGGAGGGACTCTGCTGTTATTCACCACAAAAACATTTATAACAACAGTGACAGTTGGGGGGAGGGGGCCTAAGTGTGGAATGGCCGCGTAGTAAGATATTACAGAGCTGTTACATCACCAATTATCCCTTGTTTTTCTTCGTAGATATGCACCTTTTCACTCCCTTTTCGCAACAAATAATTACAGTAAAAATTATGACTAAAAATTCATATTAATAAACATTTGAAAGTGCAATAAGTAATTATTTTTAGCCAGTATGTTAAAAAGCGAGCCGCAAATGTTGCTCAATTAAGACAACAGACTAAATTAGCCCGTGTCTGGTTCTAGTGGTTCATATCACAGGCACGGTCTTCATTTTGTTGTTAAATTTGAGCATAACTGGCATCGTGTTACTAACATACGCCCTCGCTACCCTTTACTAGTAACATGCACTTTTACACCTAAACAAAATAATAATAATGATAATAATAATAATAATAACAATATAACGACAATAATAATAACTATAACTAAAAATGCATATTAATGAAGTACTGTCTAATTTTATTTACCAATAAGTACAGCTGTACGCCAATCATTTTAGGTGGCAAGTGCTTTGTGATCGACAAAGAAACACAAACAAGTCAAAATACATTAGTCCCTGCCTGGCTCCACTCGTTCATAACGCCGGCCCGTCTTCATTTGCCCTTTTTAAAAACTGCTAGCGTCCTTTTTAACGAAGGTAAGACAGTTTAGTTCCAGTAGAATAAGTGAGGTTTCATACGAGTTGAGATATGTCCAGGAACGATCTTATGAACAAAAATTGGATAACAAATTCTTTTCGCAATTTTCGTAAAAGAAATGATGCGCCCGAATGTTTTGTGAGACAATCACGTGAAATATCACAAGAGTTGCAAGAATAAAAAGTCTTAAAAAAAATCTAGACTTAGAAAGAGAAAAGGCCAAAAAGTGCCCCGAAAATCCCGCAAAATTAAAGGCGCAAAAGTAACAAGGATTTTTCTTGCTACCCGAAAACGCCGAGTAACAAATACCTCAAAAATAGCAAGAATGACAAATTTAACAAAATTCTAGAGTTATAGGAAAAAACAGGCGAAGAAGGGCCCCGAGAAGGCCTCGAATTTCGCAAAAATTGCAAAAGTGACAAGGATTTTATTGTCTACCCAAAAACACCGGGTAACATACACCCTTACTAACCTTAACTAGTAAAAAGCACCTTTACACATAAAATAATACGTACCAAGACGTAAAGCTCAGATACTTATCTTTTTTAGGCCGTATATTAAACAGTGGCAAGTGCTTTGTGATCGACAAAGAAACTCAAACAAGTCAGGATACATTAGACCTTGTCTGGCTCCACTCGTTTATATCGCCGGTTATTCTTCGTTTTGCTGTTTTTTTTAAAGTGACAGCGTCCTTTTGAAAGGAGGTAAATATAATTCCAATAGAATACGTTACGTCAAGTTACATACGATTTGGCATCGCATTGTTTAGGTAAAGAGAAAATATAAATTCTTAATATTCTAAAGTGGCCACAGAACACACACAAACCAGTTTGCTTTTAATTTTGGTAGCTAAATTTGAGCTTTTGTGAACCGTTTAGTAACACAAGCGACCAGTTTACATTTCTTAAAAGGACTGACGGCTTTATCAAACTTTATTTTAGATTTCTCCCTAAGTTTTTTTCTTTTTCTGCGACCTTAGTTGATAGCGGTCTCCTCTGCTAACAACGGAAAACAGACGGCCTTCTAAACAGGTGACCAGTTCACTGATAAGGTAGGCTAGTGCTTCAATTCTGAAGGTTGAATGTCTTTGTATTAGTACTACCAGCTTGATGAATATACAAAAAACACAGTCAGATTCTCTAAAGTTAAAGATGTGACTCAGTTCAAACAAAGTGTCAAGGAACCTGAGAGTTCCCTAAAAAAAGTTTTTGTCCTTTGCATGATAGATTGTTAGATTTTTATTTTAGTCTTAATTATGTCTTGTAAAGATCTTATACAGGAAATACTTAGTAGCTAATCCAGCTTTTCAAATGGAAGGCACAACCAATAAATTGGTTCTATAAAGGGAGGGGAGGAAGGGCAGAAGCAGGCGTATAACACAAGGAATAAAGGGTTATATTTCCTTTAAAATACCTCTGCCACGAAGGCTAAATGTGTTAGAAAACCCTGCTTATTGCCATCATGCCAAATTGTAAAGGCTACTTTTGCGCGTGATCTTGAGGTTTAGCTTGTTCTTCCATAAACAAATAAAGAAAAATTGCAATCCTTCCGATGTATCGCTCTGTTTTTGACGCCAAATGACGCCCAGAGAGCAGCCTGGTGTTATTCTTAATAAAACCCGTCTTTTTACTAATACTCTTTTATCTGTCCCCTGTTCATCAAACATCTTTTTTAGTTGACTTTTACTTATAATTGGTGCAGAAACTTTTTGAATTATTTAAAAACTAAAAAAAGGACCAGAAAACGCTAGGCTTGACGCGAGTTTCATGATACATTTTCTTGCATTTTCTCCTTGTCAATTTGAAAGAAAATTAGAGGCCATAAATTAACGTTGTCATGCGTTTCTATTTTTAACCGAAAATCTTTTGCATTTGCATTTGCCCTTTTTTTAACGCAGAGAAATCTAAGAAGGGACATCTTTGAAAGGAGTTGTTGGTCGTGAAAGAGTCCAAGTAATAGGCTCAGCCACTAGTTGTTCGGCATTTTTTTGGCAGCTTTTGAGAATTTGGGCAACTTTCGCGATTTTCGGCAGCTTTTACGAGTAAGATTCTCGGCAAGTTTTGACATTAATTAATTTGTTACTTTTTTTGCCACATTTATTAGCTTTCGAAAAAAACAAAACGTCAGCTAAAGTTAACTGGCTTATACTACTGAGTGAGAGTGTGGACTCCAGGACTGGCCTAATTACCAATGCCAGCTTGGTGTTGCACTCCTGTCCATAAGATAAGCGGTATCACATGATGCGTTTTACAAGATGGCGGACAGCTGGGAAGAACAAGCAGATGAGGGCCCGATTAATTCAACTGTTGAATTTGAGTTCTATTAACTAATGAAGTTATACTGTCAACGATCTAAATCGCTGTAATACCAACTTCAAGCGCAAACAAGTAAAAAAAAATGCAACTTTTCGGCACCTTTTAGACACTTATATCGGCAACTTTTTGGCAATTTATCGGCAAACTTGTGGCTAAGCCTACCAAGAAACGGATCTTGAACCCGGTACTGGATGTTGTGAAAAATGAATAAAGTCCTTCATTGCAATAACTGCCAGTTCCGTCCACCAACTGACGAAATTTATAACGATCGACTTATAAACGAAACACAGCAGTGTACAGTTTCATTTTCGAACCACTGCTTCTGTTTTTAAACTAAAAACATGCATGAACAGCAACTTATTCTTTCATTAAACATTCGGTGAATATGCGATGACTTTTCGCGTAAAACGGCCTCAGACTTAAGTTCCTAATAAGTGCCAAAAAATTGTTATTTGAAGTGCTACATTTGATTTTTCATGAAACTGACATGAGTTTTGAGAAAATTCGGCGCTAAATCACATTGAGTCATGATTGGCTTGATTGACTTTATATTTCACCTTTTTCTTCCTTGTGAAACGAGTGAAATGTTCCGCCATTTTGTACTCATTACCAAAACAACTCAACCTCGTCTTTTGTCGCTTTTCAGTTTTAACTGTTCAATAATCTGGCAATTTTACTGCAAAATTGACGTAAGTTTTTCACATATCACAAACTTCTTCCAATTTAAGCGATGAATTATGCCTGGTATTATAGCCAATCAAAAACGGATAAATATTTTGAATTAATAATAATTATGATCTTGCTTTACACTGATCAAAGTTTACATATTGTTCTTACAGGTTAACTTTTACGGTTCACACAAAATCAAGAAACAATAACACCGACGACGAAAATAACTCAACATGTTTTTTTCATCATCCGAGTGCGTTTTCTGGTTACCCGTATTCACCGCCGAATCTGTTGCTATAGTAACGGCGAATCTTCTTGCCATTATTCTTTTTACAAAGAACAGAAGCCTTTGCACTCGCAGCATGTACTTGGTTATAAGCTTAACCGTGGCGGACATGTTGGTTGGAGTCCTATCCGGGGGTTTGGTTCAATTTGATTTCCTACAGAGATGTCACCTTACAAAACTGAATTTATCTTGGAAAGTTGGAATTTCATTAATGGTCTTGTTTCGTTCTTTTCCTTTTGTCTCTCTGACAAACATTGCCGTGATTTCTTTAGAGCGATTTCACGCCACGTTTCGTCCATTTAGGCATCGGCTCATCAAGAGATGGGTCTACGTGGTAGCAATTACTGTTGTCTGGGTTTTTCCTGTAATTGTTTCAGTCATTTCGGTGGTGGAGTTCCTTTATTTCAATGGATACCACCTTTACATGCTGGAGTCTTACTGTCTTTTGTGTTTCATTGTTATCTTTGTTTTTTACACGTCCATTCTGTTTAAGTTTCGTTTTGGAGCTCATCCTCAGCGCCATTGTGCGGCTGTTTCAAGACAAAGAAAACTAACTGTCACATTGTTTATAGCAACTTTAGTATCTTTACTGTTGTGGCTACCATACAGTATATTTCATTTAGTTCTCTGGTCAACTGATAATTCCCTTCCTCTCCCAGTAATTGTTCGTTTAAATTATTATTTGATTTTTTTCTTTCTTGAAAACTCCTTTGTAAATCCCATTTTATACACGATCAGGATGCCAGAGTTTAAAAAAGCTCTGCTGTCATTGCTCAGACGTCATCAAAGAGAACATGTTGCTATCCCGCTAAATCGTTACTAATGGAGGGATATTGCAAAATTTAATTAGTCAACTTTGTAAGTAGCTAAAAATTAAAGAAATGGAAGACACCCTTAATGTACTTGTGTAAAAACATACATGAAAGCAAATTTAAAGCTACATTAGGCTATGAGAATTGTCGCTGTTTCGCGCTACAATTACAGTGAAGTTTAATTTATTTCTGTAAAAGAGGAGTTGTAAGCCAATTCAATTCATGAGAAATAAAGACAAAGAGCACGTCAGCCTTTTAAAACATGGTTTTTAGTTGTCTCTAACATTAAATGTGGTTAAGTGAACATTACGATATATCGTTAACCGGCTGTTACGCAGCAGTAAAATAACATTTTACCTCTCAAATTCCAAATCTTCGTAAGCAGGAAGAAAACTCATTAGGAAGTTACATGTGTATAAGAAACTATGTATGTATAAGAAACTATGTATATATATATATATTCGTTTTTCGTTCAGGCTGTTTAATGATTAAACCAGTTTAAAAACTGTAAAAGCCGGCCCACAACAAATAAGAAAAAAATGTTCCAACAAGCAAGCACCCAAGCTGGCCTCTAAGGATGAACAATTTTACAAAGCTTCTAATGGCCCTTCTCTATCCTAATCAACTGCCTCTTTCGAATATTTGAGCTAATGATTATTCTAGTAGTTAATCGAAGTATAATATACTACTCGTCTATACTATTTGAACTGCAACGACGTTCCGATTGTTCGTTAAATCAACTGAAGAAGGACGGCTGTTCTCCGTATGAAATATCGGGAAAACTTAAGTCACTTGTTTCTTTGCTGTTTTGTTATTTATGTCTATATAGAACGCGAGCAAGCTCTCCTGGGTGCTGTGGCGGTGGGGGGGGGGGGGGGGGTAGAAAGAAAAGAGAGTTTGCAAGTACGTCCCCGTGAAATTTGAATATCTGCATCGAAAAAGTCGATGCGAAATGCTGATTGGCGGAAATCTGACAGCTCGGTCGCCGAAGTGGAATTGAAGGTGGAATTCAAATTTCAGAGACGCATGCAGTTGTAAGCTCTACTTCCTTTTCCCGCCCCGCCGCCATAGCGCCCCGGGAAGCTTACATGCAGGCTAATGGAGGGACTGCTGTTAGAAAAGCATTAATAAAAACAGTGAGGGTTGGTGGGAGGCGGCCTTAGTGTGAAATGGTCGCGTAGTAAGATATCACTGAGTTCTTACGTCACCAATTATTCCTTGTTTTTCTTCGTAGTTGTGCACCTTTTTGCTCCCTTTTGCAAAAAAATAATTACCGTAACGGTAAAAAATTATAACTAAAAATGCCTATTTATAAAGCCTCAATTAATTTGAAAATGCAATAAGTAATTATTTTTAGCCAGTATATTAAAAAGAGAGCCGCAAACGTTGTTCAATAAAGACAAACAAGTCAGACTGCATTGGCCTGTGTCTCGTTTCACTCGGTCATAACACCGGCACGGTCTCCATTTTGTTGTTAAATTTTAACATAACTGGCATCGGGTCACTAACATACACCCTTGCTAACTTTTACTAGTAACACCTAAGCAAATAACAATAATAATAATAATAATAATAATAATAATAATAATAATAATAAGTGCAAGTGATCGACTGCGAAGTGCTTTGTGATCGACTAAGAAACGCAAACAAGTCAGAATACACAAGCCCCTGTCTGGTTTCCGCTCGTTTATAACGCCGGTCAGTCTTAGTTATCGCTAAACCGGGAACATCATTGAGTCGAGGATCGTTAAATCGGGATTCCACTGAATTTATAACAACTACCAATAGTTGTTATTACCTTTCAAGTTATTGTGTCTTATAGAGTACTTTCTTCAAAGTTAGAATGTTCCATTAAGTTAGTGACAAAGTTTGTTTCGTCACAAAATAAAACTACACTGAGTATGCACCCTTCTAAGGATTTACTGTCCAAGATCTTTTCCTTTTTTAAACCTAACCTTCATTAAGGTTTAACGCCAAATGTAAGCCCTGTTGATGATTAATACCATGATAAAATTTTGTTATTAATTTTCAATGACATCTTAATATCATGGTTGGAATCGCCCTATGCAAGAGACTCCAAGACACTCTTGGATTTTAGATTCTACGCCGTGGATTCGGAATTTCTGGAACTGGACTCAGGTCTTTGTTTTCCGGATTCTAGAGCTGTCTCTTTTTGAAGTAGCTCATGCTTGCGTCAGTGTCCTTTTCCTCAAAGAGACCCTTATGCTTGGCATTTGGTTTGCGTTTTCGATCGCCTTATTTGTGGTTTTGCTTGCGTTGTTATATTGTTAATGTTGGACCTCATCTAGCGGGGGAAAACCCCAGAGACAACATCAGCAACCAACATCCGTTCATATACATAGGTCTTTGTATATGTATAAAAGGAAATACAAAGAGACATATAAATATAGAAAACTTATTACGGAATAGAAGAGGTTGAATAGAAATTATCCGTGATCTCTATTTCCCATTTTCTCTTTTTATCTATAGTAATATTAAAAAAAAAAAAC
>OZ037775.1:33846318-33851318 GCA_964035525.1 Porites cylindrica | reverse complement strand
TCCAACAACGAAAACCGTAAAAAGCTTCTCCAAGCACCATTGTTGCACTGCAAGATCCTTTTCAGCCAGGCTAGTCGTAAAGATTTAATCAAACTTTCCAGGTAGACCATTTTTAAACCACCGTTTTCATATTCGTTAATTGTGGAAAGTCTTGTCACTTTGTCGGTCCCTTTCTACAAAAATTTAAATATCATTGGATTTAAACTCTTTAACGATTTCCTTGGGTACCGGCAGAAGAGACAAAATGTAAGCAAATTTTGGTATGATTAAAGACTTGATAATTGCCGCCGCAATCACGAGGAGTCACTCTAGTAACTCGCGTGTATATTAAGGAAAGTACTTACAGTTGAAATATACAGTCAGTATGCCAGAAAAAATGTCGATTTGCTTGAATAGGGGCGGCGAGGAATCGGTAGGTAATGATGACGTTTCTATTGTTTGCGCCCGCAAGTACGAAATGGTTAGGATGACGTAAAGACAGAAAATCCCGAAGGGACCGCTCAGGTAGATTTTGTGACATTTATAGCGACAGTCATTCTTCGATACTCTTTTGCGTTACGTGTTATCAGTGACATTCTATGCAGCAGTTGTTTTGAAAGTTATGGACCAAAAGACACTTGTTAAGCGCAATTGAAGTTATAAGGTGAGTATAACTGTGTATATATAAACACTTGGAGAGTTTGCCAGACACGAGTTCAAAGCTGTGTAATTCGAACTGAAACTGTGCATGGAACCTTGCGTTTCCTGTATTTATCTCACCTTTTGTATGGAATATGTGTGAAAATCTTTATTATGAATCGGTATAGTTCAAAGAGCAACACAACGAGCAAGAATACTATAACCGACATTATTAAAAACTGAATCATTGGATAATGCAATTCTAGCATTTTGATTGGCTTAGCCGTTATGGTATATGAGCTATTATACCATGCTCTCCTTATATGGTCGGTGTACGCGTCAGTTTAAAATTGGAAGCTAGCTGAGATTTTTTTCGCGAAGGATAGAACGGCGCCCGAAGCAAATCGTTTTAATTCATTTCTTAGAATACTTGAAACGCAATTTCATCGAAAGAAAAAAGACGAAAACAAACAAAAAAGCCACAGGAGCTTGTTTGAAAGCTTGTCGAAAAACTCATGAAAACACATGGAACTAAAGTACCTTGACCAGCTACGAAAGAAGACAAGTGTTGTTTCTTCATGATCGCGAAGCCATTCGCCGATCGAGTCACTCGCCGATAGATAACTGCGGCTTGTTTATCCGACATCAAGAATATAAATCACAAGTAACCAGCTACAAATACAGGCTATGCAGCCATTCACTAGAGCAATCGAGGCGGCAGTAGAGTGAAACGAATGTTTTTCATGAGACAAATGTACTGTCGCATGTCAAAAACCCATTGCACTTTCTATTACCTATTACAGTAAGCAATGAGCCATTTCGCTCTTATGGAGGCTGAAATTGGAAGTAAGTGTCCATTGCACTTTGCAATAAACTAAGTAGCAGTAATTTATGATAATTCCAGCGCAGTTGGTAAGAAACGTTTTGGGAGTGTTCCAGTTTATAACTGATTCGACATGCATCTAGGGTCATCAAGTACATGCCAAAGCCGTTTCTTAAAGGTTACGCGACTGACCGTGTCGTTGTTTTCGTGTGAGAAAAAATAGAAGTGAGACACGTTTGGCCAAAGAAAATTACTGAAATTTTAGCTTATTACAAAGTGTGTAATCTTTGACTAGAGGTTCCAACTGACTAAGGCTTTGACTGGGAAAATTTTGGTGTTTTGGATTAGCGGTTGCTTAATGGGGGGTGGTCACTCACGGAAGTTCGAGTGTAGATCGAAATCAACCATGTGACCCTTTGAACCTGTGAAGCAAGCCTGTGTTTCCTGAGAGGTTGCTATTACAGTAAATAATAATAAATGTTATTTATATGTTAGACTTGAAGTGGAATGTTATTGTAAAGTGGAGCAATTGTAGTGAAAAATAACAGTTTGTGTCAAGCAAATATGTGTCAAGCAGTGTACTGTTGCATGTAAAGTTTTGAACAGTAAGACGTTGTTAAGAATTTTGTTTGCAACAGGTAATTATTATTCTTCCTCTAATTGCCAGCTTAATTGTTGCGTGCTTTTTTGAAAAATGTTAGCAATCAATATATAAGCATTGTGATGAGCTGCTGATTGGCCCGCTACCAACTTTCCTGTAATATGATTGGCCAGCTTTGTGTTATGTGTGGCCGCCGTAAGAGTACTAGTCGCACTGTAATATTACGTAATATTGTTATACCGAGGGACCTGATAATAAATTACTGACTATGTTAATAAAATTGCTACATATGTAGCTATCATTTTTAATTATTTGTTTCTCGAGTCAGTTCTTTTAAATTTCTTCGTCTTTGTGTTGGAAAATTGACCACCCCTATACATGTACCTGGAATTTTGGCAGATTGTTCTTTTTTCCAAATGTGAAAGTGGATGTCTCACTATAATAATGCACAAACTTAATAGAGAGGAGAAGTCGTTACATCACGTTGCCGTGGTAGCAGAATTTTTGGATGACAACAAACTGATAAAGTCACTTAAAAGTCTATTCGCACTATGTCAAACTTCACCGATCTTATTGAATTGGCTAATCTTGGTGAAATTATTTTCTTTGGGACCGTATCTATCGACATCTAAGTTTAGAAAAAGAAAGCGACAATTTTTGTGTTGGGTTCTGATCACCTACTCCATAAAACCGGCTCATGAAATTTGGAAGTTTCATGTGCCAGTGGTAGTGGTGCAACGACGGCAAAGAAGTGTACAAAATAGCATGATGCATGTTCAAAGTTGTTGTTTGCTAATATGAACATATTAGTTTTTGCCTGTCTCCTTGGTGTCGCTGTCATCGTTGGTTTTGTTGTCATCCAGAAATAATGTGCTACCATGGTAACGTGAGGTCATACTTCTCCTCTCTATTGAACTTTTTAAGGAAATTTTCTCTAACTGAGGAATGTGGTATTAATACCAACAGTGATTTCACTTTATAGAGCATTTAAATTTTTAACTTTATTATTCCTAGGAATGCTTCACATGTTTTACTTGTAAAGTATCATTTTCACAAAAATAATATGGCCTTTTTTAGCATTAATTATTTCTCCTGTGGAACTCTTGTCAGAAAATGCCACTCAGACTGCTTTCACTGACCAAGATGCATGAATTGAAACTAATTCCGCTTTGACTTTAATTCATTTCCTAAATTACCATTCACCTTTTACGTAATATGTTTTGGAAAGTTTCACCTCTCGGCTGACACTTTTAAAATATTGATGAAGGTTAGGGGTATATTAATTTCTCCACTTCAAAAGTCAATCACAAACCAGTCTACAGCACTCCTGTTTTAAAACCTCCAATTGTTTAATTTGTTACCTTTCAATTTTAACAGATAAAGAACATGCAGAAAAGGTTCAGACACGATTTCTGGCAGAAAATAAAAGAAATTCAACTCATGAAACAAGAAGTTGAGAGATTCGAAACTGTAAGTATAATCTGCACCATTGTCTCTTATCATGTATAGTAATGACTATAAACTAGCATTGTATCTCAATACCCAAAATAATTTCCTTTTAAGGACCCAGCAAGAGGGCTAAGCTTTCATATCATACTTCATAATAATAATTGTATTAAAGGTTCATGGGCCTAGCATGGGAGACAGGTGCTCCCTGCAAGTACTGCTTGGAGTCTATATACTTCAACTAGCTATTAAAATTAGGTAAAACGAAAATCCAACCCAGCAAGCTAGAGAGACAGGAGCTCCCTGGACTGATATTTCAGTCTATGAAAGTTAAATTTTAGTATTAAAACTATATCAACTGGGATTCAAACCCAGCAAGCAAGGGAGACAAGAGCTCCCTGGACTGATATTTCAGTCTATGATAGTTACATTTTAGCATTAAATCTAGATAAACTAGAATTTCAACCCAGCAAGCAACGGCGACAGGAGTTCCCTGGATTGATATCTCAGTCTATGATAGTTACATTTTACCATTAAATCTAGATAAACTAGGATTCCAACCCAGCAAGCAAGAGAGACAGGAGTTCCCTGGATTAATATCTCAGTCTATGATAGTTACACTTTAGTATTAAATCTAAATAAACTGGGGTTCCAACCCAGTAAGCAAGGGAGACAGGAGGTTCCTAGACTGATATCATGATAGTTAATACTTAGTACTAAAACCAGATTATTAACTGGCATTCGAACCCAGCTAGCAAGGGAGACAGGAGCTCCCTGGACTGATATTTTAGTCGATAATAGTTAAATATTAGTATTAAAACTGTATAAACTGGGATTCCAACCCAGCAAGCAAGGGAGACAAGAGCTCCCTGGACTGATATTTCAGTCTATGAAAGTTAACTTTCAGTTTTAAATCTAGATTTACTGGGATTCCAACACACCAAGCAAGGGAGACAGAAGATCCCTGGACTGATATGTCAGTATATCTCAACTAAAACGTTCCATTAAAACTGTACAAACTGGGATTTCAACCCACCAAGCAAGGGAGACAGGAGCTCTCTGGACTGATATTATGACAGTTAAGTCTTAGCATTAAATCTAGATTTACTCGGATTCCAGGGAGCTCCTGTCTCCCTTGCTTGCTGGGTTGGACTGATATTTCAGTCTATGTTAGCAAAACATTCTATTACAAAATAAACTGGGATTCAAACCCAGCAAGAAAAGGAGGCAGGAGCTTCCTGGAATGATAGTTCAGTCTATGATAACTGAAAGTCACTATTGAAAGTAAATAATTAAACTGGGATTCCAACCCAAGAAGCAAGGGAGACTGATTGATCAGTCTATGGTAGTGAAAACTTATCATTAAACCCTGGATGAAGTTAGTTTTGAACCCAGGAAGTCAGTGATCCGTGGAGTAATATTTCAATCTATAATTCATGTAGATGGAACTTACTTTTTTTGTGCCCAAATTGTAGAAACAAATTGACTGAATCACTTTTTTTACTTCAAATG
>OZ037775.1:33718818-33841318 GCA_964035525.1 Porites cylindrica | reverse complement strand
AAAACAAAACTAAACTAAACAAAAACAAAATAAACAAACAAAAAAAGAGCAAATACTACTAGGTCTCAAATTTCGTCATAGCTAATCTACGGTCTAACTTATAATAACGTTGCACTTTCTTCTGTTACGCTTAGGACATGTTGCTTAAATGGACTTCATGGTCACTATCTCACCGGCTGTCGGATTCCTCCAAATGAAATGTGCCTGCCACTTACAACACAATTACAGTCAAGTCTATCATCACGAAGATGTCTCGTTAAAGAAGAAATATTTAAATAACTTAATCTAATAATGTTTTCAAAGCGTAAAACGTGAATAAATACTTTGTAGAATTATGCTTGAGTAGCAGTCATTTGTAAAGGAGGAAGTTTTCTTCTTGCTAAAATGACTGCTACCAAGCAACAATGGCCTTTTTATTCTGTTTCTAAGTTACCTTTTTCTAAGGATAGGCGCGCTTCAATACTTTTATTGGACTCTCTCTAACCTTCGGGGCACTATTGGTCACATTCGACTACTATGTTCTCGGCTTCTTTAGCTTCCGTTAAATGTTCCTGATTATAATTTATACATTACTGCGATCACACGCTATCGGAAACGCTTATTTGTCTTTGCCAAATGGCACAAACTGTACTCACCAATCTTGCCACCCTTCGGCGGTACTTTCGGTATCTTTCGACCACTATCGTCAACTACTTCGGCTGGCGTTCTCAACGTTTGTCTCCGTTTTCACTTATCGTCACTAAGAGCGCTCAATATGTCGTAATCGCTTACTAGATGCTTTTGCCGAATTGCGTGCACTGTAATCAGCTGGTAATGAATACTATCGCCATCCTTTGTGATATTGTCGGTAACTTACGACCACTGTCGACTATACTTGAGCTTGCATTTATCTTCGTGTTTACTTCACGAACGTGTTCTATTGTAGACGGTTTTTTGACTTTGCCAAATTGCGTACACTGTGATGAAACTCTCGCGCCATCTTTTTGGATACTGTCAGTTAGCTGCGACCATGCACTGCTGACTACTTCGGCTTGCATTAATCTTTGTGTTCAGTTACGTACCCGGTTACTACGAACGTAAACTATTATTATGCTTTTGCCAAATTGCACGGGTTACTATTGATAACTTGCCACAACTATGGTCGACCTTCTTCGGATTGCGTTTATGCTCTTGTTTACTTAGCATTACCTTTGTCTCCGTCAAATTGCACACACTGCAATAAACATTCGGTTTATTCGTAAACTTACAGTGATGTGATACTCTTCCTACCCGCGATTACAGGACATAGCTATGCTCATGTATAAAGTTAAAAACAACATGTGCCCGGCGTACTTAGCACTCTGTTTGAACAGCCTGCAATTAAGTATAAATTGCGCAATCATGACTTCACTATACTCAGATTTAACACGGTCTCCTTTGGAAAGCACTCGCTCAGGTATATGAGATGGGCCCAAAGGTATAGAGATTTGTTCGTGATTTGTTTGTGAAGTATACAATTAATTTACCTCAAAAAACAGTACTTGTATTATGTCAAAGTTTAGCCATTCATTTTTTGTTGATGTAATTTGTGCATTTGAATCTTTGCACTTATTTTATACCCTCTAAGCACGCTACAACTGTACGTGTTCACTTTGCAACTTCTGCGTATGAGATAGGACCATAAATAAGCATTGTTTGATACGAGTCTATGTGCAGGAAATGAATAAAATTTTAAATGCAACACAGATGGATTTCAGGTTTATGGTGGTATATATTTGTCTGACTTATATAATGAACAAGTCTTCATTGCATGTAAGTTAACCAGGAAAAATACTCAAAGGTTAATTTCATGTAAGAATAAAGAAAAATTGCCATTGGAAAACCTGGTTTCGGCAAATATGAAACTTTTTGGACGTATTTACGTAGTAACGGAAACAGACGGAAACACAGAAAAACAAGTCAGGTTGCCGGACCGTATCTTCACGTTTCCGCCAGTAGAACGAACGAAATAACAGGTTTCCGCTACGGAATATCGCGTTTCCGCAACATAAGCACACGTTAACGATTGCGGAAATACGTGATTCCTGAAACGGAAATCTGTCGGAAACATGTAAAAAAGTGTTCCGGTTCCGTTGAAAACGCAGCGACGGAAACATGAGAAACCGTAATGTATCCGCTAACGGAAACACGCGTTTGCCGCTGTGTTTCCGCAACGGAGTCACGTGTTTCCACCATGTTTAAGTTTACGGATACTTGATTTTTCGTCCTGTGGAAGCTTCCGCGTTGTCGTCTTTCAAATATATCGTTAGAAAAGTGGATCTTAGTATGCTATTAGGAGACAATAATTGCTCAAACTGCTCTCTTTGAAGTTCTTAATTTAATATGATTATGGATACATTTGTACATATTGTGTATACCCGCGCCTATAGTTCTCCCGAATTTCTTATTTGCACATATTGAATATAGTCTATCTTAATTTCTTAACCTCCTGGTTTTTTTAGCTTTAATTATTCATTTATTATTTTAAACTTATTTTAGCGTCTTACACCGCCTTTCATCAGCTTCGCGTGTCTCAAAAATTCCCACACTTCACGGCTTTATGGTTGTCGTTAATTTGCGTTGCTTTCGTGAACCTACAGTTACTTGGTGTCTATAGTTCGGCCTTAACTGTCGTATTCCTTTATTAACACAAATTATCTTTAGCGACACTCCTTGTGCCCTTTTGAAATGCAATGTACATCAGTGTCGAGTGTCGAATTGAATCATTACTCTCCTGTTCATTGTATATCTTGAACATCCGTAAGTGACTAATCGCTCTTAGAGAAAATAACAATTTTTGTTCGTCTCGCATCAATGTTTGCGCGCTCCCGCAAAACTTCGAGTGTTGTGAGTTCGTGTCGTCCATAAATCTGATATGAATAGGGCCTCTTGAGCTATCGCTACGTTTTACCAAATATGTATACGGACACTTGTTAGATGCTGTATGTTCTCTTAAACACTTATGTTTTTACATTAACTTTTATATAATGTTGTTGCAAAATTCCGTAGCCGTGAAAAATTGCGCATACTCTTGTAATGTCTGGAGTGCTGTAGTCAACGTTTACTTGCATTGCATTCATAATAAACTTTGGGGATTTTTTACACAGGAGTAACCTCACAACTTTCCTGGCAATGTGCCTTGTCTTAATAGATATTTTAAATCTTGCATCTGTATTTATGCATCCCGAACGAATTACGTACAGCTGCATAAATAACTACCGGTCGCACGCTTTCGTAAACTCGCGAACTCGCATCCAAAACTTCGAAAACGGTACAAAACTGTTACCCATACACGTCATGTTTCATGCTTCTCGATAATACCCACTATATTCTTAGATTTAGTCATCTTAAATTCATTACTGATTTTAGTGACAAGAATACCTAAATATACTTTAGTGATCAATATAATACTCATTAATTCGAGCTGTGACTGTGATGATTTAAAACATTCGACTACATGACGATACATCGTGTAATTAACAATTTCTCTCTGTTCGAGGGAAAAAAGAAATTTGTTATACGCTCATTGTGAATGAGGTAAAGTTAATGTTTTTGATATAGTATATACATGCTAAGTGCGCAAAAAGTGTCTGATGTCAAGGATAAGCCATATAAAAGAATGCGGAAATAGCCTTTTATGTGCGACAGTTGCTATATTAGCTGATATAAATTTATACGCTGCGACTGTTGTTGAATTAATAAAGATTTTTATTTCTAAAGATACAGTCCTAATGCATCGGTGGGATAGTTTAAAGCTGGTTTTATCAATTACACTTTTAAAATATATTCAAATGCTTACGCGTCTCGAACGATTTTGCGTTCGTAGGCGTCTTGGAAAAGAAAGGAATCTGGAAGTGAATTAGCTCACTCGATTGACGCTTGTTCTGGCATGACTCCGAGCCATAATGACTTTTTTGTTCTTTTAAACCTCATCATAGCTCTTCTTCTGCTCTTCATCGTTATCGTGTTCGCTCATCATGGTCCTCACCGTCTCAGTATATGTTTGCGCCTAGACTAGTTCTTGTTCGGTTCAAAAGCAAGCATTCATATGGCAGTTACAATATTTTACAATTAATTCCAAACGATTCTAATTTAAATCAAGTAATTGGCCATCAGCATCGTACCTATTTTTAAACTCTCCACCCCAACTATCTCCACCCCAACTATCTCCAAGTCTGGTTTACCTGAACAAACGAAAAATTAAAGAAAGGAACGAAAACTCACGATAATTTAACAAATAATTAAATAAACTATAAATAAGTGAACACTACAAAAAAAAAAACACTATGAACAGGACAGAGAGAATTCTTAAAAATATTATGGTAATAGAGCTAAATAACTATGAAGGTAACGATGATAGGGAAGAGAAAAGCTCAATAAAACGGGGCAGGGTCTTTAACATTGTCATCTTCAGACTGCAGGAAGTCCTCAAGTAAACTCGACTTGATCACTTTCCGACATTTGGTTCGGCTAAATAGTTTTATCGAGGTTGGAATTAAGTTCCAGGTGTTAACACCGATTCTTGTGAAAGAGTCAAGCATCTTTTCCGTCCTCGAAAATTTAACATAACAAGATTCGTTAGACCTAAATTCATTCTAAATTTGTTGCAAAGAAGATGTAACTAGCTTTTTTAATGGATTTAACAACCTGTATTTAACGGTATACTTCCTACTTAATGTTAAAGTAGTACAGTACCGCAAATGATCCCCAACCGCAAATGATCCCGAGACCGCAAATGATACCCAAAATGGACCGCAAATGATCCTCGACCGCAAGTGATCCCCAAAGTTGACCGCAAATGATCCCGTGAAAACTTGACTGAATGGAATGGATTTTATGGGACTGATTACAAAAAAGGACTGATTATAAAAAAAGGAACCTTTTTCTCGCGCCTTCTAAATAAAGAGGGAAGGAGGACGCTTCGTCTCAGGTCAATTTATACAAGGCCAAAAAAAAGTAGAATAAATCTGAAAAGGATATGGTATCAACCGTATACTTCTTCCATTGTCAATTGCTTCAATTTTCTTTAAAGAACTGTTTCGTCGCTGAAAATTTAAGACAGGCAGGACGTTACGCAGAAAAAACTCTATTATTTTAACGCCCAAGCTCAATGCAACTTGTCTACTGAGGAATACAAAGCTGGGCACCCTCTACATAACAAGAGCTTTATTGACATTACTGATCTTTTTAGAAGTGTCCAATTAATTTTCAGAATATTTAGTTTTGATTTTTCCTCTGAAGTGTTAATTTTACGTGATAAAAAGCAAGACATTGGTTCGTAACTTAGGAGTGTCCCAGGCCTGGGAGTGCCCTTTACGAAACAAGACCTGATTTGAAATAAACACACGTCAAAATGCCCCCGAACTTATCAATGTCCACAGGTTACGGTTTATTTTGAAAGAGCAACTTGCTTACAGCTCATGAACATGTTGCGAATAGTTATATTGACGCTTATATGTATATCCATTTGTTGTGTCTTTGCTGGAGACAGTTACCAAGAATCTAAACCTGGTAATGAGAAACGCAAAAGCGAGGCAAGCGGTAGTTATCGAGTGACAAAACATCGTAGGAACCGTCACATTCACGGACTAAAAAAAAGTCGCTCATAATTATTCGGATCCATGAGGCACTTTAAAGAAAATTAAACAACCTAAAACCCTTATTTAGCCGCAATGAAAAGCATTGCATTTGAAAAGAGGTCAAAGGAAATGCTCTTGCATTAAAGGACAAATCATGCCGACCAGAAACAACAATAACTGCCGAAAATTCGTGTCATGACCTCTCAGTATGAAATAAGCGGCAAAAATCGCATTTGCTCAGACAAAACGTTTTCCTTCAGAGGTATAATCTACCCGCCAGAGAGAAAATTCATTGGAACAAGCAGCATTTTGGCATGAGGTAAAAGTCGTGTGTTGCCTACCGACTTCGTTTTTACACTTGAATGATTTTTTCATTTAGGTTTTATTCATGTATTTATTTAAGAACTGAAATTTAGCGTTTAATCTTACTTTTTGTAATAATAATAAAATAGACACGATGATCCGCTAACTCGAGTCTAAGCCATTCCTATTTTTCTTTCGGGATCATTTGCAGTCAACTTTGGGGATCACTTGCGGTCGAGGTTCATTTGCGGTCCATTTTGGGAATCATTTGCGGTCTCGGGATCATTTGCGGTTGGGGATCACTTGCGGTACTGTACGGTTGTAGTACACATAAATGCTGAAGCCTGAACGCCAAATTACCTTCAATAAATAGCGTCCATACAGGTCTTTTGTTTTAGCCTCATTAAGGTACTTCAATGCTTGCATTAGGACACTCTTTTCAAAAAAAGTGAGCTCACTCCTTTAATTGTCACCTCTCCCTCTCTTCATTCTGAAAAAGAGGTCAGCATTTCCAGTTCCTACTAATGTTAAAGTACGTGTATTCGATCACCGTGTAATTAATACTACATAATGTAAGAGTAGGCCATGGATATAGTTTGTGTAATAGTGCACGATGTAATGGGTATGATTTTTATTAAGCATGTAAGCGAATGTAGACCCGAGTTTCACCGGCAGATAAAGATAATTGAACCAAACAAATATGCTCTGCCATTGTTGAATCTGCCACCGCTTACATCATCGGCAAAACGCGCTAAACACTGGAAAAGAATGTGTTGGCTAGGAGGCTGTCCTTATAACATGCTATGGTGACTGTCTCATACCCAGACGTCTCTCTCGATAAAAATTTGTTCGCAAAGGAAGGCGGGGAGGAGATTGACGTGAAAACTAAACATAAATGCTGATTTTTCCCTGTTACCAAGAAGCCTGAACGCCAAAGTACCTTCAATAAGTAGCGTCCACGTCTTCTGTATTAGCCTCATAGGTACTTTAAATGCTTGGGTTACGTCACATCAACTATTAATTTATCGTAAGCGCACCCCTTCAATTATCGCCTCTCCCTGTCTTCTTTCTGAAAAAGAGGTCAGCACGTCGATCCGTAAATATATAGCATATAAAGAACATATAAAATCATGTTTTTCAGAAACTTGATAAACTGGATGTTAGGATTTATGCTCTTGAACCTTGATTTCAAATACTCCCAAGGCAATAGTAAACAAACACCGCCATGGGTATTCACTGATAAAAGAAGTCGCAACCATACAACTGGGCTCTTGGAACATTGATAAGCGACTCTGAAATTTACCTCCACCTCTGACGTTTTCCACTACACGTATATCAACGAACTTTTAACAATAAACTACTCACACATCAGACGCCCAAGTATACGCTCTTACAGAGTTTTGTTTATTTTAACTCCCAGTGCCGGCAGTATTTGCATCCTTCGAAATCAGTATGTTATCGTTAAAGTTCGTGCGTTTCCGCGAATTCTGTTTTTGTTCAGTTGCCGCAAAATTCGCAGGCTTTCACGCACCAACCCGGTTCTTTGGTCAACGTTCATTCGCTATTTTTAACGCTTCAGTTGTCGTGTCTGTTCAATCAGATTGCGTGAGCTTGTTAGTTACTGTGTCCTCCCTACAACACGCTCTCTTTATGGGCTCTTGTCATTTCTGTGGAGCTACAACCAGTTGCAAAAATGATGAGACACTCCCACGGAAAAACGACCTTTCTTGCTTCAAATCGCTCCTGGTCACAGGTCTGTAAAATATAATACTGACCTCCCTCCTCCCTCCCATTCAAAGTTGTTCCTCCAAGTTTTGAGTATGGTCTTGTATTGCTAGCAACTTTGATAAGGGGTGGAGGGGGGATCACAAGCACAAGTTCATGGACAGGCCATTTATGCCAAAATACAGTACAGTGTCTCAAGTACTTTTGCAACTGGTTGTCTCATTTAAGGTTTACTTCAACAAGCGATTTCCACGTCTTAAATTCCCAAAACGAAGACTATAGCGACATAAATAAATAGAATGGCACTTTGTGTTGCTTTTCCCAGCCGATACATCATTGTCATTGATAGCAAACTGCCTAAAAAAGCGCCTAAGAATGTAGTGACTTGTACATTTTGCCTCAGTTTTGTTGTAGCGCATGCGCCATTATCTACCGTGACATAGCTTAAAGTTTCGGCGTTGTAATTAAACTCTGAGAAGCGCGAATGCATAATAACAGCATAATTTTCCTTTTCTTGGTATTTAGAGATACTATAGCTGCGAATAAAGCTGCCAAACCTTCATTTTCACCCCTGTATCTGTAACGCAATGACATTTGATATGCAATGGCGTTATGTAATCGGTATACCGCGTGACTTATTTTTCAACATCGCTGTTAAAGTAAAACCGTTCAGTTTTCTTCATCTACTACGGTGAAAATAAGATGGTTATTAAAGTCCGTTAGAGCTAGAGAGCAGAAACAGTTGTGTGCTATGTTAATTTCTATTTGCTGACGGTCTACCATCATCCACGGTCTACCATTCTGCAACAGTAAGAAATAGAATATATTATTATATTTATGTCATATGATGGTAGACCGTGTAGACCGTTGAGGCACGTAAATTCCTGACATTGCTGTGCTGGAAAATTGCTTTTCTTGTGGATAGCGTCTTCCTTTTTGCAAAGAAATCAATTTCCTTACCAAGTACAGAACTACAAAGCCACGTTATATGCGAGCTCTCGCGACTATGTTACTGAAATACGCGCGTGAATTTTCATTATCTGATGCCTATAGCCACACTCGGGCTTCAAAGTCGAAACACAGTTGTAAGACGACCAAAGAGTAAACACAAATCCAAACTTGTGTTAAGTAAAGTAAAGTCGACAACAGCTGCTTTTTAGCGTAACTTTTCTTTCCTGTAAATGGCAGGCGATAAAAGAGGAACCACGTCCACGTACTTATCGGAAACAACAACAAAAAGCTATCTCCTTGATCTAGCGGGGGCATCTTACGTCACTTTCCTTCCATAAATAAACATCTTTTAACTGAGTTCGAAGAAAATGTATTATTTTTCGCATCTCTGTAGCGTTTTAGGACCAAAAACCCCTTTCGTTGCAGCTTACTTAAGATGGTGTGGCATCTTTTGCCACGTGCTTCCTTTAAAAGCCCAATTTCTTGCATATTACCACATAAACAAAAGGGCCAACAACTGCCGTTTTTGTCTCGCCATTTTTAAACAGGCAAACCAACAAAAATGAAATACTGTTTTTTATAACCACCTCTTTAGGTGCTAAGAGTGCACCACGTTTTACCCCGTTTAATAATCGTGCACCACGGCTATAGGGGTATGAAGGACTCAGACAACCAGTTGCAAAAATGATGAGACACTCCCACGGAAAAACGACCTTTCTTGCTTCAAATCGCTCCTGGTCACAGGTCTGTAAAATATAATACTGACCTCCCTCCTCCCTCCCATTCAAAGTTGTTCCTCCAAGTTTTGAGTATGGTCTTGTATTGCTAGCAACTTTGATAAGGGGTGGAGGGGGGATCACAAGCACAAGTTCATGGACAGGCCATTTATGCCAAAATACAGTACAGTGTCTCAAGTACTTTTGCAACTGGTTGTAGCCTGCGAGCAGGCTCACTTTTTCGAGTTGGGGAAAAAGTTTTGACGGCGGAGCCGCCATAACGTGAGGAGAATGGGTCGAGGCCAAAATAATGCTCGGAGGCTTCTGTGGCGCACGTAATAGTAACAACCTAGCACTACTGACCAAACATGCACTGATACGAGTATTTATTATCCTCTTTTTCCCTGCTTAATAACCTAGATATGGTTTCCTCAAAGGAAAGGGGGTTTGATAGGTTTTTAAAAATGTGTGGGTTACTATAATTCACGGGTAAAATCAATTTAAAAACATGTATTTCCAAGAATTCATCCAGTAATTTATTTGCAATCCTGATCCTGTCTGATTAGACATTATATATAGAGTAAATGCTTTAAGTTGATGTAATGGATAACTGCTTATGCAAATACATGAAATACAATGAGAAAACAATCTAGCACCCTGTACAATTAATAGGTCAATTTTATTAGACATAATGATGCTTGTACCGCCTGTACGTAAATAAATGATTACTTTTACGGCGTCTGTAACCACATTTTTGTTAGTGTTTAATGCTGGCTTATTATTCAGTACAAATTTGTACCCTTTATCTGACTGTATGTACTGAACTGAATTTTAAATTTATGCGATATGTTGTGTAATTGTATCATTTCAGAAGTAGGTTGAGTATGATCATCAGTTTGCCATGAGTCCAAATATTGTTAGAGGGTTGGAAGAGTACAATAGAGTGGTGCCATCAGCAAATGTTCTAATAGTTGCCTTTTCTAAGCAATTGGGCATTTCATTTACATTTATTAATATCAAGATAAAAATGTGTAGCGAGCCTAATGCTTTTGAATGTGGGAACATTACATCTCGTGTATTGTCATTAAGTTGGTCACGTGTGAAATTTGACGTTTGAATCGAGCCTTATTATTACTTAATAAAGTCCAGGAAAATTAAATCAAAATTTCGCTCTATGCCCAAAGCTTAAAATTAAACTAAAGAAACACTTTATATTATACCTAGCTTGCACAACAAGCGTTTCCAATCGAGTTATTGCGCGAGTTAGTCCCTCCCGGCCCCTCCTTCCTCTTTTTTGCCCTCTACAAACTTAGTCTCTCGCACAAAACTTGCGCGGAAAAGCTTGCTACGCGCGCTATTTTTATACCTTTTTAACCTCCAAAGTTATTATCCAGTCACAATAAAGAAGGGACAGCTCGATATGTTTGAATAATTATTATTAAATGTTAAAACATAACCAGCTGGCACTGTAGTGGTACAAAAATCAATGGAATATTTTAAAAAATTATGCAGCCTGAGCCCCATTACGTATACAACCCAGAAAAATCAATAGAAAGAGATACTCACGTCCGTAAAACATCCTTAGTCTTCAAATAACCGCACTTTTTTGTTTGATAAACTGCAATGAATCCTATTTAAATAAGCTTATGTACTTGCTTCAGTAATATGTCCATCAAAGTCCGGTACAGACATTTTTATTGAAGTATACTGTCCATGAAAAAAAGACTACAAGTCTTATATTATTTCATTCGCGCGGAGCGAGTTTATAATTTTGTCGCGCGCGCAGCGCGCGTATCACGCGAGAATGCCACTAAACTGCGATTTCGCTTTGGTCATAAATCTTTCTATCGGTTTGGTATCCGCAGTTGCCTAGCAACAAGCCATAAACAAATCCTAAAGACGCCATTCAACATGACGTCATCGTGCATTTTGGGTTTCCAGCAAGAGAGAATGAGCTTGATCATTCTCTCTTGGTTTCCCGCGGGCGGAGAGAGTTTGTAGCCGCGACAATTTCGCGCCAAAAACAAGTTGTCTTGCTTGGCTTCAGTCTTCCATCGTCCAATTGTTGAGTCATTGTTTTGCATCGCTATCATTACATCGTATACTGATCGATCAAGGGGAAAATGATCCACTCAAGATAAGACAAAAAAAAAAACTTCGAAAAGTAAATATTCCAAAACGTTTTCAAAAATAACCATAAAACAGCAATTACCATGATTACCAGCCTGTGTTCGGTATTGTCGTATAAATATCTTTAAAACAGTATTCAAATACAGCTTTTTAATTTCCTTTCTTAATATCACTTTCGACATAAATGTTTGTAGAAGTAATTCATTGCATATTTGCTCTCACCTTTGAAATCATTCAAAAGTGTTGTAAAAGTGTAGCGGTCGTATTTGACTTCATTTTTGACTGATATCAAAGGCGTGGTCACAGCCACTACACTTTTGACTTCATCTGTGACGTGCGTCAAAGGGTATAATCAATATTACCAGCTCATTTGACAACGCCTTTGATAAGGGTTAAAGGAATAGCAAAGCATTGACTCATTTCAGGACTTCATCTTTGACGCGCGTCAAAGGAGAAGACAAAGTTGTTAGCAATTTGACTTCACCTTTACCGAGGTCAAACGAGTAACCAAAGAGGTTATATATTTGGCGACATCTTCGACGCGCGTCAAAGGTAAAGTCAAAGCCAATACTATATTTGACGTCACTTTTGACGCGTGTCAAAAGTGTAGTAAATCCAATTTTTCGTCCCTTGTGAGTACTTAATTGTGGCAATATTCTTGAGGTTTTCTCTTACGGCGAAACTACAATAGATACCCCTCAAATACCACACTTTTTTAACCAACATGACAGTCGCTCTAGGCTGCCATGTACATGGCACGTCACGCAAGAGTAGAAATTAAGCGTACTGACTATCGCAAAACGAAAACCACTTCGAAGTGAAAATTTGTCTCAATATTAGCTTTTAGCTGCTCTTACATACTTTATGAAAGTGAAAAATCGGAAGGATCGACAATTGCACGATGACGTCATTTTACTACAACTACCAGAATCCTTGAATTGGTTGTTTTCTTATGCAAATTAAGGCTATTGTTCTTTAATCCTCAGCGGGATTGACAAATTTAAATAACAAAGCAAAACCGAAATGAATTCTGCTAGTTGTAGTCAAATATCGTCATCGTGCAATTGTCCTATTCTCTAGCTTGAATTTTTGATGACGTCATGTGAAACCAAAATTTAACGCCACAGATTATATCAGAGTCGATTCACGTACAATGCATGGACAAGAAAAATTCGGCAAAGCAGTGTCTGCGGGCCAATTAATTATTCAGTTATCAAATTCTTTGCTAGCTCAAGACTGTTCGTATCAACAACATTGTCATCATAATCATCGTTGTCGTCCTCACGTTCCTCCCCCTCAAAAACCATTTCCTTTCAATGGTTTTTCAAACAAACAAACAAACAAACAAAAATATGACATTTGACCAAAATCTATAACAAAAAAGATGCTAAAAATTACACAAACAAATAGTTATTTACATTTATTATTCCACTGTTATGTCATTTTACCATATAAGGTCAAGAAAGCGCGCAAAATACGAGACCCTAGTACACTGTAGTGTCCTGGTTTAACCGGTTTACAACAGGGGGAATACCGGCGGATGCAAAAGGAGCAACCATGGCTGACAGAATTACTTGAAAATAGAAGCCCAAATAACATTTTCCTTTCGCAGTAAAATAATTAACCTCTCATTCAATGGTTTGGCATATAATATGAGCGAACATATTGCTCACTGTTAACATCATTTTTACAGACGGAATCAGGATGTTCAGTGAAAACTCTTACCTAAAAATAGAAATAGAGGCCAAATGCAAAACAACAATTTTTTTTTGTAGTGGAATAATAAACGTCTTATTCGATGGTTTATTAGCATATCATACGAGCGGACATTTTGCTCATTGCTCGTATTTTTCCTCGCCCCTGCGGGGCTCGAAAAAAATTTGCAACTCGCAAAATATCCGCACGTATTATATGCTTGACCATCGAGTAAGGTGTATTTATTGTCGTGATGTGTTTTTACTTCTCCACATAAAGCACTTCCTATTTATTCATGTAATCCATCACGTTCTAATAATTAACTGATAAATGGTAAATTTCCGGTCCACCTGTTCAGCTGTAGTTTTCCTTGGTGTGGGAAAATTGGAAGAAAAAAAAAATAGTCATAAACTTTAACTTATGGAAAACTTTTAAGCTGTAATTAGGGGGAAACCAATCAAACTGGAATAATTCAAGGCAGTAAGTACCATAAAGTAAACCGTTATTTAAATGACTATACCACATCTCCTTAATTGAGATACAGCATAAGAATTGTCGCTGTTTCGTGCTATAATTACAGTGAAGTTAATTTATTCCTGTAAAAGAGGAGTTGTAAGCCAATTCATTTCACAAGGAATAATGAAAAAGAGCACGTCAACCTTTTAAAGCAAGGTTTTTAGTTGTCTCTAACATTAAATGTGGTTAAGTGAACGTTACGATATATCGTTAACTGGCTGTTACACAGCTGTGAAATAACATTTTACCGCTCAAATCCGAAATCTTCGTAAGCAAGAAGAAAACACATTAAGAAGTTACAGAAGAAAATGCGTATTTATTTATCTATTTTTTCTTTCAGGCTTTTTAATGATTAAACCAGTTTAAAAACTGTAAGAGCAATCCCACAACAAATAAGAAAAAAAAAAAACGGTTATGACAAGCGAGCACCCAAGCTGGCCTCTAAGGAGGTATAATTTTATCAAAGCTTCTAATAGGCGTTCTCTATCTTAAGCAACTGCATCTTTCGAATATTGGAGCTAGTGATTGTTCTAGTTGTTAATCGCGTCAGTTTGTTTACATTCGCGCTCGTTTCCGCTTCACGCTGATTGGCGGAAATCTGACAGCTCAGTCGACGGGGTGCCTCAGGAAAATTGGAGGCGGTATTCAAATTCCAAAGAGGTAGTTGTAAGCTCTACTTTCTTTTCCCGCCAAAGGGCCCTGCAGAGCTAACTTGCAGGCTAATGGAGGGACTGCTGATATTCACCACAAAAGCATTTAAAAAAAAAGTAAGGGTTGGGAGGAGGGGGCCTTAGTGTGGAATGGCCGCGTAGTAAGATATTACAGAGTTTTTACATCACCAATTATCCCTTGTTTTTCTTCATAGATATGCACCTTTTCGCTTCCTTTCGCAACAAATAATTACAGTAAAAATTATAACTAAAAATGCATATTAATAAACATTTGAAAGTGCAATAAGTAATAATTTTTAGCCAGTATATTAAAAGCGAGGCGCAAATATGTTGCTTAATTAAGACAAACAAGTCAGACTAAATTGGACCGTCTATCGTTCCACTCGTTCATAAAACCGGCACGGTCTCCATTTTGTTGTTAAATTTGCTGGCATCGTGTCACTAACATACACCCTTGCTAACTTTACTAGTAACATGCACCTTTACACCTCAACAAAATAATAATAATGATAACAATAATAACAATAAGAATAATAATAACTATAACTAAAAATGCATGTTAATGAAGTAATGTCTAATTTTTATTTACCAATAAGTACAGCTGTATGCCAATCATTTTAGGTGGCAAGTGCTTTGTGATCGAAAAAGAAACACAAAAAAGTCAGAATATATTAGCCCCTGTCTTGGTCCACTCGTTCATAACGCTGACCAGTCTTCATTTTGCCGTTTCTAAAAACTGCTAGCGTCCTTTTGAAAGAAGGTAAGACAGTTTAGTTCCAGTAGAATAAATGAAGTTTCATACGAGTTGAGATATGTCCAGGAACGATCTTGTGAACAAAAATTGGCTAGCAAATTCTTTTCGCAATTTTTGCAAAAGAAATGATTCACCAGAGTTCTAGACTTAAAGAAAAAACAGGCCAAGAAGGGCCTCGAGAAGGGCTCAAATTTCGCAAAAATCGCAGAAGTAACAAGGAATTTGTTTTCTACCCAAAAACACGGTTAACATACACCCTTACTAGCCTTAACTAGTGAAAAGCACCTTTACACATAAAATAATACGTACCAAGAAGTAAAGCTTCCATATTTATCTTTTTAAGCAGTATATTAAACGGTGGCAAGTGCTTTGTGATCGACAAAGAAACTCAAACAAGTCAGGATACATGAGACCTTGTCTGGCTCCACTCGTTTATATCACCGGTAAGTCTTCGATTTGCTGTTTTTTTAAAACTGCTAGCGTCCTTTTGAAAGGAGGTAAATATAATTCCAGTAGAATACGTTACGCCAAGTTACATACGATTCAACATCCCGTTGTTTAGGTAAAGAGAAAATATAAATTTTTAATATTCTAAAGTGAACACGGAAGACACACAAACCGGCTTGCTCTTAATTTTGTCAGCTAAATTTGAGCTTTTGTGAACAGTTTAATAACACAAGCGACCAGTTTAATTTTTTTAAAAAGGACTAACGGCTTTATAAGCTTTATTTTAGATTTCTCCCCAAGTTTTTGTCTTTCTCTGCAACCGTAGTTGATAGCAGTCTACTCCACTAACAACGGAAAACACACGGCGTCTAAACAGGTGACCAGTTCACTGATAAGGTAGGCCAGTGCTTCATTTCTGAGGGCAGAATTTCTTTGTATTAATACTACAAGCTCGATGAATATACAAAAAAAAGTCATATCCTCTAAAGTTAAAAATGTGACTCAGTTCAAACAAACTGTCAATGAACCTGGCAGTTCCCCCAAAAAGTTTTTGTCCTTTGGAGGATAGATTGTTAGATTTTTATTTTAGTCTTAATTATGTCTCGTAGAGATCTTATACAGGAAATACCTATTAGCTAATCCAGCTTTTCAAATGGAAGGCACAAGCAGTAAATTGGTTCTCTAAATGGAGAGAGGAAGGGTAGAAGCAGGCGTATAACACAAGGAATAAAGGGTCATATTTCCTTTAAAATACGTCTGCCACAAAGGCTAAACTTGTCAGAAATTTCTGCTTATTGCAATCATGACAAAACTTAAATGCTACTTTTGCGCGTGACCTTGAGGTTTAGCTTGTTCTTTTATAAACAAATAAAGAAAAATGGCAATCCTTCCCATGTAGCGCTCTGTTTTTGACGCCAAATGAAGTCCGGAGAGCAGCCTGGTGTTATTCTTAATAAAACCCGTCTTTTTACTAATACTCCTTTCTCTCTGATCATGAAAACGATAAATATATCTGTTCATCAAACATGTTTTTTAGTTATCGTTTATTTATAGTTGGTGCAGAAACTTTTTGAATTATTTAACAACTAAAAAGAAGGACTAGAAAACGCAAGGCTGGGCGCGAGTTTCATGATACATTTTCTTATATTTTCTCCTTGTCAATTTTAAAGACAATTAGAAGCCATAAATTCACGTTGACATGCGTTTGTACTTTTAACCGAAAATCTCTGATGGGATATCTTTGAAAGGAGTTGTTGATCATGAAAGAGTCCAAGCGATAGGCTTAGCCACAAGTTGCTCGGCAACTTTCGGCAGCTTTTGAAATTTTGGGCACCTTTTGCGATTTTCGGCAACTTTTAAAATTCTTGGCAAGTTTTGGTTTAAATTATTTTTCCTTTTTTTGCGACATTTATTAGCTATGGAAAAAAAACGTCAGCTAAATTCAACTGGTTCATACTACTGAGGGAGTGTGTGGACTTTAGGACTGGCCCAATTACCAGTGTCAGATTGGTGTTGCACGCCTGTCCATTAGGTAAGCGGTATCACATGATCCGTTTTACAAAATGGCGGACAACAATGTCCAGCTGGGAAGAACGTGCCTATGAAGGGGCGATCAATTCAACTGTTGAATTTGAGTTATATTAATCAATGAAGTTTTCTTTAAAAAAGGACATACGAATAAAACCTACTTATACTGTGCACGATCAAAACCGCAACAAAAACCAACTTCAAGTGGAAACAAATAATAATAATAATAGTAAAAATAATAAAAATAGAAATAATAATAATAATAAAAATAGGAACTTTTCAGCAACGTTTAGACACTTACGTCGGCAGCTTTTTGGTAATTGATCGGCAAATTGTGGCTAAGCCGCAAGCAAGCAACGGATCTTGAACCCAGCACTACATCTTCTAAAAAATGAATTCAGTCCTTCATTAGAATAGCTGCCAGTTCCGACTTATAAACAAAACACAGCAGCGTACAGTTTCATTTTCGAACCTCTGCTTCTGTTTAAAAAAAAATGCATGAACAGCAACTTATTCTTTCATTAAACATTCGGTGAATATGTGTTTGACTTTTCGTGTAAAACGGCCTCAAACGTAAGTTCCCAATAAGCGCCTAAAAAATCGTTTTTTGAAGTGTTACAGTTTATTTTTACTGAAACTGAGTTTTGAGAAAGTTCGGCACTAAATCACATTGAAGCATGGTTGGCTTGATTGACTTTATATTTCACCTATTTCTTCCTCGTGAAACAAGTGAAATGTTCCGCCATTTTTTACTCATTACCAAAACAACTCAACCTCGTCCTTTGTCTTTTTCCAGTTTTATCTGTTTAATAATCTGGCAATTTTGCTGTCATTTATTCACATATCACAAACTTCTTCCAATTTAAGCGATGAATTATGTGTGGTATTATAGCCAATCAGAAACGGATAAATATTTAAATTAATAAGAGTCTAATAATTATGATCTTTCTTTACACTGATCAAAGTTTATATATTGTTCTTACAGGTTAAAAGTTACGAGTAACACAAAATCAAGAAACAATCAAACCAACGACGAAAATAACTCAACATGGTTGTTTCATCATCCGAGTGTATCATCTGGTTTACCGTATTCACCGCCGAGTTTGTTGCTATAGTAACGGTGAATCTCCTTGCCATCATTCTTTTTATAAAGAACAGAAACCTTCGCACTCGCAGCATGTACTTGGTTATAAGCTTAACCGTGGCGGACATGTTGGTTGGAGTCCTATCCGGGGGTTATGCTACATTTGCTCGCCTATGGGGATGTCGCCTTATAAAATTGAATTTATCTCGGGAACTTATTATTCCATTAGGGTTATTTTTTATTGTCTTTCCTGTTGTCTCCCTGACAAACATTGCTGTGATTTCTTTAGAGCGATTTCACGCCACGTTTCGTCCATTTAGGCATCGGGTCATCAAGAGATGGGTCTACGTGGTAGCAATTGTTGTTGTCTGGGTTTTTCCTGTAATCGTTTCAGTCATTTGGGGGGTAGAGTTGCTTTATTTGATTGGATATCACCTTTACATACTGGAATCCTACAGTCTTTTGTGTTTAATTGTTACGTTTGTTTCTTACACGTCCATTCTGTTTAAGTTTCGTTTTGGAGCTCATCCCCAGCGCCATTGCGCAGCTGCTTTAAGACAAAGAAAACTAACTGTCACATTGTTTATAACAACTTTAGTATCTTTACTGTTGTGGCTACCATTCAGTATTTTTCTTTTTGTTGACTGGTCAACTGATATTTTCAATTCCCTTTCTTTCAAAGAATTTGTTGATTTGATTTATTCTTTTGTTTTTTTGTATTATGCAAACTCCCTTGTAAATCCCATTTTATACACAATCAGGATGCCAGACTTTAAAAATGCTCTGCTCTCATTGTTCAGACGTCATCAAAGAGAAAATGTTGCTATCCCGCTTAATCGTTATTAATGGAGGGATATCGGAAAATTTAATTAGTCAACTTTGCAAGTAGCTAAGAATTAAACAAATGCAAGAAACCCTTAATGTACTTGCGTAAAAACATACATAGAAGCACATTTAAAGCTACATTAGGCTGTATGTTAAGGAAACTGTACGAAAGAAATAAAGATTAGACGTGATGAACAAGTGCATAAAGTGTGTTCAATTGGGAACTCTGTTTTGGTGGAATGCGATGTAGGAAGATAAATAATGCTATGTTAATACTTTGCCGGATAGCCATCGCGAAAGAAGGAAAACCATACCGGAAAGATACCCCTCATCAACTGCCTCTTTCGAATATTCGCGTCAGTTTGTTTACATTCGCGTTCATCTCCACTTCACGCTGATTGGCGGAAATCTGACAGCTCAGTCGACGGGTAGCCACAGGGAAATTGGAGGCGGAATCCAAATTCCAAAGTCCTAGTTATAAGCTCTACTTCCTTTTCCCGCCCCGCCGCAAGAGCGCCCCGGAGAGCTTGCTCGCAGGCTAATGGAGGGACTGCCGTTATTGGAAGGAAAGTATTTATAAAAACAGTGAGGGTTGGGGGGAGGGGACCTTAGTGTGAAATGACTGCGTAGTAAGATATTACGGAGTTTTTATATCACCAATTATCCCTTGTTTTTCTTCGTAGTTATGCGCCTTTTCGCTTCCTTTCGCAACAAATAATTACAGTGAAAATTATAACTAAAAATGCATATTAATAAACATTTGAAAGTGCAATAAGCAATTATTTTTAGCCAGTATATTAAAAAGCGAGCCGCAAATGTTGCTCAATTAAGACAAACAAGTCAGACTACATTGGCCCGTGTCTGGTTCCACTCGTTCATAACACCGGCACGGTCTCCATTTTGTTGTTAAATTTGAGCATAACTGGCATCGTGTCACTAACATACACCCTTGCTAACCTTTACTAGTAACATGCACCTTTGCACCTAAACAAAATAATAATAATGATAACAATAATAACAATAAGAATAATAATAACTATAACTAAAAATGCATATTAATGAAGTACTGTCTAATTTTTATTTACCATTAAGTACAGCTGTATGCCAATCATTTTAGGTGGCAAGTGCTTTGTGATCGACAAAGAATTACAAACAAGTCAGAATATATTAGCTCCCGTCTGGCTCCACTCGTTCATAACGCCGACCAGTCCTCATTTTGCGGTTTTTAAAAACTGCTAGCGTCCTTTTTAAAGAAGGTAAGACAGTTTAGTTCCAGTAGAACAATCGAAGTTTCAGATATGTTCAGGAACGATCTTGTGAACAAAAATTGGCTAGCAAATTCTTTTCGCAATTTTCGCAAAAGAAATGATTAACCAGAAAATTTTTCAGACAATCACTTGCAAATACCACAAGAGTTGCAAGAATAAACAATTTAAAAAAATTCTAGACTTAGAAAGAAAAAAGGCCAAAAATGGCCTCGAAAATCCCCCAAAATTAAGGGCGCAAAAGTAACAAGGATTTTTCTTGCTACCTCAAAACACCGTGTAACCAATACCTCAAAAATAGCATAGAGAAAAAACAGGCCATGAAGGGCCTCGAGAAGGCCTCAAATTTCGCAAAAATCGCAAAAGTAACAAGGAATTTCTTTTCTACCCCAAAACATGGTTAACATACACCCTTACTAACCTTAACTAGTAAAAAGCACATTTACACATAAAATAATACGTACCAAGAAGTAAAGCTTCCATATTTATCTTTTTTAGGCAGTATAGTAAACAGTGGCAAGTGCTTTGTGATCTACAAAGAAACTCAAACAAGTCAGGATACATGAGACCTTGTCTGGCTCCACTCGTTTATATCACCGGTCAGTCTTCGTTTTGCTGTTTTTTTTTTTTTTCTAAACTGCCAGCGTCCTTTTGAAAGGAGGTAAATATAATTCCAGTAGAATATGTTACGTCAAGTTACATACGATTTGGCATCGCACTGTTTAGGTAAAGAGAAAATATAAATTCTTAATATACTAAAGTGAACACGGAAGACACACAAACTGGCTTGCTTTTAATTTTGTCAGCTAAATTTGAGCTTTTGTGAGCAGTTTAATAACACAAGCGACAAGTTTAATTTTTTTTAAAAGGGACTAACGGCTTTATCAAACTTTATTTTAGATTTCTCCCCAACTTTTTGTCTTTTTCTGCAACCGTAGTTGATAGCGGTCTCCTCCACTAACACCGAAAAACAGACGGCGTCTAAACAGGTGACCAGTTCACTGATAAGGTAGGCCAGTGCTTCATTTCTGAGGAATTTCATTGTATTGATACTACAAGCTGATGACTCAGTTCAAACAAAGTGTCAATGAACCTGAGAGTCCCCCAAAAAAGTTTTTGTCCTTTGAGGAGGATGGATTGTTAGATTTTTATTTTAGTCTTAATTATGTCTAGTAGAGATCTTATACAGGAAATACTTATTAGCTAATCCAGCTTTTCAAATGGGAGGCACAAGCAGTAAATTGGTTCGGTAAAGGGAAGGAGGCCGGGTAGAAGCAGGTGTATAACACAAGGAATAAAGGGTCATATTTCCTTCAAAATACGTCTGCCACAAAGGTATAAACGTGTCAGAAAACGCTGCTTATTGCAATCATGACAAAACCTAAAGGCTACTTTTGCGCGTGACCTTGAGGTTTAGCTTGTTCTTTTATAAACAAATAAAGAAAAATGGCAATCCTTCCCATGTATCGCTCTGTTTTTGACGCCAAATGACGTCCGGAAAGCAGCCTGGTGTTATTCTTAATAAAACCCGGCGTCTTTTGACTAATACTCCTTTATCTCTGATCATGAAAACAATAAATGTATCTGTTCATCAAACATGTTTTTTAGTTATCATTTATTTATAGTTGGTGCAGAAACTTTTTGAATTATTTAACAACTAAAAAGAAGGACTAGAAAACGCAAGGCTGGGCGCAAGTTTCCTGATACATTTTCTTATATTTTCTCCTTGTCAATTTTAAAGACAATTAGAAGCCATAAATTAACGTTGACATGCGTTTGTATTTTTTGACCGAAAATCTGTGAGGGGATATCTTTGAAAGGAGTTGTTGATCATGAAAGAGTCCAAGCAACAGGCTCAGCCACAAGTTGCTCGGCAACATTTTGGCAGCTTTTGAGATTTTGGGCAACTTTTGCGATTTTCGGCGACTTTTAAAATTCTTGGCAAGTTTTGGTTTAAATTATTTTTTACTTTTTTTGCGACATTTATTAGCTATCGAAAAAAACGTCAGCTAAATTCAACTGGTTTATACCACTGAGTGAGTGTGTGGACTCCAGGGGCGCGATCCATTCAACCAAAATTCCAACCGGTCCGACCGGGAAAAGAGGACTACCTCAAAAGGTGGACCCGTTTTTCCGAAACTTTTCCGGTTGGACCGAACCGATCCATTGAGTTTTGGACCGAAATTTCCGGAAAGTTTGGTTGAATGGATCGCGCCCCAGGACTGGCCCAATTACCAATGCCAGCTTTGTGTTGTACGCCTGTCCATTAGGTAAGCGGTATGACATGATCCGTTTTACAAAATGGCGGACAACAATGTCCACCTGGGAAGAACGTGTCTATGAAGGGGCGATCAATTCAACTGTTGAATTTGAGTTTTATTAATCAATGAAGTTTTCTTTAAAAAAGGAAATACGAATAAAACCTACTTATACTGTGCGCCATCGAAACCGCAACAAAAACCAACTTCAAGCGCAAGCAAATAATAATAATAACAGTAATAATAACAATAATAATAATAATAATGGGAACTTTTCGGCAACGTTTAGACACTTACGTCGGCAGCTTTTTGGTAATTCATCGGCAAACTTGTGGCTAAGCCACAAGCAAGCAACGGATCTTGAACCCAACACTGCGTCTTCTAAAAAATGAATTTAGTCCTTCATTACAATAGCTGCCAGTTCCGCCTTATAAACAAAACACAGCGGCGTACAGTTTCATTTTCGAACCTCTGCTTCTGTTTTTTTTTTAAAAAAAACATGTATGAACAGCAACTTATTCTTTCATTAAACATTCAGTGAATATGTGTTTGACTTTTCGTGTAAAACGGCCTCAAACTTAAGTTCCCAATAAGCGCCTAAAAAAATGGTTTTTTGAACTGCTACAGTTTATTTTTACTGAAACTGAGTTTTGAGAAAGTTCGGCACTAAATCACATTGAAGCATGGTTGGCTTGATTGACTTTACATTTCATCTATTTCTCCCTCGTGAAACAAGTGAAATGTTCCGCCATTTTTTACTCATTACCAAAACAACTCAACCTCGTCCTTTGTCTTTTTCCAGTTTTATCTGTTTACAACTCTGGCAATTTTACTGTCATTTATTCACATATCATATATTAAGCGATGAATTATGTGTGCTATTATAGCCAATCAGAAACGGATAAATATTTAAATTAATAAGAGTCTAATAATTATGATCTTTCTTTACACTGATCAAAGTTTATATATTGTTCTTACAGGTTAACAGTTACGAGTAACACAAAATCAAGAAACAATCACACCAACGACGAAAATAACTCAACATGGTTGTTTCATCATCCGAGTGTATCATCTGGTTTACCGTATTCACCGCCAAGTCTGTTGCTATAGTAACGGTGAATCTCCTTGTCATCATTCTTTTTATAAAGAACAGAAACCTTCGCACTCGCAGCATGTACTTGGTTATAAGCTTAACCGTGGCGGACATGTTGGTTGGAGTCCTATCCGGGGGTTATGTTCAATTTTATTTCCTACAGCGATGTCGCCTTATAAAATTGAATTTATCTTGGAAAGTTGATTTTTCATTGTCGGGTTTTCATTTTTTCTTTCCTTTTGTCTCGCTAACAAACATTGCTATGATTTCTTTAGAGCGATTTCCCGCCACGTTTCGTCCATTTAGGCATCGACTGATCAAGAGATGGGTCTACGTGGTGGTAATTACTGCTGTCTGGTTTTTCCTTTAATTGTTTCAGTCATTAGCGGGGTAGAGTTGCTTTATTTGATTGGATATCACCGTTACATACTGGAATCCTTCTGTCTTTTGTGTTTAATTGTTACCTTTGTTTCTTACACGTCCATTCTGTTTAAGTTTCGTTTTGGAGCTCATCCTCAGCGCCATTGTGCAGCTGCTTTAAGACAAAGAAAACTAAGTGTCACATTGTTTATAACAACTTTAGTATCTTTACTGTTGTGGCTGCCATTCAATATTTATCTTCTCGTTGACTGGTCAACTGATATTTTGAATTCCCTTTCTTTCAAAGAAGGTTTAAATTTGTATTATTCTTTGCGTTTTTTGTTTTATGCAAACTCCCTTGTAAATCCCATTTTATACACAATCAGGATGCAAGACTTTAAAAAAGCTCTGCTCTCATTGTTCAGACGTCATCAAAGAGAAAATGTTGCTATCCCGCTAAATCGTTACTAATGGGAGGATATCGCAAAAATTAATTAGTCAACTTTGTAAGTAGCTTAGAATTAAACAAATGGAAGACACCCTTAATCCAATTGTGTAAAAACATACATAGAAGCAAATTTAAATCTACATTAGGCTGTATGTTAAGGAAGCTGTGCGGAAGAAATAAAGATTAGACGTGATGAAGAAGTGATTAAAGTGTGTTCAACTGGGAACTCTGTTTTGGTGGAATGCGATTTAGGAAGATAAATAATGCTATGTTAAAACTTTGCCGGATAGCCATCGCGAAAGCAGGAAAACCATACCGGAAAGATACCCCTCATCAACTGCCTCTTTCGAATATTCGCGTCAGTTTGTTTACATTCGCGTTCATCTCCACTTCACGCTGATTGGCGGAAATCTGACAACTCAGTCGACGGGTAGCCACAGGGAAATTGGAGGCGGAATTAAAATTCCAAAGAAGTAGTTGTAAGCTTTACTTCCTTTTCCCGCCCCGCCACCAGAGCGCGCCGGAGAGCTTGCTCACAAGCTAATGCAGGGACTACCGTTATTCACCAGGAAAGCATTTATAAAAACAGCGAGGATTGGGGGGAGGGGAAATGACTGCGTAGTAAGAAATTACTGAATTTTTACATCACCAATTATCCCTTGTTTTTCTTTGTACATATGCACCTATTCGCTTCCTTTCGCAACAAATAATTACAGTAAAAATTATAACTAAAAATGCATATTAATAAACATTTGAAAGTGTAATAAGCAATTATTTTTAGCCAATATATAAAAAAGCGAGCCGCAAATGTTGCTCAATTAAGACAAACAAGTCAAACTAAATTGGCCCGTGTCTGGTTCCACTCGTTCATAACACCGGCACTGTCTCCATTTTGTTGTTAAATTTTAACATAACTGGCATCGTGTCACTAACATACACCCTTGCTAACCTTTACTAGTAACATGTACCTTAAAACCTAAACAAAATAATGATAATGAGAATAATACAAATTAAACTTACTGGACAAGAACGTATCCCAGTTAAGATAACCATTCGTGTTAGGAAAAAACAGTGATGCGCGGATGTTTTTGGCCCCTTTCTTGCCTGTTCTTGTTACTCAGTTTAGCGCAATTTGTGGCATTATCCATGGCCTTCTTTACGAAGTTGTTACTCAATCTTTTCTCATATATAGCAAGAAGAATTCTTGTTACTTTTGCGATTTTTGCGAAATTTGCTGTTTCTTCTATACTTTTCTGATAGCAGTTTTCTTTAAATCTTTTTTGCTAAAATTGCGAAAACAATTTGCTAGCAAATTTTTGCTAACTAAAAATACATATTAATGAAGCATCCGTTAATTTGAAAGTGCAATAAGTAATTATTTTTAGCCAGTATATTAAAAAGCGAGCCGCATATGTTGCTCAATTAAGACAAACAAGTCAGACTACATTGGCCCGTGTCTGGTTCCAGTCGTTCATAACACCGACACGGTCTCCATTTTGTTGTTAAATTTTAACATAACTGGCATCGTATCACTAGCATACACCCTTGCTAACCTTTACTAGTAACATGCACCTTTACACCTAAACAAAATAATAATAATGAGAATAATGAGAATAATAGTCATCATCATTATCATCATCATCATCATCATCATAACTATAACAAATTGTCAAATCTGATTGGCTGTCAACCGCCCTGATTTCAGCCTTAATTGGACAGTTTAATAGGACAGTACGCGTCATGCCTAAGTAATTGGACAGTACGCGCCATCACGAGCGCGCTTAAATGGCTTTTTTTTCACTGCTAGCTAAACAAAATTTAGAATTTCTTGTGTTTTGATCTAAAAAATAGCCTATTATATCACAAATTTTGTTAAAGTTATGATTAATTGGTAACAGAACTTCGTGTCGTCCAATTCGGTCTGTAACAAGAGAGGATAAGGGGGACAGAGAAGGCATCCCCCATACACACCCTATTCCATAGGTTTTTCGTCTCGAGTTATTTTTAAGACCACGGATCCCAAGGGGGATTAGACAACAGCCAATCACATAACGCGAATGAGTTCCGCGTGGATGACCCACGCTCAGAGCCACGCGTCCTTCACGAAAAAAAATGGCGGAAGACGCGGAGAGCGATATTGCTATTCGTTTTGTCGACGAAAACGTTTAAGGAGAGATTTCTACTAAAGCGGTGTCAGTGAAATGGAAATTAAAAAAGAATCGCCCCTCCTCTCTTGTATAGAGCTAACAATACAGCAGGGAAATCCTGAATATTCTCTCAAGATCATTTATAATTTACAGTTTGAAGAGAGCAATTTCTGGTTTGATATTTGATCTTTTATTAGTATTCTATTATTCAACAAAAATAACACTTGGCGTCCTACTTGCTTTATTGTACAAACGACCGGTTTCAATAGACCGGCGAAATTTCTCATTTTATTAAAGCACTGAGGTTACGACAACTTCGAGTTAAACTGATTTCACGGGTTGTCAAAGAGTCCAGCGATTCGCTTTTCCCAGGTGAGCGCCGACTCATTTCGCTTCAATATTCAGAAGTGCTCTCGATCTCTTTACGCTTTCATTGCCTTTCGCCCACATGTTTTGCACGGCGTTCATAACGCCGGCCAGTCTTCGTTTTTCTGTTTTTAAAAACTTCTAGCGTCCTTTTTAAAGAAGGTAAGACAGTTAATTAATTCCGGTAGAATAAGTAAAAATTCGTAAGAGTTGAGATATGTAGCAAATTCTTTTCGCAATTTTTGCAAAAGAAATGATTCGCCAGAAAATTTTGAGACAATCACTTGCAAATATCACAAGAGTTGCAAGAATAACCAATTAAAAAAAATTCTAGACCTAGAAAGAAAAAAGGCCAAAAATGGCCTCGAAAATCCCCCAAAATTAAGGGCGCAAAAGTAACAAGGATTTTTCTTGCTACCTCAAAACACCGAGTAACAAATACCTCAAAAATAGCAAAAATTGCAAATTTAAACAATTCTAGACTTAGAGAAAAAACAGTCCAAGAAGGGCCTCGAGAAGGAATTTCTTTTCTACCCAAAAACACCGGGTAACATACATCCTTACTAACCTTAACTAGTAAAAAGCATCTTTACACATAAAATAATACGTAACAAGAAGTAAAGCTCAGATACTTATCTTTTTTAGGCAGTATATTAAACAGCGGCAAGTGCTTTGTGATCGACAGACAAACTCAAACAAGTTAGGATACATTAGACTTTGTCTGGCTGCACTCGTTTAAATCACCGGTCAGTCTTTGTTTTGTAGCCTGTGTTGCAACCGGCCCACGCACTCGTCTAAACCATTTGTATAGTCCTAAAGTGGCCACACAACACACACAAACCGGCTTGCTTTTAATTTTGTCAGTTAAATTTGAGCTTTTGTGTAAAGTTTAATAACGCAAGCGCAAAGGCTAAATCTATATATTAAATAGTCTCACGTTTGTAACCGATGATTTCCTTTGCGCGAAAATGGAACGCATTACAAATTAAAATTACTGGACAAGAACGTATCCCAGTTAAGTCATAACCATTAGTATTAGGAAAAAACAGTGATGCGCGGATGTTTTTGCCCCTTTCTTGCCTGTTCTTATTACTCAGTTTAGCGCAATTTGTGGCATTATCCATGGCCTTCTTTTCAAAATTGTAACTCAATCTTTTCACAAAGCAAGAAGAATTCTTGTTACTTTTGCGATTTTTGCGAAATTTGCTATTTCTTCTACACTTTTCTGATAGCAGTTTCCTTTAAATCTTTTTTGCTAAAATTGCGAAAACAATTTGCAAGCAAATTTTTGCTAACAAGATCAATCCTGGACACAAGTGAAATTTTAGGGGTTAAACAAGGTGCGTTATACGGTCTATGTGAAAGTAGTGAATTAGTTTTCTTTTGCATGGCTTTTAGAATTTACGAAGTCGTTCGTGAGGATTGTCAGCTGCGTAGTTGCTTTGTTTGTTGAAAAGCGAGTTATTGTTGAATTTCAGGTTTTTCAATTATATGATATAACAATTTAACAAAACCTATCAACTTGAAAAACTAAAAAAACAGTTTTTTAAAACCTTTGCGAAACATTTTTAAATTGGAAAAGTGAAAGGAATTTTGCAATTTGATTCTGCACTTTTGCTTTCGATCATTAGATAAACGTTAAAACGCAGGAGCCTTTTAAAACAGCATGAAATATCCTTGTTTATGTGTCAGGATGAAATGAAAAAAGATAATTTTTTTTTCAGATACAGAATGGGATTAACATATTAGCTCTCTATTAATTTACTTCCTTTATAGCCATTTAGTCACAGCCAGATCACCTTAAATTGTTACCAACAACAAGGGCGCACTGAAGCTTAGACTACGAGCAGTTTTTTTTTTCTTGGTCTGTCGAGACAAACGCGTTATACACCCAAATGACCACGCACGTGACTGTAGGCGCGAGACGGTCCTCGTTGGATTCTCTTAAAATGCATTTTTTTCGCTTCTGTCCGTTATTAAGATGATTTAAAATAGACAAAAAAGCAATAATTAAAATGTCTATTAACAATTGCAACTTACTGATTCATACATGCGCTAAGTTATTTATTTTAGGCAGTTATATTAAACAGTGGCAAATTTGTCATCGAAGCACAGGTAACCCAGGCTCCGTGCTGGTACCACAGTACGGTTCCAGTAAAATTACAGTGTTTGTATGGGGTAAAAATACCATCCTAAAATTTCTAGGAAATACTAAATAAAGATCAATGAAACTTACTCTGCAGTTAGTTGTTGTTGTCCTTATTGCTCCAACGAAGTTTTTTCGTGATAATTTTAAGTAATTTGTTCAAATTCACTCTATGTACAGTAATAATATACACAGTCCGGGCCACAACCAGATCTGGATAGATGATGACGTCACCCACATTTGCAAAATGGCGCCCACGCCGAGAAACACGAGGGAAGGTCACTTCCTGGCTCTTTGCTGCGCCTAGAAGTGTCCTTGAGAAATCAGGGGTGTGATGAAAAAATGCCGTCCGATGAACGTTTGTGCGTTCTTGGGAGGTAAAACGACCGAACACGAGAGTTTTTCAGCTCAAAGAAATGCCCGACAAGGAGCAAAACATCGAAAAAAAGAAGGTGAGTGTCATTTTTTGGACCTTTGGAAAACTTTTTTTTGAAATCTACATAAAATTTGCTTGTTGATAGTGGTCTGTTTGGTGTAGTGCAAAGCAGTTTCACATAGTGCTGTGCTTTTAAAGATGCAAAAGTCAGTTGCGCAGTTAACGTGCGGGTTTTTGTAACGCTATGTTTATTTTATGTTATTTTGCAGTCGGATGGAAAAGCACCTTAGTTTTTTGGAAAGAAGATGCCGTTTGTGTGGGAAAACTTTCTCTAAAGTCCAAACTGTCCAGAACTGCGATAAAACAGCGTTGGGAAGGGAACTTTTGAACTTCTTTGGCGTAGATATTGGGCTGGACTCCAGAGAAATCCATCCACAGAAATTGTGTTCGGCTTGTAGGAGAGTCGTTTATCATTTAAATTCGGGTAACTTGGACCCCGAAACCTCTGAAGGGAGAAAGCAAGGAATAAAACTGTTTCTTTGAAAGGAACACTCCTCAAACTGCTATTGCCTGCAGAAACTCAAGGGAAGGCCTTCAAAGAAGGAATTATGCAGCAATGCAAACCAGTGCAATTTTCGATTACTGAATTAAAATGTCAATGCTGACAATATAATAAGAGCATTGGTCATCCCTGGATAAGCCTTTCATTTCAATGAAATAAATGTACACAGATTGAGGTACATAAAAAATGCCTGTATTTTCGATTGCTCATATAATTTTTTAATTTATTATTTATTTGTTAGTTTACTTTGCCTTAGGTTATGACATGCAAGGTGGAAAATGTGAAGAATGGCTGAAAATACACTTTAAACAGGACACCAAATGATCGATCTAACAAAACTGTTCCATATTTCATAATTACAGTCAAACCTCATTGATATGGACACTGAATGGGCCATAGGAAGTGTCTATATAATGGAGGTGTCCATATCAAGCAGGTTCTGTTATTAAAGTCAAAAATACACTTTTTTATCGAAATACTACAGCATCACACCTAACATCTTTAAACATCACTAAGCTCTTATTCTGCAGACTCTGTCCATGAAAACACACGGAAGTCTCGAGAAAATCGATCAAAAATTATGTAGCATTTACCAACTCGATTGATGTCAAAATGGTCTATTATTGCTGTGCACAAGTCATTCATTTTGGTGCACTATGATGCTGGGAACATGGACATGACGTCAATTAAGTGAAACGTTTTTTTACCCTACAAAAAAAGAGGTTGACTACAGCACACAATGGACTATAAAGTGTGCGGATTAGCGAGGTTGACTTGCTTTATATGAGAATCTGTTCATTGAGGAAGAAAAAAACCTCCATTACCCACTTTAACAGGTCAGTCTGTATTAAGTGGGTTGAATAAAGAGAAAAATTAAGGGTTTTCCCCAGTGACCAAGGAAACTTCCCATAATAACAGGGAGTCCACATTAAGCTAGTGTCCGTAAAGAGGGTTTTGACTGTATGATACAGGACAAACATAACCTAATAATAATAGAGGCTTAGTGCTCACTACGTTTTTCAGTGTGTATGTATTCCACCTACAGTGACAGGATATTACTATAATGGTATAGTTTTTACACTAAATCAACAAAACTCAGAAACCCAGGCATTGTTTGGGGTACAAGACAGCCTTTATTAATCATAACAAAATACAATACATGGTAAATAACTAAAAGGTAATATTTAGTATAAAAGTAAAGTGCTCCAACAAATAAGAAAGACCAAATTAAAAAAGAATTAAAACAACCTCAATCAAATAATAAAAGTGATCACACTGTCCATGAATAGAACAAAATAAAACCCAACAGGGAGGGAGGGAAATGATTGCTAGTGCAATAAAAGTGAATGTTGCTACTGCAATGCCAAGTGAGAATGTGACTGAACTAGAATTGTATCCGTCTGTAACCCATATTACAGTCGGGGTATTCTTATCTACCGTAAAACTACAATATCCTAGGTAGTAGACAAATGGTATTATGAAATCTCTCATGCCAAAAAACTACTGTGATGCTGTACTAGCCCTGCATCCCAATGTGACACCTTCCTTGGAGATTTAGAACCGCATCAGTCGTCTCAACTGATGCACCCCCTTAATAACAATAATTTAAAGGAACAAATTTTTTTAAAAAAATATAGAGATATAAATATAATGTTTTCTTGTCTTGTGAAAAACCATTCTATTAAATATTTTGACACAAACAAGAGTAAAGTCTGCACATCTATTTCATTTGTCGAAGCTGTTTTTCAAAATACAATTGTCAAATTATGTTTACGTCCTCTCAGAGACTATTTAACATCTATTAGAACACGAATAGGTGGTTTTCACGTTACGTCATCGCCGCCATGCTGGTGGACGGTAAACAAAAGATCGCTCATTAGCTCGCTTTGTTTGTCCACCAGCATGTGTTCATTTCACCATTGTTATTTGTGTCTCCCGAGATTGCGTGAAAACCACCTATACGTCCATTTGCATTATTTTCATCCGCAATGGGGTTTTGCAATTTGCAATAAGCAAAGACAGAAGTTCGTTAATGACTGCTTACGACTCTTCGCGAGTGCAATTTCTACAAATTTATTTATTTATTTGACCTTCGCACATTTCCAACATGTGTGACGATTCAATATGCTGGAAATTTATATAAACAAGAATAATTATCATTATCAATCCTTCGATCGAAATTAGATTTTAGCGCGAATGGTAGAAATTGCCCCCGAAGTAGAATAGAACAGACTTCTCCAGGTCGAAGCTGTGCTCGCAGAAATTACTCCAAACAGGACTTCTTAAAACCTTTCTACTTACAATGTATCGCGGTATTCAAATTCCCTATTCTTCCAACTCGATCGGAGTCGTCGAGTTGTTTCTGGTCTCTTGAAATATTATCAGAAATCCACGGGTGTTTACAGAAAGCGTTCTCGACCATTAACATCTCGATATTCGTAAATCGAACGCCATGACGCATAAAATAATTTCGATTAATCGGCTCCGTATTGCTGTTACTTTTCTTCAAGGCACATTCCACCCAAAGTACTCGACAGCTATTTGCTTCGAAGTTTACCTGCTCGACATTTCCGTCGAGCTTAATCCTTTCGCGATCAAGTCAATGTTTTGGTTGAGCTCTGAGCCAATCAGATTGCAGGAAATTTCATATCCAGATCTGGTTGTGGCCCGGACTGATACAAGGTAGGAGACACGAAGATGCCATCTTCGCCGCGATGCCCTCATTCAACTGCAACTTTTTCCACGAAATTCGAACTCCAACGGAAAGTAAACATGCCAGGATCGTAGTAATAGGATAGCAGCAGATATAGAAACCAATGAAGCTTTCCCAGATAGAAAAACGAATCCCGCAGACTTTGACAAACTCGAAGGATGTACTCCAAAAAGGCCGAGAATATGCTCGCCGAAGTAGCCAGGCCAGATCAACGCGCGGCCAAGAAAATGAGGCCTGGGCACTGTACAAAAAATATCCATCCTGGGTGTCCTGAAAAGACCTTTCTAGGGACCGATACATAGCTTTACCGAAGTTAGCCACCCCTGCTGGAAATACATTTGCTCGACGGCTATTGTTCACTTGAGACAAAAGCGACTCGCCCAAGCAAACTATATGTTCCAGTGCACGTGTCGGATATAATAATTTTCAGGAAATGCAGTAATCCGTACAATTTATGTTCATTTTAATTGGACTATTCTTTTAGGATAAATGGTCCACTCCAAAACTTTGCTAAATTCGCAGAAGCCTTTCACTGTAAACCAGGAACTCCCATGAACCCAGAGAACAAGTGCTCTTTGTGGTGATGAAGTCTGGTGTCCAATTGTTGTGCCGCCCATGTGGACCACAAAACTTGTTACATGAACAGAAACAAAGATTCTTAGGATTGTTTAAATATTGAAATGTAGATATTAGTGCTTTGCAAGACGACGGGCTTCAATTCTATCTAAGACCTAAATGTTGAAGAAAGATGATTAGGAAACTAAGGATTGAGTGTACATATAAATTTGAAGACCTGGGTGTTTAAAAAGCTTTAAACTTCAGCATAAACACCGTCGCATAATAATCAAATATTATAAGTAGCATAACTAATATACTTATTTTGTCCTCAATGGGGGCAATACCGGAAGGGGGGGGGGTACCGAACAAATTTTTATGCGGGGAGGCTCCGCCCCGAGGTCCAACCCCTGACCCTTTTATATAACATTTTTCACGAGAAAGGTACCCCTTTCGTATATCTTCTATTGACAAATGTTACCCCTTTCACATACTTTGTTAGGAACTTTGCATCCCTTTTAAGTGCTGTAAATGCACTGCCGTTTAAATAGGAATCAATCACAAAAATAGAACGTTTTCTCAACTTTATAAGGCCATAAGGCAGACCCAAATGACAGATTTCCCTACCCTTTCGTATACTTCAACCCCGGGGGGGGGGGGGGGGGTACTCCCATACATTACCCATACGGGTATGTGCCGCCCAACGGGGTCGTGATTTTGAAGCTCCTGATTTAGAACGGGGTATCCATTTCAGAGGCGTTTTCTAGAACGGGGTATAAAAAATTGTGGATCACGGCTTTATCCTCTGCTGAAAATTGTTGCTGATTATGAAGAAGTATTTATTTGATGTATAAGTCGAACAAATAAAGAAATAGCTTTTTTAAAAAAACAGGGCTATTTCAATTTACAAACTTTCTAGAACGCAATATAAAATTAAAAAATGGGCCCATTTCTAGAACGGGGTTTTAGTTTTAGGGCGAATTCTAGAAAGGGGTATAAAAAAATGGCCCATTTCTAGAACGGGGTATCAGTTTCAGGGGAATTTTTTTTTAGAACGGGGTGCCAATTTGGAGTCCCGGGCGGCACATACCCACCCAAAAAATACCCAAGTGCCCTCCCCGGGACTTCAACAAGTAAAATCCCTATCCTTTCCTATACCTGAAGCCTTAAAAAGATACCCTTTACAGCCTTCCCCCCAGGGGGGTCAATGACTGCCCATAATCATTCAAAACCTATAGCTCTATAAAGCCAGGGTGAAACGAATGTTTTTCATGACACAAATGTGCTGTCGCAATTAGTAATAATCATGGCACTTTTTGTTAAACCTGTCACAATTTGTGAAAAACCGATAGCACTTTCTAATACCTGTTACAGTAAGCAGTGAACCGTTTCGCTCTTATGGAGGCTGAAATTTGTAGTAAGTGTCCATTGCACTTTGCAATAAACTAAGTAGCCGTAATTTATGATAATTCCAGAGCAGTTGGTAGCTGACCATCACTAAACTCGTCGTCTAGGAAAAAAAAAAACAGAAAAACCTCAGAGGGCTGGCCCCCGATCCTTATACGTCCGAGTATACGTCCCAGGGATAAAATATCGACTATCAAAGCTCGCATGATAGAAACTCCAAAAAGAACGAGCTCTTCTTTTCTAATGACACTCAGCTTTAAGTCAACGAATACAAACCAGTTGCACTGTTCCACATCGCGTCCACTTTGTATAATACGCTATCAACAACGATCCCCTGTTTATAATATCCTAATTATCTACAAGTTAGCTAGAACAATCTGCTATTATTGCTGTGGTAAATTTAAATGCATTTTAACCCTCGGACGTACAAGGGGTTGGGGGTGGTGGTCGCCACCCAATCCTCCCCATCTCCTTGAGCTTTTTTCCGAGTTTTTTTCCCTGAGGGTAAAACATCAGCACCTGATGTTTTCAGTACATGTTCGTTTATCCTTCGCGCGCATGTTTAGTCAAGTTCAGTGATAGTCAGTTTCTATAGTTACGAGATATGACGTAATAAGTAAAAGGTGGTCAAGCCATTGTTTTTATTGTAACTTTTGTCAACAATAAAATTAAAATATGTGGCTAAAATCATGCAAAGTGCTCATTTATGTGTTATTGTTCATGTCAAGCACAAAAATATCGCCATTTCTCGCAGTTTTAACCTGATTTCTAAATCTTGGTAACATCTAAGATGGCGACCTTTGTTGGTGACGTCACAGGCCTCCAGAGGCGCCACCACTCACAAAATATACCTCATCTTGTTAAGAAGATCAAAGGCTTTCCACTGAAAGTAAAATCGTTTCGAAATACTGCAACATATCAAAAACTCTGGGAAAGGGTTCCATTCATCCCCCTCCCTTGTACCACGTGGGGGTATGAATTTGCGTGTACGTCCATGTAGAAGGGGCGTACATTAAGAAAGCTGAATAACTGCTTTAATTCTCTTAAGATTAAAAATATCGTGTATCTTCTAGTTCTATTGAAATTTTCAAACAGTTTTGATGCATTTTAATTAGTTAAAAGAAAAGCTAAAGACATTTCTGGACATGACGTCCAAACTAGTATGAGTGACAAGACGAGACTCCTGGCTTGTCTGGATTTAAACAGAAATGTCAAAGATAGAACAATAATAAATGATGATAATATGGCGATAATAATTCATGTGACGGTTTAACACAAATGTCAAATTGGCTGTAAACAATCAAAATATTTATTCCTTTAATTGGAATATTAGGTCAATAAAGGCCCATAAACTGAACTTGCCCCTATGTGCGTTTGAAAAAAGTGTTGAAGGCAAACCGAAAAAGGCCACTTTTCTTTTAGTAATAGAACATGTTCTCACCAGTTGCAAAAGAAAGCGAGTCAAATCAATCGAGTGATCAATAAAATCGCTTTGAATCAACTGGCTAAATTAAAAACAAAAAGTTTTTTAATTGTCTATAAATGTTAAAAAATTTAATTGCCTCATACTAGAGCTATTGAAATATCAATTATATGTGAGAACATCTGAACAATCAACGCTCCTGTGACTGTTATGTCAAGTAGTACAAAAAAGTCATAAAATAGCGCCTGGAAGGTACCGAGAGATGATAAATAATGGCGTTTACTGAATTTAAACATAGTGGTTATTTTTCTGTTTGCTACTGTCGTAGAGAGCCCATTAAAAAACGCCAACAAAAAGGAAAAAAAAACAACAACAAACGCGGGCACAAAGATGTGCATCTCTGAAGACACTTAATGTTGTCAATGGTTGTTCCGTGTTTTGACCATTCTCTATCTTAATTGAATTTCTCTTAACACCTTGCGATAATACTTATTACAGGGGGTGATGTTAATCAAGGTACTGTTTTTATTTTGTTATGAGACGGTCGCACACGCGGACGCGGCTTAGTATGGAATGGCCATGGTAATTCTTACAAAGGTTCCAAGCCTTCATAACACTAAAAAATGGAAAATGCACATCACAATAAATTGATTTTTGTTGTTTTGATTAACATTTTCTGAGGTATTTTAACTTTGACGGATTTTTTTTTTGCTTTGGAAGATAATTGAACAAGAATTGTTTGGTTGCTTCTGGCTCCACTGCTCTTTCATAACGTCTGCGGGAAGGCGATGAAAAAAAAGCAGCTTTAAGAAAAACGTGAGTTCAATTCTAGTAAAATGTGTTAGTCTACTAGAATTACATTCGAAATCAAATTGTTTACTTAAAAAAAGGTCTAACATTAGGTTGCCACAATACTGTAAACCCCTGGTGACACTAAACTGACAGATTACATTTAAAGATCATATCATGCAGATTTTCAGGCAAATTTTGCATGTGCAAAAGGAAGCCAGAAAAATTATTCTGCACAATAGTGCATCAAAATTAACCCAAATACCGAAACCGCAGTGTTTATAAATCAAGTGCGTAGATGTTAAGCGTGCGATAAACATACGATCGTCAAGCTCGTTTTTGTTCATTACCTCACTACAACAGCTGGAGTTCTCTAGTACTATATTCATTACTGACCTGGATCATAAACTCTGAGGGAAAACACTTGACTTTAATGAGGTTGTTTCACCTAATTGTCGACCCTGAAGGGGATTCAGATTCACTACGTTGGGCTGCCTTTGGGTTTCGAAGGGCACATAGCACACACACACGAATACTAGTTCAAGTATGAAATCAAATTCTATAGTCCTGCATTCACAACCAGTAGGACGAGTAGCAATTTTTAGACCACACCATCCTCATACTTCGATAATCTTTTAACCTTTGTTATGAAAACTTTCGTAACAGACAAGAAAATAATAATAATATTGAAATCAATAAAATCGAAAATTGAGCTAGCAGAATACTTTTTCATTAACAGGCACTCGCGCGCGTGTAAATTACGCATATCTGACAAATCTAGCTGGAAATGGATCTGATGCAGACGGCTGTTTGATTCAGTTTTCAAATAACCAGTTCGTGTTCACCTTTTAGGATTTGTAGAGTTATCATACTTTAAAAAAGGAAACAGATCATTGCGAGGCAAAATTTTTTTTCATCAGTAATACCGCGACGTAAAATTAAAATTGCCGCCCACCCGGCTTGGACTTTGAACACTGCAGTACCGTACTTTGAAATAAAAATTACCGCAAAACCGCGTTACCCCAAACCCTTGAGATCCCCTCTTGTTTCTGTGTCTTGTCGCCAATAATTTCCCCATATTGGCCTCGAAATCATGCTAAGACCTATCTCGACAAAACGCCGTAGGGGAATAAGGAACTTGCTTATTGCCACAGATTGTTTATACATTGATGGACCCATTATAGAGTGAAGGTCAACTATAAGCTTTGATTTCTAAATCTATCTTTATTTACAGAAGGCCTATTTAGAAGAAAATCGAGGTTATTATTTTTTTTTGCCACTCATATTCTTCTTACAGTAGTAATTTCGTAAGACATATCTAGTAGCAGGAAGATCTCAGCTGCAAGCTTGTTATAGTTTTTCTAAGGCGATCTTCGACTTTATGAGTACAATAAATTCTATGAAAATTGCATCAATGACGCCGGCTTAATTAAATTGAATAACATATAGCAATATGGATAACTGGTAGGTTAATAGGTTAATAATTAGGTTACCGGGTATCGTATACAATAAAAGGTAGCGTTACAAAGTACATAATTTAGTTACCTTTCAGTGGAAAATTATTTTTAGCGTCTCTTTCTTAACGCTTACATAATGACAACAGAGCTTTTTTAAACTCTGGAATTCTGATACTGTACACAATGGGATTTACAAGGGAGTTTGCATGAAGTAAAACAAGCAATGCATTTTTTAAACGGATAGGTTGTAAGGGAGATAAAAAGGAATATAAACTCGGGGTTGAACAGGCAACACAAAAATATATATTATATGGCAGCCACAACGCTAAAGATACCAAAGTTGTTACTAACAATGTCACAGTAAGTTTTCTTTGTCTTAAACTAGCTGCAGCAACGCGCTGAGGATGGGCTCTACAACGAAACTTTAAGAAAATAAGTGTGTAAGAAACGAAGATACTAAAGAGACACAAACAACAATATATTGGAAACGAAAAATAGTACTTCCGCTCGTTTGAGACCAGATAGATTGGTAATTGGAGAATCGCTTGTACAATACCTGGTAAAACCCAGATAGCAGCAATTGCTAAGAAGTAGACCCATGTTTTGGTGACACGATGTCTAAATGGAAAGAAAGTGGCGTGAAATCGCTCTAAAGAAATCACAGCAATGTTTGTCAGGGAGACGAGAGGGAAGAAATAACTGCCAACTAATAGTAAAGATTGTACTTGCGAAGAATAATCGATTTGTACGAAGTTACAAGCCATCAGAGAATAGATTTGTGCAACACTTCCGGAAAATACTCCAACAAACAGGTCAGCCACGGTCAAATGTATAACCAGGTACAATGAACGAGTGCGAAGATTGCCGTTCTTTATAAAAATGACTATGGTAAGAAGGTTCACTGTCACTATAGCAACAGACTCGGTTAGGAATACAACCAGCCAGGTGATGCACTCGGTAGAAGACAACATCTTGAATCCTTGTTGGCTTAGCTGGTTTTAGCCAGAAAACTGTCGAAACAAATGCTCGGATAAGTTCATTGTCATTAGGGGAAGTGAGCGCAACTTGACCTTATTTTAGATGGATATTGAAGTAAACATTTTTTACACGCATATCTGCAATTCAGCCTCTGTACATTGCTTGTGTGTGTGTGGTGCAGTGAGGAGGAAGGATCACTCAATTAGATGAAAACCCCGGGGGCGGGGGGCGGGGGGCGGGGACTCTGCATATGAAATGGGGTGGGGATACTCGTCGGAAATTTTGAATTAAACCCCTAAAGGAGACCTATCTGGGAGAGGCCCAAGCCTTTTTTGACCCCTAAAAGAGACCATGTTAAAACACAGACAAACGAAAACAATGGACAAAGGCGTCTTCTTTAAGTATTGATGTTACAGCTAGAAAACGTGGATTATATGAGTGGAGTAAATAAAATGAATTAAAAATATACATATCAAATATATATATTTATATTTTTTTGCATGCAACCCTAAACGAGACCTTCACGGCTAAATATGATAACGTTTTGCCCAAAACACCCTAAGTGAGACCAAAATCCGAATTTTACACCCCTAAGCGAGACGACGAGCATCCCCACCCCTTTCATATGCGGAGCTCCCCCGGGATAAAACTCTTTTGAAAATACTATTAATTCATAAACACTCCGGTCAAGCGAACAAAATAAGATCTCTGACAAATAAGTAGGCAAACTAGGATCTCTTAGACAAAGGAGGGCTATAAAACTGATTTCCTTAAATTTTTAAACAGTTTTGAGATTCGATCACCTGCATCTAGATGTTCAAGACATCGAGACACTCACCTTATAATTTCAAATTTTCTAACTCTACGAAGACAGGAAACAAAACACATCCGCTTTTTTCAGATTCTAACAATATCTTTAGACTCGAGCTTTTCTATACCTTTCCCCCCCAAAATCAAGTGACATTTTGAGAGCATAAAGTAAGATTAAATGTGCGTTAGGCAAATGATAAAACTGAAAGCTGCATCAAAATTTAGACTAAATATAAAGTACTGTAAGGCAGACTGTTGAGGTCATGATGATAGCATAACAAGTACTCTATTTGAGTTAAAATTTTTTTTTCGTTATACATACCGGTAATGCAAATGATGTCGACGGAAGGAGAAGCTGTTTTTACTAACCATGCACTGCACTACTAAAATCCAGAGGGTAAATCGTTCTTAAATATTCTCTCGTAATTCTAAAGCCAATAAAGGCTGTACACTTTAGCAATATAAGTGGGAGCTTACAAAAGCAATACACATTCACGTTATATTATGGTACACAACTAATATACGGCCAGCATGCTAGCGCACAAGAATATCATCTATCATCAGTAATAAACTATTTACATCCCTCTGCAGAAAAACCAGATAGATTCACGAGTTCAAGAAGTTATTTACCATAACAACAACGTGTTTAATTACTGTAAATTGAAATGTAGATCTCAGTACTAAAGATATAAAATCCAGCACATAAGGTAACTGTGGGCCTACCAATTAATAGACCTTTTCACGACACCCATATTGAATAAGTTACATTTAAGGAGTATTTTTGGGATGCCCAGGGGGCATGAGCACATTCCGATGTAGTCGCTTAGTATTAACGCGCGCCTTTCGGGGCATTTTTCTTAAAGTTTTCGTATAGTATGTCGTTTTGAACAATAAGATTGTAAAGGGAAAAAAAAATAAATAAAAAATAAAAACACGTTGTGCCGTGTTAGGATGTAATAATGATCGCCTTTTTCCCGAAAAAGATTTGCGATATTTCCAATACTAAGCGAGTACAACGGATCGTGCTCATGCCCCTTGGGCATCCCATAATACTCATTAAATCGAATTAATTCAATATGGCTGCCGTATCGGTAATGAGGTCTATTGTGACATCATTTGTTAAAAGCACGATTAAAAAGCTGTTGAGTGACCAGGGTTATTAATTACAAAATTAAAAACAAAATCAATGAAATGAGCAAAAAATCAAGGGCGAAGGGTAGGTACTTTTAATTCCTTCTAGTAGGACGTGAAAACCTGAAAACAAAGTGAGAAAGAAACCATCTGTTAACCAACCGTTCATAATGTGATATAGTGCAGCGTGGCTCGAACCAAAATCTCGTGCTTTTCCGGTGTGCGTTTTTCTTATCTCCCGAAAATGTTGACAATGCAGGCTTTAACCCCATCAGCAAAACCACTGGCTCCTTTTCAGACGTTTATTACTTGTCGAAAAAGAAGCCAGATAATATTGATCATCATCACATCATGTCACTAGACCTAGATCATTGAATATTTATAGTGAATTATCATGCCTGTGATCACTAAGGTAAAACCAGATTATTTAAAGATCGGTACTGGCTGGTCAAATAATACTATTGGCTTCTCAAAATTGCATTTTTAGGTCAGTAGTGTATAGTGGACAGATCTATAAGGCCCGGTTCAGACGCCGAACTTTTCATGAGCCGAACCTAACACTTTGAATTAAGTACATGTAGTGAAAAGTTCAGCATCTGAATCAATAAGGAACGCATACTTTAATCTGGAACGGCTCAGCCGTTCTTCCCGCCTAGACTTTGAAACGGCTTTCATTCAGACCCCGAACTTTTCATGTGCCTAACCTATCTAATGCATAAATCATGATAACGTATTTTACAGGCAGTTTGACCAAATGAGCATTTAGATAGTCGCCGGTATTCAGGTCATTTTATTTACCTCTATATAAAGGATAAGATAATAACACTATGCACTATGCAATAGAAGAGACAATACATTCATTTAGTGACAAAAGCGAGAAGGCAAACACACGTCAACCCATGTAAGGGAATCCAGATTCTGGAATCCGACAAATTTTTCCTTGTGGAATCCGGTATCCCACTAACGATTGGATTGTAGAATCCAACGTTCCACTGACAAAGACTGGAAACCAGTAAAGGAAACCGGAATCCAAAGCGCAGAATCCAGAATCCAAGACTGTCCTGGATTTCCTTATATGGGGCGAGACACAGACGCCATTTACCGTAAAAACGGCCTGAACCAAAGCACCAGTGGTGGCACAAGCACAAAGAGCCGAGTTTTCTCTCTCTCTCTTTATCTTACAAGTTTCAGCTTCTCTCTTGAATTAATTTTGCTACAAATAAGATAGAAGAAATTGAAGCAATTTTTAGTAGGACGAGTTCCGTCGTCGAGAGCAGTTGGAACAAGAGTAAAAAGTCTAAAAAGGTTTGCCGTTACTTCTTTCGGATCCTCTCCCGTCCTGTTACGGAAGTTCTTTATTAGCATTGACGTCGGCAAGATCACGTCGCGAAGACTTGAGCCGCTAGGGCAGCAATTGCTACAGAAAATCTCAACGTGTAGGCAATGAACTCCTTTTTTTCGGTATTTTTCATTAAAGCTCTTACTTAACTTTGCTAGCAGGAGCGTAGCTTCCTGTGCGTACTTGAGTAAGTTAAATTCGATGTCCGAGATTTCTGGCCATGATCCAGATTTCAAGTACATTATAGCCTTAAATCGTTTAATGACTTGGTTTTTTTCCTTTTGAATTCAGAAAACCTTGCTTTCCGCGACAACTTTGGGCGCGCGAAACCTAATGGGGTGCGAGAAAGAACAGCTGAGAGGGGAGAGGAGAGGGAGCCGGATGAAAACGCCATAGGTGCGTAGCAGTTCTTTTCTTTTCGAGGGTCTCAGTATCTTTTGCGCTCTTTCTCCTGCTCCTCTCGTTCACAGTTGAACTTTAGTCTTGGAAAAACATAGGTAATTTTGGTTGTGAACTGCTTTATTGATTCATTGTTAAAACGACTAAGTTATTTCAAGAAATCTGTTGAACATTGTGTAGTCATCCCGGCTATAACCTGACTGACCTCAAAATTCTTGGTTCAACTTCAAATGAGGGAATCATGACTCTAGTTTTTAACCAGGTGAAACCCCTATTTTAGAAGTATAATGCTGATCAGAACTGATGCACGCGAAAAGAAACAGCCCAAACTAGTCTCAAATCAATAACCAAATCGCCCAAAGTAAGTTTGTTTAACTCGTTTCGCCAACTCGGTTCCTTAAACTCGGTTTAATTTAACTCCTCATACGGTCATAATTTCATTCACGCGATTCAACTTTTATGCAATGTTAATGGCTGAATATTTTACGCGCGTTTTTGTGAAGGTGCCTTTTTCCTTCTTTTTCCTTACAATAGATTCTCACGAATGTTTGCGAGAAAATACAATAATAATTCAAATTTATTCACCCATGCGCAAATACCGCCAACATGATTTTTGAATTTTTTTTAACGGCATCGTGGTCAGGTGGTACTCTTCCACTGAAAGATTGCGGATCGCTCGCATTCAGCTCAGTATGAAAACCGAGGAAATTCAAGTTGCCAGGATGACTTTATGAACAATTTAGAAGATCTCATCATGTCATCAGTCTCACGAACTCACTGAAAATGTATCATGTGTCGATTCTGATCATAAAGAGCGCTCGGAACCTCAAGACTATCCCTGCTTCTTGACCAACCGACGTGGCGATATTATTGAATTGGTTGACGACTTGGTATTAAGGTGGTAAGTAGAATCTATGATTTTATAGTTAAACGTCATGATATTTTTCACCGCTCAAATGTTTTCAAAGTTTGTGAATCTGCGCAGGAACATAGCTGTCTTTGCTGACGAGCCTAAGACTGGTCATTCGATGAGGTGCTCGGAAAACCGTAGACCAGCAATTTCACATTGATCAATCTTTAGCTTGTCCAACTTAGCCTGCGAACGTACAAAAATCCCCTTTAATTTTTGTTAAGTTTATTTTCATGCTTTGATTGATTATTTTCTTGCTTTTCTCTATACAGAATTTACTTTTATCATAAAGTGCATTAAATGAATTGCTACTGACGCCGCGTTTCCAAAGAAAAGAGCTAACATTGAAACATGAGGGTATGAAAATGTGAGAAATTATTATCTAAAGTATTACCTTATTACCTTGTCCTTTCGTGAAAAAAAAAGATGGAAATTTAACTCAGTCATATTTTCTTGACACAAGCCTTTTTTTTTATTTTCTTGCCATCAGCTGCGCTGTGTTGAGATCACCGACATGCATCAACCGTGGACGATTAGGGCCCAAAGAAGTCTGATAAAGAGAGGAGTGAAGGGTTCAGAGTCTGTAGATGGTAGAGGTAAGAATTTTAAAAATGATTCGTCAAATCAAATCCTGATTCAGGGCCGTAGCTAGATTTTTTCTAACAGGGGCCATTATTGCGAGTGCGGAAGGCACGAGCCTTGTAGGGAGGTCGGGGGTATTCTCCCCCAGAAAATTCTCAGATTTGGAGGCTCCGAAATGCTATTTTCAGCACTTTTCATGAGAGATGTCTCCGAAAAATCGACCTCGAATATGAAAATGGTAAACATGGGGGGGCAGCTGCCCTGCTTGCCCTCCCTTCCCCCCTTTAGCTACGGCTCTGTGATTCCTGAATCAAATAATGAGACCAAAAAAAAAAAAAAAGATCTTGATCGATATTGGTGAAGCTGAGGATAAAGAATATACACGCTCCTGACAGCAGGCATATATATGAATAAACAAGGGAAGAGTTAAATGTACCCCCCGGTGAGACGGGGACGTACCTCCTTAAAAGAGGCTAATGGGGATATGCCGGTGGATGGGGTCGCACATTTTCGGATAGACTATACATAATAGGGTAGGGGCTCTAAGAGGCCAGCGGCACATACCCGGTGAAAATTAACCCAGGTACCCCCCCCCCCCCCCCCGGAATGAGCAATGTAAATCATGTGCAATAGTTGATTTGAGTTAATTGGTCTTCTTAAAACAAAAGTATGAAGTTATGGTAATATCATAGAACCACCTGGAAACTTTCACAGGCCTTCTGATAGAGTACGATCAAAAATCAGAAATTATGCGGCTTTTTTCAGGGCAGTTTGTGCGATAAGATAGGACTATTATGCGATAAATTATGCGATTTTTTCAGGGCTAATTAACACTGTTTAACCAAGTTTGCGAGAAGAAAAATCACTTTAATGTTATTTAACAGGAAAATTGAATGCAAAAGAATAACATCTATTTTAAAACAAAAGAGGCTAACTAATGTGTCCAACTACCTTGCAATGAGAACAAATAGAAAGAATGAAAAAGGACACTTGTTAAATATTACACACGAGGCTGTTACACCGCTGACCACACTGCTTGTCTCTGAAATCAAAATGGCTGCCGTCACTATCACTATAATTATGTCTTGCAAGGCTTTCTTTAATGGTAAATCACCTTAAATAGCCTTAAGATTGGGAAAATGTTTAGTTAAAGTTAAAATTTATTGTATGCTTTACTTCAATTTAACATTTTTTACGAATTGTGCGATTTTCCTGAAATTGTGCGAACGGATGCGATTTGAGGCCAAATGTGACATCTGAAGCCCTGCTTGAAACATCATTTCATTTTATTTCATTTTAGTTTTCTAAAATTGTTGATCGCAGAATATCAGACGTAGAAGAAATGTTTCCCATCCGGATATAGCGAAGTTACGTAGTTGTTTTTTAGTATGTGAGAATTGGTGCAATGTGAAAGTTTCAAAAAAACTCAACTTGTTTTTTTTATTATTTTTTATTGGCTGTCCCTTTTGAGTATTTTTAGTTAACATGCACCTGACACATAATTGCACCAGAATTCCCTTCTTAAGCTCGCACACATAATTGCACCTGCAGTATCTAGGAGATATTTATTCCTTCTTCTTATCTCTCTCCATTTACAGATTATTATTTTACAGTCAACCGATACAACGCTGGGAGAATACTGTAACTGATCTAGTTGCATTAAGGTATGCATGGCAAGTTTTGTTGTTTTGTAAAGTGGAGGAGGCAGCATGGCTGAGTGGTTAGAGCACTGGACTTACAATTCAGAGGCCCTAAACCAGGGTTCTCAATAGAAGGCGGCACCTGGCGATTGATCGCCGCTTACTTTGGGATTTATAGCCGCTTACTTTGTGTTTAAGTCGCTTTTCTTTGCTTTGTTTTGACACCTCTGGCTTTGCTGAAGAGCCTCCTACTTTATCAGTGATCACCTCCTACTTAAAAATCTATTGAGAACCCTGCTAAACTCAAGTCCCACTCTGACTGCTAGCTGAATTTGTTCCAGGTGGTCCCAAGTTCAAACCCTTGGCCACGCTTGTAAATAGCCAAATGGTTTGGTTCCGGACAGTTGGGATTCTTAACCCTGTTACATTTAATTTGAATTATTTGTTTCAGGCATTTGCTCGGCCCCACTAGCTTTACTACTATAAACTATGCCGAGGATAAATAACAGATCTATTTATTATTAGCTTCAAGAAAATTTCCTCAAAACTTAAGACAGCGTTCAAAATGTTTAATCATTAATTTTCCAAAACAAAAATGAAGAGACTCTATTCATATTAATCTACTTGTGAGAAAAAGTATGAAATTACTGCATGCATAATAAATGTATGGGGCTATAGGGAAATCTTACCAACTGGAAAGCAATTAGCAATTTTCTCAAAATTAGATTACAGTGCGACTACTGTATAAACCGGGGCCACCTTGATAAAAATGATCATTCGGATTACAGCAGAGAAGGTTAGTTGTCAATCATAATTACTGAGAAATAAAATAATCAACATGGATCAAAATAAACCAATTACATGTACAACCTACATACGTGACCTTTTAAACCTGCTGAATAAACATGTGTTTCCCGAGAGGTCTGTTAGAGTGAATGACGCAGGCCGGTGGGGGAAGAGGTGAGATCTAGGCCAAGAAGCGATGTTCTTACAACTTGCAGAGTGGACACCTTTCGTGGTGGTACAGTATTTTTTGTAAAGTAAATATTCCAGAGGTGAGAAGGGGACCAGCAAAGAAAATAATTCAAACATGGAAAAAATAATATCATGCCTCATGTTTTTCTTGCATATCGTATTATTTTTCCTTTGGTACTGAAATTGCGTAACGCAAACAACACTTACTGCAACGGTGTAAATTCTTAAACGACAACAATGTGCACTGGACTATCAATTAATTTTTTCCTCCCTGAGGTATAATTATGATGTTGATGAAAAATCACTGGGGGAAGTGTCAAATGTATCAGAATTAAGTCTATTCAAGAGAGCTTTATAATATGAGCTTACAGTGTATAAACAGATTCACACTATTTCCTAACAGTGATAACATTGTTGTGACATGCCAAACTATACTCCCAGAAAATTCAGAACTGGAGAAAATTTCTGACTAGAGGTTTCCAGGCAAAACGTTGGCTCCATGCTATTTGATTAAGAGTAATTGTTTAGAGTGAACATGAACACAGAAATCTGTTCTCATCATTTTAATCCTTTGCACCTGTTTGAAGCTTTTGCAGGTCAGCTTGTTTATTTTTACGTAAGTTCCATTTTGTTTTTCTTAATTGGTACAAAAGTTTTCCCAAAAGGAGAGTGCCTCTAGGATTGAACTGCATCGCAAGGATCGATTTGAAAGCACATTGTTTTTTGCAATTTTAGCAAAAAAAGGATTCACAAGAAACCTTTGTCAGACACTTACAATGTGTACTTGCAAATATCACAAAATAGCAAGAATGTGAAATTGAACAAAATTCTCAAGTTAGGAAGAGGAAAGGCAAAGAAGACCCTCTAAAATGCGGCCAAAAATTGCAAAAGTACATTGTAACAAATTATTGTTCTTGCTATCGAAAAAGCTGAAGGTAAAAAAAATTGCAAGAATAGCAAAAGACATCCTCGAAGACCCAGGGGCAGATAGTGGGGGCAAGGGAAAGTCTATACGGGTGGAAAAACAGAGCACGAAGAAAAGTAAAGAACGGCGAGAAGAGCTCCTGGGGACAATGTCTGACCAGACCAGTTCCAAATGGTCGCCGCCATTCTGCCTTCTGATAAGGCAGAAAAACACAAAAGTTTTCTTGCACCAATCAGAAGTCAGAATGGGGGCGACCATTTGGAACTGGTTTGGCAAGACATTGTCCCCAGGGGCTCTTCACGCCGTTGTTTACTTTTCTTTTTCCATATTTTTCCGCCCGTTTAGACTTTCCCTCGCCCCCACTATCTGCCCCTGGGTCTTCGAGGATGAGCAAAAGACAAATTCAGCAAAATCTAGACTTTAAGAAAGGAGAAAGGCAAAAAAGACTTTCAAAATGTTTGCAAAGACAGGTGAACAAAATATTGCAAGAATATCAAATTTCATAAACTCTAGACTTAGAAAGAGAGAGGAGAAGGCAAAGACGAGAAATCCACAAACAAAAAAGCCACATACAGTCGAACCTCCTGTAAGTGACCACCCAAAATGCAAAGACTGAGTGGTTGACCCTTATGGGAGGTGGTCGCCAACAAGAATCGAACCACAGGGCGCCTGGTCTAGAAGCATTATGGAGGATTATAAATATTTATTGCAAGCAATGTGTAAGTTAGGATACATGTTAAATTCCATAAAAGTTCTTAATATATTCTAAGTAACATAAGTGCACACAATGAAAATGGAGGTTACAAAAAACTGGAAAATGATTAGTCGTCAGGGCCAAAAAGGGGTTGCAGTCGCTTACAGGAGGTAATCTTTGACTAGAGGTTCCAACTGTAAGGCTTTGACTGGGAAAATTTTGGTGTTTTGGATTAGCAGTTGCTTAATGGGGGGTGGTCACTCACGGAAGTTCGAGTGTAGATCGAAATCTACCATGTGACCCCTTGAACCTGTGAAGCAAGCCTGTGTTTCCTGAGAGGTTGCTATTACAGTAAATAATAAGAAATGTTATTTATATGTTAGACTTGAAGTGGAATGTTATTGCAAAGTGGAGCAATTGTAGTGAAAAATAGCAGTTTGTGTCAAGCAAATATGTCTCTAGGCAGTGTGTTGCATGTAAAGTTGTGAATAGTAAGACATTGTCAAGAATTTTGTTTGTAACAGGTAATTATTTTTCTTCCTCTAATTGCCAGCTTAATTGTTGCGTGCTTTTTTGAAAAATGTTAGCAATCAATATATAATCATTGTGATGAGCTGCTGATTGGCCCACTACCAACTTTCCTGTAATATGATTGGCCAGCTTTGTGTCATGTGTGGCCCCCGTAAAAGTACTAGTCGCACTGTAATATTACATGATATTGTTATACTGAGGGACCAGATAATAAATTACTGACTATGTTAATAAAATTGCTACATGTGTAGCTATCTTTTTTAATTATTTGTTTCTTGAGTCAGTTCTTTTAAATTTCTTTGTTTTTGTGTTGGAAAATTGACCACCCCCATACACGTACCTGTAATTTTGGCAGATTGTTCTTTTTTCCAAATGTGAAAGTGGATGATGTCTCACTATATTGCACAAACTTAATAGAGAGGAGAAGTCGTTACATCACGTTGCCGTGGTAGCAAAATTTTTGGATGACAACAAACTGATAAAGTCACTTAAAAGTCTATTCGCACTATGTCAAACTTCACTGATCTTATTGAATTCGCTAATCTTCAGGTGAAATTATTTTCTTTGGGACCGTATCTATCGACATCTAAGTTTAGAAAAAGAAAGCGACAATTTTTGTGTTGTGTTCACCTACTCCATAAAGCCGGCTCATGCGAAATTTGGAAGTTTCATGTGCCAGTGATAGTGGTGCAACGACGGCAAAGAAGTGTACAAAATAGCATGATGCATGTTCAGAGTTGTTGTTTGCTAATATAAACATATTAGTTTTTGCCTGTCTCCTTGGTGTCGCCGTCATCGTTGGTTTTGTTCTCATCCAGAAATAATGTGCTACCATGGTAACGTGAGGTCGTACTTCTCCTCTCTATTGAACTTTTTAAGGAAATTAATTTTTCTCTTACTGAGGAATGTGGTATTAATACCAACAGTGATTTCACTTTTTAGAGCATTTAAATTAATTTTTTAACTTTATTATTCCTAGGAATGCTTCACATGTTTTACTTGTAAAGTATCATTTTCACAAAAATAATATGACCTTTTTTAGCATTAATTATTTCTCCTGTGGAACTCTTGTCAGAAAATGCCAATCAGACTGCTATCACTGACCAAGATGCATGAATTGAAACAAATTCCCCTTTGACTTTAATTCACTTCCTAAATTACCATTCACCTTTTACGTAATATGTTTTGGAAAGTTTTACCTCTCGGCTGACACTTTTAAAATATTGATGCGGGTTAGGGGTATATTAATTTCTCCACTTCAAAAGTCAATCACAAACCAGTCTACAGTACTCGTGTTTTAAAACCTCCAATTGTTTTATTAATTTGTTACCTTTCAATTTTAACAGATAAAGAACATGCAGAAAAGGCTCGGACACGATTTCTGGCAGAAAATAAAAGAAATTCAACTCATGAAACAAGAAGTTGAGAGATTCGAAACTGTAAGTACAATCTGCACCATTGTCTCTTATCATGTATAGTAATGACTATAAACTAGCATTGTATCTCAATACCCAAAATAGTTTCCTTTTAAGGACCCAGCAAGAGGGCTAAGCTTTCATATCATACTTCATAATAATAATTGTATTAAAGGTTCATGGGCCTAGCATGGGAGACAGGTGCTCCCTGCAAGTACTACTTGGAGTCTATATACTTCAAGCTATTAAAATTAGGTAAAACAAAATCCAACCCAGCAAGCAAGAGAGAACAAGAGCTCCCTGGACTGATATTTCAGTCTATGAAAGTTAAATTTTAGTATTAAAACTATATCAACTGGGATTCAAACCCCCAAGCAAGGGAGACAAGAGCTCCCTGGACTGATATTTCAGTCTATGATAGTTACATTTCAGCATTAAATCTAGATAAACTAGAATTTCAACCCAGCAAGCAACGGCGACAGGAGTTCCCAGGGTTGATATCTCAGTCTATGATAGTTACATTTTAGCATTAAATCTAGATTTAGAGGATTCCAACCCAGCAAGCAAGGGAGAAAGGAGTTCCCTGGATTAATATCTCAGTACATATGATAGTTACACTTTAGTATTAAATCTAAATAAACTGGGGTTCCAACCCAGTAAGCAAGGGAGACAGGAGGTTCCTAGACTGATATCATGATAGTTAATTAATACTTAGTATTAAAACCAGATAAACTGGGATTCGAACCCAGCAAGCAAGGGAGACAGGGGCTCCCTAGACTAATATTTTAGTCGATAATAGTTAAATATTAGTATTAAAACTGTATAAACTGGGATTTCAACCCAGCAAGCAAGGGAGACAGGAGCTCACTGGACCGATATTATGAAAGTTAAGTTTTAGCATTAAATCTAGATTTACTCGGATTCCAACCCTGCAAGCAAGGGAGACTGGAGCTCCCTGGACTGATATTTCAGTCTATGTTAGCAAATCATTCTATTTCAAAAATAATAAACTGGGATTCAAACCCAGCAAGGAAAGGAGGCAGGAACTTCCTGGAATGATAGTTCAGTCTATGATAACTTAAAGTTACTATTAAAAGTATCTAAATAATTAAACTGGGATTCCAACCCAAGAAGCAAGGGAGACTGACTGATCAGTCTATGGTAGTGAAAACTTATTATTAAACCCTGGATGAAGTTAGTTTTTAACCCAGGAAATTAGTGATCCATGGAGTAATATTTCAATCTATAATTCATATAGATGGAACTTACTTTTTTTGTGCCGAAATTGTAGAAACAAATTGACTGAATTACTTTTTTTACTTCAAATGATAATATTGGACTGTTGGAGCAGCAGCAATTCTTTCAATGAATTTTTAAAAAGTTAGGGGATAATAAAAACAAAGATGGCCTATTGCTGCCAATACGATGACCTCAAGCCAGGTGGAGGGTTTCGTGCGTTCCACAGGGTGCTTGTCTACTTATGCGGCGAGAGTGGTACTGAGCCATCAGTTACACCGAGGTCTGGGTGGTCGCCTCTGACCGACAGGTGATGTATTGGGCGCCTGATAAGAAAACGGCCGTTGCACTCAAGTGCTTATCAACTCATTCTGCAGTGGTGCAGAGCTTTACGAGTGATACTGCACGGGCCGTAGCGGTGTACCGCACATCGGGTCATGCCATATCTCAGCTTCTGTCATATCTCTGTCTTCTGTCTGTTGTAAGCGCTCATGCCCAGGTGTCCCGGTCTGGATTCAAGCGGAGGTCACACATTTCGGTTCCCAGATTCCTTTAAAGTTTGTAGTTGCTGTTTTTTTGTAATAAAAAATGGGGTTAATTTAGGTTCAATTTCGAATTTTCTGGGAAAGAGTTGTTGCTCTGAGATAATTGTAACTGATTTTTATGATAATAATGCACTAAGGTGAACTGGGATTCCAACCCAGGAAATATGGGAGACGGGTGCTCCCTTAACTATAACAGGAAAACTCTGACTTTTATATAAAGTGATAAATTACACACTTAATTCAAGTGGGATTCCAACCCAGCAAATGAGGGAGACAAGTGCTCCCTGATCTACTGCAAATATACTCTAAGTAAAATATAGTTAGGTTAACTAAAACTATATAAACTGGGATTCAAACTCAGCAAGCAATGGAGACTAGAGCTCCGTTATATTTCAGTCTATGAGTTGAATTTTTGTATTGAAACTATATAAACTGGGATTTCAACCCAGCAAGCAAGGGAGACACAGGAGCTCCCTGGAATGATATTATGAAAGTTAAGTTTTAGTATTAAATCTAGATTTAATGGGATTCCAACCCTGCAAGCAAGGGAGACAGGAGCTCCCTGGACTGATATTTCAGTCTATGTTAGCTAAAACATTCTATTACAAAATAAACTGGGATTCAAACCCAGCAAGAAAAGGAGGCAGGAGCTTCCTGGAATGATAGTTCAGTCTATGATAACTTAACGTTACATTTTGACTCCACTACACAACATCAACAGACAAAACGTAATGGCAAATAAGTTTATTTTGGGACGGCTTGGCGAGAACCAACCCTACAAAGTATTTATGTAAATACAATAATAGGTGAATACTGGTGAATACCTAATGTACAACACTTGTAAACTAGCTTTCACAAAAAGATAAAACTCGTGCGACAAATGGTCGCTCTTGACCTGAATCTCCCATTTAAGCAGGCAGGCTTAGTGCCAGGTAGGCTGCCAGTCATTCTGGGGAAACTAATTAATAAAACTCAGACAACGCATAACTGGCACACGGAAGACGGTAGTAGCACAGAGGCTAAACAAAAAGAAAAAACTCCTCACAACTGGTCGATCTCGACCTGAATCCCCCAAATAAGCACACAGGCTTAGTGCCAGTTAGGCTGCCAGTTAGGCTGGGGAAACTAATTAATAAAACTCAGACAACGCATAACTGGCACGAGAAACACGGTAGGAGCACAGAGGCTAAGCAAAAAGAAAAAACTCCTCACAACTGGTCGATCTCGACCTGAATCCCCCAAATAAGCACACAGGCTTAGTGCCAGTTAGGCTGGAGAAACTAATTAATAAAACTCAGACAACGCATAACTGGCACGAGGAACACGGTAGGAGCACAGAGGCTAAGCAAAAAGAAAAAACTGCTACAACTGGTCGATCTCGACCTGAATCCCCCAAATAAGCACGCAGGCTTAGTGCCAGTTAGGCCGGGGAAATTTAATAAAACTGTGATCAACGTATAACTGGGACCGGGAACACTTCATGAGCACAGAGGCTGAGTGCCAGGAAAACTGGGAATTATCTCCACTAATGTACCCAACAAGGCTCGTAGCACAATAACCAGTAAGACTGCCATAAAAGGCTAGGGCGGGACATTGAGGGTAAACAATGAATAACGACCCTGGCTAGAGGTCTGTAACATTGCCTGCAACCTAACTGCGTCAAACGAGACTTACGTCGCCTCCTAAAGAGCGGTTCCGGGACAGCTGACCTAAGCATACATGGAAACTAAATATATCAAGTAAAGGAGCAGGTGCAAAACTGAGATAACTAGTGTACAAGTACATAAAATAAGAAACGGGAAAAAGGCTGAAAACTAGCAGAGCTGAGCTACCGCTTACAAAGTGAAGTAAATGCGGTCAGACGGAGGCCAGAAAAAACCTGCCCAAAAAAACCCCGAAGGGAAAAAATGCGGGCAGGAAATCTGGGTAGGAACCAAGGCTCAAGCTCAAAGCCCTTCCTACGGGACTTTACAATGTAATCGAGAATATGTTGCCCCTAAAAATAAATAAAACAAAAATTTAAGAAAAACCAAGGAGAGGTTGGTTCGTAAGCCTAGATGACGAACACGTGATATACGCAGCCTTATATACCCCGGATATGGCTACCCATGGTGCACCCGGCCTAGTACCCAGGCCCTGTTGTATCTCGTGCCGTCAAAATATTTATTTCTGCCTTCTTCGCGGGCTCATTCGTCAGAAATAACATATTTTGACTCCACTACACAACATCAACAGACAAAACGTAATGGCAAATAAGTTTATTTTGGGACGGCTTGGCGAGAACCAACCCTACAAAGTACGTAGAGTGACAAAGTATTGGGCGAAATGACAAATGAAAGCTCCTAGAGCCCAAGAAACTTGGAAACTGAAAGCCTTTTTTCTAGGTCATCATCGGTAGGCGTCCTTGGCTAGAACGGACTTTCAGCGGCCGAGCCACTGAAACACACTGTCACAAACCCCATTATAAGCAGCGAAGGTGGCCCCTCACGAACGCAAGGAATATAAACCAAAAGTGGAAGAGTCAACCCCGACAATTCTCAGGTCCTTGCGAAAAGCCTCTCTAATTGTGGTATAGCTGATAGGCTCGTTCTGGGAAACTAACTAAAAAGAGTTGTTCCCGCGAAACATGGGGCAAAAATGAGATCCCCGGAGCTAAAGGGGATGGAAAAAAGAGCAAGGTACCTCTTTAGAAGCTTGACAGGACAAGCAGGGCCAAACATTTCCGAAAAAATCACTTCGAGTCATCGTCCTTACAAAGTTGGTCGTTCTTGCTTTTGAGAACCTTAATGATCATGAAACCCTCATGAAAGAAAATATAATACCCCCTAATTATGGAGACCTCATCAAACCTAAAATCGTTTTGAAAACACACCTAGCCCCTTCAATAATCGAGTTATCCCTGGGAGAGGGGATACCCGCCATGGTATGAACCCATTTAATACCATAAACATCCGAGTCTACGACGCACGGGGAGTGCGACTCTTCAATGAGGTGTTGCAAATACAAGGCAACATGGCAGAGACTGGCAGGACAGGCCCAGGAATGAAGCTTACTGGCAGCAAAACATTTTTACTTGCGAGAAGCACGAAGGTACACCACTGTCGTACTAACTGCCTTTGAGGAGAAAACCGTCGATTGCATTGTAGACTGTCTGTCAGCCTCAGGGTTCAACCCTCTGGTGGGAAATTCTGGGGCCCGCGCTAGAAACCAGAGTGGAATATATCTGAAAAGTAATCGAAAATACAAAAGAAAATGTGAGGATCACGCAATAAAAAAGAAAAAACACCGGAAAAGGGAAGTGGGGGGTCAAAAGGCTACATGCAAAAACCTAATGGGTCCAAACCTAAAGGTACGCATAACACGCGTGTAGAGGCACAGGCAACACTTTCCGTCAGGCGGCGTAGAGCAGAAGCCCGCCAGGGACGAGGGAGGTGTGGGGCGCCGAAAATAAACTCGAAGCGCTATGACGCCAAAAAATAAAGGCCTGGTTCTGAAAAGGGAATTACGGACCTTCCCTGGAACAAATAATCCCTGGAACTTAAGCAATAAAACCCAGTCCACAACAAAACTATTCCAATGCACTCCATCTCTAGTAGAAACATTTCAGAAAATAGCTGACTTCCATACGTGAGGAATAAGGGCTCCCGTGAGCGCTCAGAGCCCAATGTGTCTGATATACATGACTCTGACAATGAGGCAAACAGGTGGGCCAAGCCAGTTGTTGTCCTATCCCCAATTTTGAGCGAAGGCATAAAAAACCTAACAGTCTGGCTGAAAAAATAGAGAGTTAAGCCAAGGCAACTCGCCGTTGTAACTACAGGCGAACCTGTCAATAATGTAAGGACCTAAGAGGTGATTTAGCCCTAGCAAAACAAAATCGTTGAGGCCGTAACCATCGAAGTCAACGAGCTTGCAGATACAGACCGCACTAGCGTTCAGGTCCCTAGGGATCCACTTGACCTCGAACGAAATACAATGATGGGAGCAAATTTGAAAAGCAACTAGGGCTAAATTCTTTGAGATCGCATTTCCTGCTGCCGTCGCGGAGAATGGATTCGACGTTCTGGTTGTCAGAATACCAAAAAACCTTGGAATTAGATGAAGGGCTCGCGAAGGCTAGTAAGGCAAGACAAACCGCTTTGAGCTCTCTTCAAGTCGATCTACGAACACTTTCCGACCAATTCTGATAAAAAATCAACTCAGGTTCAGACTCCACTTAAACGCCGCAGGCTGAATCGGAAGCATCGGAGAAGCCGGAGCTTACTCTCACTGGAAGCGAACTGGAACCCCTCGATAAATTTTGCCGTAGAGAGGCTAACATAATTCGACCAAAATTCAATTTCATACAAAGAATCAACGGACAGGAAAACCTAGCTATCCCAGGAAACAGCTGAGTAAACAACTGAGAAAAGAAATCGGGCCATAATGCACGCGACGGATCCCACGCCACTCGAGAGGGAAATACTATGGGCGGCTACACACGGGACGCGTAGAACGTGGACTGTGGTGGACGAATAATATGAAGACAAAGCCGCCAGGTCGCGAGACAATTTAGCAATGCGTTCATCCGTGGCTCTAATACTTCCATCCAGAGTGTTATGTTGAGATGAACGCGAAGCCACTAGAAAATTCGAACGGGCTCCCACAGGGAATTTTCTTCATAGGAATTCGAACAAAGCGAGGCTAAAGCAAATCGGCATGGACAGCCCGCAAACTGTAAATTAAGGCCTGAACGCGATAGGCTCCTCCTCCTATAGCTAGACCATAGTCAAGAAAAATGGCAATAGGGATACCTTGGCTTCTTCTAGATTTCTGAAGCGGTTTGAGGGAGGCTGACAAGAACCCAAAGGGAAGCGCGCAAAGTAGAAAATACCTAAAAACCCAGGTGCCGAGATCCCAGGTGAACGCAAGGAAATACTGGTGATCAGGGAAAATTACGATAACCGCACTAGAGGTAAAATATGAATAAATAAAAACCCATATCAAAAATATAAGTGGCCATGGACAAGTCTTCGCACTTGAATTTCTGTTTGAAGAAAAAAGTGCAAACGTGCCTAAAATCCAGGATTAACCTTTGTTAGCCGGAGCGGCGCGTCAAACAGAAAGCGGGTAAATGATATTGGAATGTAAAAATTTTTAAAGGGAGGTTGAGACTGGGAAGCTCATTAACAGCTACGGACAAAAAGAACTGTAAACAAGTGCAGAGGCATTGTAGGATTTGTAAAAAAACATAAAAAGCTGGAAGAAGGGAATTTGTAACTAAGACTAAAAACATTCAAAATGAACAGAGAAACTAGCAAAGTATGCCAGAAATAGATAACTGTGAAAAATCTTCCCCAAACTGAAGGCAGAATAGAAATATCAACGGAACACTCAGAGCTCTAAACCGCGCCTAAAACTAGCGGGGTGAACGTCAGAAGAAACTGGTATAATATCGAGACAATCCTGATCCATATTACGGCTTGCCGCCTAAAAAATTCAGTACTAAATTAGAATAGACTGCACCTGATTGTTGTCCTTCATTTAGCCATTTGGGAGTTTGGGATGTTTGGCTTGTCCATCGTCGGGTAACAGGAACACTTTCCACGGGCAAAACAGGTCCCGACACTGGGTCGTCGAGAAGGCGAAAATTAAAACAGGAACGTTTGACATGAGACTGGGGTTGCATATGTGAAGTTGAGGTGGACGCCGGCGTTCCCACTGGCGAGGATCTGTTTTTGAGTGGTCTTCTTCTTCTTACGGGCCTAGTACGCTACACGGCCGCAAAATTCTGCACTGTGGATCCTTTAAAACTGGTTTTCGTTGGCCTTCTTCTTGAACTTACGTGGTTCGTTATACTTTAGTTTCTTAATTTCCTTCATCTGCTGCTCGGTCAAATATTCATTAGCGCGCTTGATTTGACCAACGGTTTCTGTTAACAAAACTTTAAACGAGTCCATTAACTGTTTGTTATTCTCCTCAATGAGATCGGACACTTCGTCTTTGCTGACGGAAATAACGCAAGAAAGAGCCGATAAGAACGTTAAGAAAAACCAAGGAGAGGTTGGTTCGTAAGCCTAGATGACGAACACGTGATATACGCAGCCTTATATACCCCCGATATGGCTACCCATGGTGCACCCGGCCTAGTACCCAGGCCCTGTTGTATCTCGTGCCGTCAAAATATTTATTTCTGCCTTCTTCGCGGGCTCATTCGTCAGAAATAACATTATTAAAAGTAAATAATTAAACTGGGATTTCAACCCAAGAAGCAAGGGAGACTGATTGATCAGTCTATGGTAGTGAAAACTTATTATTAAACCCTGGATGAAGTTAGTTTTGAACCCAGGAAGTTAGTGATCCCTGGAGTAATATTTCAATCTATAATTCATGTAGATGGAACTTACTTTTTTTGTGCCGAAATTGTAGAAACAAATTGACTGAATTACTTTTTTTACTTCAAATGATAATATAGGACTGTTGGAGCAGCAGCAATTCTTGCAATGAATTTTTAAAAAGTTAGGGGATAATAAAAACAAAGATGGCCTATTGCTGCCAATACGATGACCTCAAGCCAGGTGGAGGGTTTCGTGCGTTCCACAGGGTGCTTGTCTACTTATGCGGCGAGAGTGGTACTGAGCCATCAGTTACACCGAGGTCTGGGTGGTCACCTCTGACCGACAGGTGATGTATTGGGCGCCTGATAAGAAAACGGCCGTTGCACTCAAGTGCTTATCAACTCATTCTGCAGTGGTGCAGAGCTTTACGAGTGATACTGCATGGGCCGTAGCGGTGTATCGCACATCGGGTCATGCCATATCTCAGCTTCTGTCACGAAACAAGTCTGTTGTAAGTGCTCATGCCCAGGTGTCCCGGTCTGGATTCAAGCGGAGGTCACACATTTCGGTTCCCAGTTTCCTTTAAAGTTTGTAGTTGCTGTTTTTTTGTAATAAAAAATGGGGTTAATTCAGGTTCAATTTCGAATTTTCTGGGAAAGAGTTGTTGCTCTGAGATAATTGTAACTGATTTTTATGATAATAATGCACTAAGGTGAACTGGGATTCCAACCCAGGAAATATGGGAGACGAGTGCTCCCTTAACTATAACAGGAGAACTCTGACTTTTATATAAAGTGATAAATTACACACTTAATTCAAGTGGGATTCCAACCCAGCAAATGAGGGAGACAGGTGCTCCCTGATCTACTGCAAATATACTCTAAGTAAAATATAGTTAGGTGAACTAAAACTATATAAACTGGGATTCAAACCCAGCAAGCAATGGAGACAGGAGCTCCCTGGACTGATATTTCAGTCTATTATGGTTTAAACTTACTATTAAAACTAGATAAACTGGGATTCCAACCCAGCAAGCAAGGGAGACTAGAGCTCCGTTATATTCCAGTCTATGATAGTTGAATTTTTGTATTGAAACTATATAAACTGGGATTCAAACCCAGCAGGCGAGGGAGACAAGAGCTTCCTCGACTGATATGTCAGTCTATTATAGTTTAAACTTACTATTAAAACTATATAAACTGGGAGTCAAACCCAGCAAGCAAGGGAGACAGGAGCTCCCTGGACTGGTATTTCAGTCTATTATAGTTTAAACTTACTATTAAAACTACATAAACTGGGATTCCAACCCAGCAAGCAAGGGAGACTGGAGCTCCCTGGACTTATATTTTAGTCTTTGATAGTTGATATTTTAGTATTGAAACTATATAAACTGGGATTCAAACCCAGCAAGCGAGGGAGACAAGAGCTCCCTGGACTGATATTTCAGTCTATAATTGTTAAATTTTAGTATTAAATCTAGATACACAGGGATTCAAACCCAGTAAGTAAGCTAGACAAGAACTCCCTGGACTGATATTTCAGTCTATGATAGGTAAATTTTAGTATTAAATCTAGATATACAGGGATTCAAACCCAGCAAGCAAGGGACACGGTAGCTCCCTGGACTGATTTTTCAGTCTATGATAGTTAAATATTAGTATTGAGACTATTTAATCTGGGATTCCAACCCAGCAAATGTGGGAGACAGGCACGCCATGAACTATTGCAAGGATACTCAAATTAAAATATAGTTAAGTCAACTGGGATTCCAACCCAGCAAATATGGGAGACAGGCGCTCCCTGAACTATTGCAAGGATACTTTAAGTAAAATATAGTTAAGTCAACTGGGACTCCAACCCAGCAAATATGGGAGACATGTGCTCCCTGAACTATTGCAAGGATACTGTAAGTAAAATATAGATCGGTCAACTGGGATTCGAACTCAGCAAATATGGGAGACGGTTGCTTCCTGAGCTATTACGAGGAACTCTGATATTTCTAGAGTAATGAATATATAATTAGGTAAACTGGGATTCCAACTTAGCAAAATATTTGAGACATATGCTCTCTGAAGTACTACGAAGAATTGCTTAAAGTTTTACAAAGTACATGTATTACTATACACCTACAGCTGTAAATGGTCTTGTGTTTAAGAGAATACGGAAGAAGAAGTAACTTATGGCTGGGTCTTAAAGAAACCATAAACGTCACTCAGAACTTACTTTTAGAACTAATTTTAGGATCTCTTTGCATCGGGAAGAGGCGGTCTGTAAGGAATCAACAGAAAGCAGCGCAATAATTCGCATTACTGATAGGTTCAATATTAGTTTAATTGATATCTGCTGGTCACATTTTCTGACGGATTGTTTGTTTCTCTTGAGCATATTTATTTTCTAGATTGAATAATACCTTGGAATGAAATTGAGTCGCCGAATCAGGTTGCTCATGGCATCGAGTGGGAAAACGTCTATTAAGCTTCAGGTAGTTTGTACTATAACGGTTTTTTTCTTCGTATTGACCCTTGGTTTTCTCTTTAAACTTGCATATCAAGCCCCATGGTAGTTAAGCGCTGAAACCAATTATGAAGATAGGATTAATACACGTATCCTTTATTTGACGATAAAATCTATTATAAGAGTATGACGTAGTAGATGTTGTCGTCTACTTAACAGAGAATAGAGCACTTAATAAGCAAACAACAGTAATGAACTCATTTATCCCTGTTGCAAAACAGGAGACAGGAATAAAAAGTTTCTTATAGCGCTTATCACACTAGGTACGGGTAAACCCCCAAAATTGTGATGGGTGTTGCTCGAGCACCTGTATTTATTTCAGATGCTTTATTTTGTTAACGAATGGTTGCTTTGATCGTTTTCTTTGCTGAGTTTAGGTTCGTTCCCAACTGCACTTGTTCGTCATCTGACAAAAACCATGTCATTGATGCGAGAATATCAACTCTGTAAGGTATGTGATTTCGTGAGTAACAAATAATTAGTAGCTTTTGCTACAAGCGTTTTCGAGCAGGGGTATTCCGAGGCATTCATTTATCGTAGTTTTATTAGAACTAACCATTGCCATAGCTAATCTACGGTCTGACTTATAATTAACGTTGCACTTTCTTCTGTTACGTTTAGGACATGTTGCTTAAATGGACTTCATGGTCACTATCTCACCGGCTGTCGGATTCCCCTAACTGAATTGGGCCTGCGACTTACAACACAATTACAGTCGAGTCTGTCATCACGAAGATGTCTCGTTAAAGAAGAAATATTTAAATAACTTAATGTAATAATGTTTTCAAAGGCGTAAAACGTGAATAAACACTTTGTAGAATTATGCTTGCGTAGCAGTCATTTGTATAGGAGGAAGTTTTCTTCTAACTAAAATGACTGCTACCAAGCAACAATGGCCTTTTTATTCTGTTTCTAAGTTACCTTTTTCTAAGGATAGGCGCGTTTCGATACTTTTATTGGACTCTCGCTAACCTTCGGGGCACTATTGGTCACATTCGACTACTGTATTCTCGGCTTCTTTAGCTTCCGTTAAATGTTCCTGATTATAATTTATACATTACTGCGATCACACGCTATCTGAAACGCTTATTTGTCTTTGCCGAATGGCGTAAACTGTACTCAACAATCTTGCCACCCTTCGGCGGTACTTTCGGTATCTTTCGACCACTATCGTGAACTATTTCGGCTGGCGTTCTCAACGTTTATCTCCGTTTTCACTTATCGTCACTAAGAGCGCTCAATATATCGTAATCGCTTACTAGATGCTTTTGCCGAATTGCGTGCACTGTAATCAGCTGGTAATGAATACTATCGCCATCCTTTGTGATATTGTCGGTAACTTACGACCACTGTCGACTACTTGAGCTTGCATTTATCTTCGTGTTTACTTCACGAACGTGTTCTATGGTAGACGCTTTTTTGACTTTGCCAAATTGCGTACACTGTAATGAAACTCTCGCGCCATCGTTTTGGATACTGTCAGTTACCTTCGACCATGCACTGCTGACTACTTCGGCTTGCATTAATCTTTGTGTTCAGTTACGTACCCGGTTACTACGAACGCGCGCTATCTTAAACCCTATTATTATGCTTTTGCCAAATTGCACGCTGTCCGCCCTTCGGGTTACTATTGATAACTTGCGACAACTATGGTCGACATACTTCGGTTTGCGTTTATGCTCTTGTTTACTTAGCATTACCTTTGTCTCCGTCAAATTGCACACACTGCAATAAACATTCGGTTTATTCGTAAACTTACAGTGATGTGATACTCTTCCTACCTGCGATTACAGGACATAGCTATGCTCATGTATGAAGTTAAATACAACATGTACTTGAACCGCCTACAATTAAGTATAAACTGCGCAATCATGATTTCACTATACTCAGATTTAACACAGTCTCCTTTGGAAAGCACTCGCTCAGGTATATGAGATGGGCCCAAAGGTATAGAGATTTGTTCGTAGAAACGCGAAAGAAGCTTCCGCGTTGTCCTCTTTCAAATATAACGTTAGAAAAGTGGATCTTAGTATGCTATTAGGAGACAATAATTGCTCAAACTGCTCTCTTTGAAGTTCTTAATTTAATATGATTATGGATACATTTGTACATATTGTGTATACCCTCGCCTATAGTTCTCCTGAATTTCTTATTTGCACATACTGAATATAGTTTATTTTAATTTCTTAACCTTCTGGGTTTTTTTAGCTTTAATTATTCATTTATTCTTTTAAACTTATTTTAGCGTCTTACACCGCTATTACAGTTTGAAACTTAAAAAGGTATTATCATCTTCATCACCAATCGTCTTTCATCAGCTTCGCGTGTCTCAAAAATTCCCACACTTCACGGCTTTATGGTTGTCGTTAATTTGCGTTGCTTTCGTGAACCTACAGTTACTTGGTGTCTATAGTTCGGCCTTAACTGTCGTATTCCTTTATTAACACAAATTATCTTTAGCGACACTCCTTGTGCCCTTTTGAAATGCAATGTACATCAGTGTCGAGTGTCGAATTGAATCATTGCTCTCCTGTTCATTGTATATCTTGAACATCCGTAAGTGACTAATCGCTCTTGGAGAAAATAACAATTTTTGTTCGTCTCGCATTAATGTTTGCGCGCTCCCGCAAAACTTCGAGTGTTGTGAGTTCGTGTCATCCATAAATCTGATATGAATAGGGCCTCTTGAGCTATCGCTGCGTTTTACCAAATATGTATACGGACACTTGTTAGATGCTGTATGTTCTCTTAAACACTTAATATGTTTTTACATTAACTTTTATATAATGTTGTTGCAAAATTCCGTAGCCGTGAAAAATTGCGCATACTCTTGTAATGTCTGGAGTGCTGTAGTCAACGTTTACTTGCATTGCATTCACAATAAACTTTGGGGATTTTTAACACAGGGGTAACCTCACAACTTTCCTGGCAATATGCCTTGTCTTAATAGATATTTTAAGTCTTGCATCTGTATTTATGCATCCCGAAAGAATTATGTACAGCTGCATAAGTAACTTCCGTTCGCACGCTTTCGTAAACTCGCGAACTCGCGAACTCGCATCCAAAACTTCGAAAAAGGTACAAAACTGTTACCCATACACGTCATGTTTCATGCTTCTCGATTATATCCACTGTATTCTTAGATTTAGTCATCTTAAATTCATTACTGATTTTAGTGACAAGAATACCTAAATATACTTTAGTGATCAATATAGTACTCATTAATTCGAGTTGTGACTGTGATGATTTAAAACATTCGACGACATGACGATACATCGTGTAATTAACAATTTCTCTCTGTTCGAGGGAAAAAAGAAATTTGTTATACGCTCATTGTGAATGACGTAAAGTTAATGTTTTTGATATAGTATATACATGCTAAGCGCGCAAAAAATGTCTGATGTCAAGGATAAGCCATATAAAAGAATGCGGAAATAGCCTTTTATATGCGACAGTTGTTATATTAGCTGATATAAATTTATACGCTGCGACTGTTGTTGAATTAATAAAGATTTTTATTTCTAAAGATACAGTCCTAATGCATCGGTGGGAGAGTTAAAAGCTGGTTTTACCAATTACGCTTTTAAAATATATTCAAATGCTTACGCGTCTCGAACGATTTTGCGTTCGTAGGCGTCTTGGAATAGAGTGCAATCTGGAAGTGAATTAGCTCACTCGATTGACGCTTTTCTGGCATGACTCCGAGCCATAACGACTTTTGTGTTCTTTTAAACCTCATCATAGCAATCCTTCTGCTCTTCATCGTTATCGTGTTCGCTCATCATGGTCCTCACCGTCTCAGTATATGTTTGCGCCTAGACTAGTTCTTGTTCGGCTCAAAAGCAAGCATTCATATGGCAGTTACAATATTTTACAATTAATTCCAAACGATTCTAATTTAAATCAAGTTTTTGGCCATCAGCATCGTACCTATTTTTAAACTATCTCCACCCCTCTAAGTCTGGTTTGCCTGAACAAACGAAAAATTAAAGAAAAGAAAGAAAACTCACGATAATTTAACAAATAATTAAATAAACTATAAATAAGAGAACACTGTAAAAAGAAAACACTATAAACAGGACAAGGAGAATTCTTAAGAATATTATGGTAATAGAGCTAAACAACTATGAAGGTAACGATGATAGGAAAGAGAAAAGCTCAATAAAACGGGGAAGGGTCTTTAACATAGTCATCTTCAGACTGCAGGAAGTCCTCAAGTAAACTCGCCTTGATCACTTTCCGACATTTGGTTCGGCTAAATAGTTTTATTGAGGTTGGAATTAAGTTCCAGATCTTAACACCGATTCTTGTGAAAGAGTCAAGCATCTTTTCCGTCCTCGAAAATTTAACATAACAAGATTCGTTGGAGCTAAATTCATTCGAAATTTGTTGCAAAGAAGATATAACTAGCTCTTTTAATGGATTTTACAACCTGTATTTAACGGTATAATTCCTGCTTAATGTTAAAGTACACATTTTCCCGAGGAGCCTGAACGCCAAATTACCTTCAATAAATAGCGTCCTGGTCTTTTGTTGTAGCCTCATTAAGGTACTTAAATGCTTGCATTAGGATTTCAAAAAAGTGAGCGCACGCCTTTTTGTCGCCTCTCCCTCTCTTCATTCTGAAAAGAGGTCAGCATTTCCAGTTCCTACTAATGTTAAAGTACGTGTATTCGATCACCGTGTAATTAATACTACATAATGTAAGAGTAGGCCATGGATATAGTTTGTGTAATAGTGCACGATGTAATGAGTATGCTTTTTATTAAGCATGTAAGTGAATGTAGACCTGAGTTTCACCGGCAGATAAAGATAATTGAACCGAACAAATATGCTTTGCCATTGTTGAATTTGCCACCGCTTACATCATTGGGAAAACGCGCTAAACAATGGAAAAAATGTGTTAGCTAAGAAGCTGTCCTTATTAAATGCTATGGCGACTGTCTCATACCCAGACGTCTCTCTCGATAAAAATTTGTTCGCAAAGGAAAGCGGGGAGGAGATTGACATGAAAACTAAACATAAATGCTGATTTTTCCCGGTTACCAAGAAGCCTGAACGCTAAATTGCCTCCAATAAATAGCGTCCACGGCTTCCGTATTAGCCTCATAGGTACTTTAAATGCTTGGGTTACGTCACCCTTTTCAACTATTAATTTATAGTAAGCGAACCCCGTCAATTATCGCCTCTCCCTGTCTTCTTTCCGAAAAAGAGGTCAGCACGTCGATCCGTAAATATATAGCAAACTAACAACATACGTAATCATGTTTTTCAGAAACTTGTTAAACTGGGTGTTATGATTTATGCTCTTGAACCTTGATTTCAAATACTCCCAAAGCAATGGTAAGCAACCGCCGCCATGGGAATTCACTGATAAAAGAAGTCGCAACCATAGAACGGGGCTCTTGCAACTTTGATAAGCGACTCTGAAATGTAACTCCACCTCTTACCTTTTCCACTACACATATCTCAACGAACGAACTTTTAACAATAAAAAGCGGTGTTTTACTACTCACACATCAGACGCCCAAGTATATACAGAGTTTTGTTTATTTTAACTCCCAGTGCCGGCAGTATTTGCATCCTTCGAAATCAGTATGTTATCGTTAAAGTTCGTGCGTTTCCGCGAATTCTGTTTTTGTTCGATTCAGTGGCTGCAAAATTCGCACGCTTTTACGCACCAACCCGGTTCTTTGGTCAACGTTCATTCGCTATTTTCATCAGTAGTCGTGCCTGTTCAGTCACATTGCATCTCATTGCGTCAGCTTGTTAGTTACTGTGTCCTCCCTACAACACGCTCTCTTTATGGGCTCTTGTCATTTCTGTGGAGCTAGCCTGCGAGCAGGCTCACTTTTTCGAGTTCGGGTAAAAGTTTTGACTGCGGAGCCGCCATTGCGTGAGGAGAATGGGTCGAGCCCAAAATAATGTTCGGAGGCTTCTGTGAAGCACGTAATAGTAACAACCTAGCACTACTGACCAAACATGCACTGATACGAGTATTTATTATCCTCTTTTTCCCTGCTTAATAACCTAGATATGGTTTCCTAAAAGGAAAGGGGGTTTGATAGGTTTTTAAAAATGTGTTCAGTTGTAAAGAGAACAAAACGATAATATTCACGGGTAAAATCAATTTAAAAACATGCATTTCCAAGAATTCATCCAGTAATTTATTTGCGATCATCCTATCAGATTAGACATTATATATAGAGTAAATGCATTAAGTTGATGTCTGTAATGGATAACTGCTTATGCAAAATACATGAGATACAACGAGAAAACAATCTAGCACCTTGTAAAATTAATAGATTAATTTATTAGACATAATGATGCTTATACTGCCTGTACGTAAATAAATGATTACTTTTACGGCGTCTGTAACCACTTTTTTTTAGTCTTTAATGTTGGCTTATTATTCAATACAAATTTGTACCCTTTATTTGACTCTATGTACTGAACTGAATTTTAAATTTATGCGATATGTTATGTAATTGTATCATTTCAGAAGTAGGTTAAGTATGATCATCAGTTTGCCATGAGTCCTAATATTGTTAGAGGGTTGGAAGAGTACAATAGAGTGGTGCCATCAGCAAATGTTCTAATAGTTGCCTTTTCTAAGCAATTGGGCATTTCATTTACATTTATTAATATGAAAACTTAAAGACCCGGTTAAAAATGTGTAGAGAACCTAATGCTTTTGAATATCGGAACATTACACTTCGTGTATTGTCATTAAGTTCGTCACGTGTGAAATTTGACGTTTGAATCGAGCCTTATTATCACTTAATAAAGTCCAGGAAAATAAAATCAAAATTTCCCTCTATGCCCAAAGCTTAAAATTAAACTAAAGAAACACTTTATATTATACCTAGCCTGCATAACAAGCGTTTCCAATCGAGTAATTGCGCGAATTAGCCCCTCCCGGCCCCTCCTTCCTCTTTTTTGCCCTCTTCAAACTTAGTGTCTGGCACAAAACTCGCGCGGAAAAGCTTGCTACGTGGGCTATTTTTATACCTTTTTAACCTCCAAAGTTATTATCCAGTCACAATAAAGAAGGGACAGCTCGATATGTTTGAATGATTATTATTAAATGTTGAAACATAACCAGCTGCCACTGTGGTGGCACAAAACTCAAAACCCACCTCGTTTCTATTGTTAACAATGAACTTGCAAAAATAATTATTTGGCTTAAAGTGAATACGCTATCTCTAAATTTGACTAAAACAAATTTAATGATTTTTCATCCAAGGCAAAAGAAAGTCAATGTTAATGTCCCTCTTACTCTTGAAAATGCTGTGATCAAGCAAATCATGGAGACAAAATTTTTAGGTGTTCTCATTGATCAGCATCTCTCTTGGAAACCACATATTGATTTCGTCTCAAAAAAATCTCGAAAAATGTGGAAATTATTGCGAAAACCCTCTTTTACCTATCATCCCAAACTTTGATGACCTTGTATTACTCCCTTGTATATCCTTTCTTAGCATACTGTAATGTCGCCTGGTCCTCCACCTACTGTTCCAACCTAAACTGTATTTACCTTTGGAAAAGCGTCCAGTGCGGCTCATAACAAAAGCTCACTATCTAGCAAATACCGCCCCTTTATTTAGCCAGCTTAAAGTCCTTGACATATTTACTATTAAGTCATTTTCTGTCGCTACTTTTATGGATTCTTATTACCATAATCTTTTGTCTAGTAGCTTTCGTGACTTGTTCTTAAGTAATAATTAAGTCCATCAATACGAAACTCGACTAGCCTCTCAGTATAGACCTCATTTAATGTAGAACAAATATAAAGCAATTCAGTATCCTTTACCGAGGACCTAAAATCTGGAATTCGTTGCCTATTTCACTAATTAGCTCTCCTTCTTTTTTTTTTTTTTCCGATCTGTCGTTTAATTTTCTGATCTTGTTCACTCTGCACTCAGCCATGAGTTTAGTTCATTAGGTAGTTGAAGGAGGCCTGTTAATATAAGCTTCAACCTTCGTTAGGCTTCCTTGTCACACAAATTTTATAATTTAATTAACAACTTTTGTTCATGTTGTATAAGGTTTTGTGAGTGACTAAATAAATAAAATAAATCGTATATTGATCGATCAAGGGGAAAATTATCCACTCAAGATAAGACAAAAAAAAACTTCGAAAAGTAAATATTCCAAAACGTTTTTAAAAATAATTATAAAACAGCAATTACCATGATTACCAGCCTGTGTTCGCTATTGTCGTATAAATATCTTTAAAACAGTATTCAAATACAGCTTTTTAATTTCCTTTCTTAATATCACTTTCGATATAAGTGTTTGTATAATTAATCCGCTGCATATTTGCTCTCACCTTTGAAACCATTCAAAAGTGTTGTAAAAGTGTAGCGGTCGTATTTGACTTCATTTTTGACTAATATCAAAGGTGTGGTCACAGCCACTACACTTCTGACTTCATCTTTGACGTGCGTCAAAGGTAAAGTCAAAGTTACCAGCATATTTGACGACGCCTTTGATAAGGGTTAAAGGAATAGCAAAGCATTGACTCATTTGACTTCATCTTTGACGCGCGTCAAAGGAGAAGTCAAAGTTGTTAGCAATTTGACTTCACCTTTACTGAGGTCAAAAGAGTAAGCAAAGAGGTTATATATTTGGCGACATCTTTGACGCGCGTCAAAGGTAAAGTCAAAGTCAATACCATATTTGACGTAACTTTTGACACGTGTCAAAAGTGCAGTAAATCCAATTTTTCGTCCCGTGTGAGTACTTGATTGTAGCAATATTCTTGAGGTTTTCTCTTACGGCGAAATTAAACTACTGTAGATACCCCTCAAATACCACACTTTTTTAACCAACATGACAGTCGCTCTAGGCTGCCATGTAAACAGCACGTCACGAGTAGAGTAGAAATTAAGCGTACTGACTATCGCAAAACGAAAACCAATTCGAAGTGAAAATTTGTCTCAATATTAGTTTTTAGCTGCTCTTACGCATACATACTTTATGAAAGTGAAAAATCGGAAGGATCGACAATTCTCTAGTTTGAATTTTTGATGACGTCATGTGAAACCAAAATTTAAGGGGGCAGTCTGGTTACATTTTGAGCCCAAATTTTTCACAGATTGTAAAGCACATAAAACTCCAGCTATTTTATGTATCTTCATAGAATTTTTCATGCAAATAGACCAGCCCACAGTCTAATGTGGCATATGGTTTACATCCCATGATAAGCAAATTTATGGCTAATTGTTAACCAAGTTCTTCATGGAGGCTTTTTTCCAGCAATCCCATGCCCCTATACTTTTTTCTTTTCTATTTACAAAGTAACCATGATATTTCTTACAATAACACTACACACACTCTCCTACAAACCTATTGAGCGATTTCGGTTTTCAGCAAATTGTGTTGCAATGGCAACGGTATAATTTTGTAAAAAGTTCAACCTGGAATATCATCAACTGTATTCATCAAAAATAAAACAGCCTCAATAGGTTTGTAGAACAGCCTTTCATAAGTAATTGAGCCAAATTTAGTAGAAAACGGATAAAACCAAAGAATAAAATCTAAGGGGGCATAAAAAAAACTCCGCGAAAATGCCTTTTTGAGAAAAATGCAGCTTAAAATTTGGCAAGCAAAATCAGCAGTGTAACATTCACTAAAGGAAGCTACCACTAGTAAATTAGTAAAAGTAGCCTCGTTGCAGTATCACCACATCATTTTCTAGATATAAATCCCGATTTCTATCTCTTTTTTCTCTTTCTTGCTGGTTCTGTGGCAACAGTCAGTTCATTGAAAGCACCAGCACCGTATGTTGTGCCCTCCTTTTGTCACCGTTGTTCCTCGTCTCTTTGCTTTGCTTGTCTGCGAGCAACTCTGTATTTTTTATGCTGATCCTGGATCCTTTTTTCAGCCTTTATAATTCGCCCAGAGTCTCTTCTGCTACTTTCCTTTCTGGTGTGAGCCCCAACAGCTAACCCAGCTCTTACCATGCCATTTGTGCGTTGGGCACCTAATCCACACTAATGAATTCACAGACTCATTTGCATTTTTGGGTAAAGCCTGGAAGATAACTTGCCAATCCCCATTTCACTGGCAGCATAAACCACTCGGCGATTTACATCCTTCCCTTGCACAGTTCTGGGGCCATTGTCTAAGGAATTATGTTTACCAGTACCCAGAAATTCCGTCAGACCGCAGTCATCACAAATAGCATGTATGCTGCTGCTGAGGCCAAATCGGCTTGTACTTATTTCTCGAAGTTCTAGATGGCCTACAACAACAACAATAAAGAAAATAACTAAGTGATGACGACGCCGGACGAGAACAGCAACAATAGAAGCACATTTTATAATATATGCTATGAGGATTGCGAAAGTAAAAATAACTGAAAATGATGATCTCACCGAAAGCACTTTGTGAATTTGAATGAATCCTTCCTGAAAAATTATTTGAGACTATCCATGGACACAAGACGGTATCCTTCTGGTATCTCACCTTTTGGATCTATACTTTCATGGGAAGAGCTTTCTGTGTAATTCAGCACCAATTTTTCTCAAAGAAGCCGAGGCAGCAGGCGGTGTACCGACAAACGTGATTTCAGTAGTAGCAGCGTTTCTCGCCAGCTCCATGGACACTTTCTTTTGTTTTTGGACTCCCTTGAATTTTGATTTCTTTTTTTGACAATTCTTTTTCAGTGCGGACTGTTTTCGTCCGATTTTTCCTCCTTTTGGCATCGCTTTGTGCGAGAGATTTACGTGGAGTCCATACGAAGCATACGAAGAGCGAAATAACACCGTGCTATGCAGACAGGCCTTACAAGTTTGGAAACACTGAACAGGGATGGTCTTGGAAGGGACTACAGGAACAAACGAACCATCGGACTTCATATCAGTGCAAAAAACCCCTCCAAAATGCATTTGTTTGAAACGGTTGCCATGGAAACGGAAAAACAACTTTGTATACACTAAGAAAGATTGAACTTTTTTTTCATTTTATGGATAATTTCTGACGTTGAAAGTGTTAATATTTTAAAATTGAATAGTTTTTCTGTCTAAAAACGAATGCAACAAAAAAATGAACGAGTTCATAATTTAACTCAAAATTTCAACCAGACTCCCCTCATCAGAGTCGATTCACGTACAATGCATGGACAAGAAAAACTCGGCGAAGCAGTGTCTGCGGGCCAATTAATTATTCAGTTATCAAATTCTTTGCTAGCTCGACTGTTCGTATCATCAACATTGTCATCATAATCATCGTTCTCGTCCTCACGTTCCTCCCCCTCAAAAACCAATTCCTTTAAATGGTTTTTCATCAAAAACAAACAAAGAAATAAACAAACAAACAAAAATATGACATTTGACCTCAATTTATAACAAACAAGATGCTAAAAATTACACAAACAAATAGTTATTTGCATTTATTATTCCACTATTATGTCATTTTACCATACAAGGTCAAGAGAGCGCGCAAAATACGAGACCCCAGTACACTGTAGTGTCCTGGTTTAACCGGTTTGCAACAGGAGGGAATACCGGCAGATGCAAAAGGAGCAACTATGGCTGACAGAATCAGCCGAGGATATTTTGGATACTCTTACTTGAAAGTAGAAGCCAAAAGAACATTTTTCTTTCGCAGAAAAATAATTAACCTCTCATTCAATGGTTTGGCATATAATATGGGCCAACATTTTTCTTATTGTTAACATCATTTTTACAGACGGATTAATCAGGATGTTCAGTTAAAACTCTTACCTAAAAATAGAAATAGAGGCCAATTGCAAAATAACAATTTTTTTTTGGTAGTAGCCTGCGTAGCTGGCGGTATTGTGTGGGTGCGAGATTAAAGTTTTGGCGGCGGAGCCGTGTTCCAAAAAAAGGGAGTAGGGACGAGGCGGTTGAAATACCGCCTGCCAGAAAACCCCGGTATTTTGAATAGTCCGCACACCAGTGTGCGGGGAAACGGATTGGTCGAGGGCCATACATATGTCAATCATGTTAGATGAGCCTTCGCATATATTTCCCAATTTAGGGAGCCGATGGCAAACTGAAAAAGACGTACGTGTAAAGTGATTGTGATTTCCGCTTTAACAAGAGCATAATTGATGACCAAATTGCCGAAATGGCGTCTTTAAAGTTCACAGCGCTGGAATTGTCTTTATTTAGCCGTAAGAAACAAAGGTCAAAGAAAATTAAAACACCATACAACTGCATCTGAGATCAAATCCTATCAGGAACACCTACAGAAGAATAACCCACCGGAAATGGTTACTCAGTATGCATGTAACAAACCAGCTTCATCACCTTTTAATGTTAAGCCTGGTGTTACAAAAAAAAGATTTACTCAGTCAAAGTTTAGAATGATACATGCACTGTGTAGTGCTAGTAACCTTCGCGCGAGAGCCGAGAAAATAAAAAAACCTCTGTTCAAGCAAACTCACAAGGTCACGTTTCACATTATCACGAGCTAAGGAGTCGTGTTTAGCCTGTCAACGCTTATTTCTAAACTGTCTCGCGCGAAAATAATCGGAAGTTTCAAATTGCAGGTTTCTCTTTGACTGGCTGATTTAATTGCGATCAGCTAAGGTGACAAAAGTGGGCGGCATTCGAAAAATCATGGTTCTCTGGCAGGCGGTATTTTTCGCGGCTTCGCCGCTCGTGACGGCTCCGCCGTCAAATCTCACTCGACTATATTACAACGGCTCCGCCGCCAAATCTCACTCGACTACGACACAATACCGCCAGCTACGCAGGCTATTTTTGTAGTGGAATAATAAACCTCTTATTCGATGGTTTAGCATATCATAAGAGCGGACATTTTGCTCATTGCTCGTACTTTTCCTCGCCCCTGCTGGGCTCGGAAAAATACTACGCAACTCGCAAAATATCCGCACGTATTATATGCTAAACCATCGAATAAGTTGTATTTATTGTCATGATGTGCTTTTTCTTCTCCACATAAAGCACTTCCTATGTATTCATCTAATCCATCACGTTCTAATAATTAACTGATAAATGGTAAGTTTCCCGTTCACCTGTTCAGTTGTAATTTTCCTTGGTGTAGGAAAATTGGAAGAAAAAAAAGAGTCATAAACTTTAACTTATGGAAAATTTTTAAGTTGTAATTAGGGAGAAACCAATCAAATTGGAATAATTCGAGGCAGCTAGTTCCATGCAATAAACAGTTATTTAAATGACTATACCACATCTCCTCAATTGAAATACAGCTTAAGAATTGTCGCTGTTTCGCGCTATAATTACAGTGAAGTTTAATTTATTTCTGTAAAAGAGGAGTTGTAAGCCAATTCATTTCATAAGGAATGAAGACAAAGAGCACGTCAACCTTTTAAAGCATGGTTTTTAGTTGTCTCTAACATTAAATGTGGTTAAGTGAACGTTACGATATATCGTTAACTGGCTGTTACGCAGCAGTAAAATGACATTTTACCGCTCAAATCCGAAATCTTCGTAAGGGAAGAAGAAGAAAACACATTAAGAAGTTACATAAGAAACTATTTGTATTTATTTATTTATTTTTTCTTTCAGGCTTTTTAATGATTAAACCAGTTTAAAAACTGTAAGAGCCAACCCACAACAAACAAGAAAAAAAAAAAAAGGTTATTACAAGCCAGCACCCAAGCTGGCCTCTAAGGAAGTATAATTTTACCAAAGCTTCTACCGGGCGTTCTCTATCCTAACCAACTGCCTCTTTCGAATATTTGAGCTAGTGATTGTTCTAGTTGTTAATCGTGTCAGTTTCTTTACATTCGCGCTCGTTTCCACTTCACGCTGATTGGCGAAAATCACACAGCTTGGTCGACGGGGAGCCACAGAAAAATTGGGGGCGGAATTCAAATTCCAAAGAAGTAGTTGTAAGCTCTACTTCCTTTTGCCGCCCGGCCGACAGAGCGCCCCGGAGAACTTCCTTGCAAGCTAATGGAGGGACTGCTGTTATTCACCACAAAAGTATTTATAAAAACAGTAAGGTTTGCCGGGAGGGGGCCTTAGTGTTGAATGCATGGCCGCCTAGTAAGATATTACAGAGTTTTTACATCACCAATTATCCCTTGTTTTCTTCGTAGATATGGATCTTTTCGCTTCCTTTCGCAACAAATAATTACAATAAAAATTATAACTAAAAATGCATATTGATAAACATTTGAAAGTGCCATAAGTAATTATTTTTAGCCTGAGTATTAAAAAGCGAGCCGCAAATGTTGCTCAATTAACACAAACAAGTCAGACTACATTGGCCCGTGTCTCGTTCCACTTTTTCATAACACCGGCATGGTCTCCATTTTGTTGTTAAATTTTAACATAACTGGCATCGTGTCACTAATAACATACACCGTTGCTAACCTTTACTAGTAACATGCACCTTTGCACCTAAACAAAATAATAATAATGATAATAATAATAATAATAATAACTATAACTAAAAATTGATATCATAAAATGAAGTACTGTCTATTTTTTATATACCAATACTACAGCTGTATGCCAATCATTCTAGGAGGTACTATGTTAAACAGTGGCAAGTGCTTTGTGATCGACAAAGAAACGCAAACAAATCAGAATACATTAGCCCCTTTCTGGCTCAAGTCGCTCATAACGTCGACCAGTCTTCATTTTGCCGTTTTTGCAAACTGCCAGCGTCCTTTTTAAAGAAGGTAAGACAGTTTAATTCCAGTAGAATAAGTGAGGTTTCACAAGAGTTGAGATATGTCCATGCAGGAACGATCTTGTGAACAAGAATTAGCTAACAAATTCTTTTTGCGATTTTCGCCAAAGAAATGATTCACCAGGAAATTTTGTGAGGCAATCACTTGTAAATATCACAAGAGTAGCAAGAATAACCAATTTAATTAAATTCTAGACTGAGAAGGAGAAAAGGGCAAAAAGGGGCCCCGAAAATGCCGCAATAATCGCAAAAGTAACAAAGATTTTTCTTGCTACCTAAAAGCACCGAGTAAAAAAATATCTCAAAAATAGCAAGAATCGAATAACAAATTTGACAAAATTCTACACTTAGAGAAAAAACGGGCCAAGAAGGACCTCGAGAAATCCTCAAATTTCGCAAAAATCGCAAATAACCATAGCTGGTAACAAGCACCTTTACACATAAAATAATACGTATTAAGAAGTAAAGCTCAGATACTTATCATTTTTAGGCAATGTATTAAACAGTGGCAAGTGCTTTTGTGATCGACAAAGAAACTCAAACACTGAGTCAGAATACAATAGACCTTGTCTTGCTCCACTCGTTTATATCGCCGGTCAGTCTTCGTTTTGCTGTTTTATTTTTTTAAACTGCCAGCGCCCTTTTAAAAGAAGGTAAATGTAATTCCAGTAGAAAATGTTACGTCAAGTCACATACGATTTGGCATCGAATTATTTAGGTAAAGAGAATAAATATAAATTCTTAATATTCTAAAGTGAACACGGAAGACACACAAACCGGCTTGCTTTTAATTTTGTCAGCTAAATTTGAACTTTGGTGAACAGTTTAATAACACAAGGGACCAGTTTAATTTTTTTAAAAAGGACTAACGGCTTTATCAAACTTTATTTTAGATTTCTCCCCGAGTTTTTGTCTTCTCTTTTCTGCAACCGTAGTTGATAGCGGTCTCCTCCACTAACAACGAAAAACAGACGGCGTCTAAACAGGTGACCAGTTCACTGATAAGGTAGGCCAGTGCTTCATTTCTGAGGAATTTCTTTGTATTAATACTACCAGCTCATGACTCAGTTCAAACAAAGCGTCAATGAACCTGAGAGTCCCCCCAAAAAGTTTCTGTCCTTTGAGGAGGATGTATTGTTAGATTTTTATTTTAGTCTTAATTATGTCTTGTAGAGATCTTATACAGGAAATACCTATTAGCTAATCCGGCTTTTCAAATGGAAGGCACAAGCTGTAAATTGGTTCTATAAAGGGAGGGAGGAAGGGTAGAAGAAGGCGTATAACACAAGGAATAAAGGGTCATATGTCCTTTAAGATACGTCTGCCACGAAGGCTAAACTTGTCAGAAAACCCTGCTTATTGAAATCATAACAAAACTTAAAGGCTACTTTTGTGCGTGACCTTGAGGTTTAGCTTGTTCTTCTATAAACAAATGATAAAGGAAAATGGCAATCCAAATGACGTCTGGAAAGCAGCCTGGTGTTATTCTTAATAAAACCCGGCGTCTTTTTACTAATACTCCTTTATCTCTGATCATGAAAACAATAAATGTATCTCTTTTCATTAAACATGTTTTTTAGTTATCGTTTACTTATAGTTGGTGCAGAAACTTTCTGAATTATTTAAAAACTAAAAAAAAGGACCAGAAAACGCAAGGCTGGGCGCGAGTTTCACAATACATTTTCTTTTATTTTCTCCTTGTCAATTTTAAAGACAGTTAAAAGCCATAAATTAACGTTGACATGCGTTTGTATTTTAAACCGAAAATCTATGATGGGATATCTTTGAAAGGAGTTGTTGATCATGAAAGAGTCCAAGCAATAGTCAAAGCCACAAGTTGCTCGGCAACTTTTCGGCAGCTTTTGAGATTTTGGGCAACTTTTGTGATTTTCGGCCACTTTTAAAATTCTTGGCAAGTTTTGGTTGAAATTATTTTTTATTTTTTTTTGCGACATTTATTAGCTATCGAAAAAAAAAAACGTCAGCTAAATTCAAGTGGTTTATACTACTGAGTGAGTGTGTGGACTCCAGGACTGGCCCAATTACCAATGCCAGCTTGGTGTTGCACGCCTGTCCATGAGGTAAGCGGTATCACATGATCCGTTTTACAAAATGGCGGACAACAATGTCCAGCTGGGAAGAACGTGCCTGGCGATCAATTCAACTGTTGAATTTGAGTTCTATTAATCAATGAAGCTTTCTTTAAAAAAGGAAATACGAATAAAACCTACTTATACTGTGCACGATCGAAACCGCAACAAAAACCAACTTCAAGCGCAAGCAAATAATAATAATAATAGTAATAAGAACAATAATAATAATAATAATAATAGGAACTTTTCGGCAACGTTTAGACACTTACGTCGGCAGCTTTTTGGTAATTCATCGGCAAACTTGTGGCTAAGCCACAAGCAGGCAACGGATCTTGAACCCAGCACTGCGTCTTCTAAAAAATGAATTTAGTCCTTCATTACAATAGCTGCCAGTTCCGCCTTATAAACAAAACACAGCGGCGTACAGTTTCATTTTCGAACCTCTGCATCTGTTTTTTTTTTTTTTAAAAAAAAAAACATGTATGAACAGCAACTTATTCTTTCATTAAACATTCAGTGAATATGTGTTTGACTTTTCGTGTAAAACGGCCTCAAACTTAAGTTCCCAATAAGCGCCTAAAAAATCGTTTTTTGAAGTGCTACAGTTTATTTTTACTAAAACTGAGTTTTTAGAAAGCTCGGCGCTAAATCACATTGAAGCATGGTTGGCTTGATTGACTTTATATTTCATCTATTTCTTCCTCGTGAAACAAGTGCGATGTTCCGCCATTTTGTACTAATTACCAAAACAACTTAACCTCGTCCTTTGTCTTTTTCCAGTTCTAACTGTTCAATAATCTGGCAATTTTGCTGCACAGTTGAGGTTATTTTTTCATATATCAGAAACTTCTTCTAATTTAAGCGATGAATTATGATAAATATTTTAAATTAATATTTATGATCTTTTATAAAATAACTAAGATAGTACGCGCGTTCTGATTGGCTGAGAGGAGTGTTTGCATGAGAGTATGTAAACATGGTTGTGGCGTCACGGTTCGCGCGCTAATCACGCAAGCACTAATTTGAAAAAAAATTTCAAGTTCAAAACTCGACAAGTTTACTTTATTTACCCATTCCTTCGTCGGCTTAAACTTGGAAAATCGTTTCAAAGAAAGCATCTTTTTGCAAAACAAGAACTGATTACGCGTGCAAGACTTCGTGGACAAGACTTTGCGACTGGCAAGAATTTCTCTTTTAATCAGTGCCATGCAAAAAATTTTGCGTTTTTTCTCGGGAAATTTATTTTATAAAAGCAATAGAAAACTTTTTTCCTGTGTTTGCATAGCCTGATATAAACACGAGAAGGGTTTGGGAGAATTCGAGACAGTTATGCAAACCCTCGACTTCGTCTCGGGTTTACATAACTGTCTCGAATTCTCCCAAACCCCTCTCGTGTTTATATCAGGCTATAAAAACACGTAAAACGTTTTCTATTGCTTAATCATTACACTGATCAAAGTTTATATATTGTTCTTACAGGTTAACTGTTACGGGTAACACAAAATCAAGAAACAATAACACCAACGACGAAAATAACTCAACATGCTTTTTTCATCATCCGAGTGCACCATCTGGTTAACCGTATTCACCGCCGAGTCTGTTGCTATAGTAACGGTGAATCTCCTTGCCATCATTCTTTTTATAAAGAACAGAAACCTTCGCACTCGCAGCATGTACTTGGTTATAAGCTTAACCGTGGCGGACATGTTGGTTGGAGTCCTAGACGGGGGTTTTACTCAATTTGATTTCCTACAGGGATGTCGCCTTATAAAGTTGAATTTATCCTCTGAAGTTTCAATTGTATTAAGGAGTTTTGATTTTTTCTTTCCTATTGTCTCCCTGACAAACATTGCTGTAATTTCTTTAGAGCGATTTCACGCCACGTTTCGTCCATTTAAGCATCGACTTATCAAGAGATGGGCCTACGTGGTGGCAATTGTTGTTGTCTGGGTTTTTCCTGTAATTGTTTCAGTCATTTGGAGGGTAGAGTTGCTTTATTTCTATGGATATCACGTTTACATAATAGAATCCTACTGTCTTTTGTGTTTAACTGTTACATTTGTTTCTTACACTTCCATTCTGTTTAAGTTTCGTTTCGGAACTCGTCCTCAGCGCCATTGTGCAGCTGCTTTAAGACAAAGAAAACTAACCGTCACATTGTTTATAACAACTTTAGTGTCTTTACTGTTGTGGCTACCATACAGTATTTTTCTTATTCTTTACTGGTCAAATGATATTTGGAATCCCCTTTCTCTCCCAGAACATTTCCGTTTGGCTTATTCATTGCAATTTTTGTTTTATGCAAACTCCCTTGTAAATCCCATTTTATACACAATCAGGATGCCAGACTTTAAAAAAGCTCTGCTCTCATTGTTCAGACGTCATCAGAGAGAACATCATCCCGCAACATTTATCCCGCTAAATCGTTACTAATAGGGGATATCACAAAATTTAATTAGTCAACTTAAATTTGTAAGTAGTTAAGAGTTAAAGAAATGGAAGACACCCTTAATGCACTTGTGTAAAAACATACATAGAAGCACATTTAAAGCTACATTAGGCTGTATGTTAAGGAAGCTGTACGGAAGAAAAAAAGATTAGACGTGACGAAGAACTGCTTAAAGTGTGTTCAATTGGGAACTCTGTTTTGGTGGAATGCGATGTAGGAAGATAAATCATGCTATGTTGATACTTTGCCGGATAGCCATCGCGAAAGAATAAGAAAGAATAAGAAACTAAGTATATACATTTTTTTTTCAGGCTTTAAACTGGTAATAATCTTTCACGTGCGAAACTCTCTAAATTGTCGTAACTTGTCAACCAAAAATCGAGTCAAACAGGAGTGTAATACCACAGGCAGCCCAAGCGTACGATTTGTTGGGCTCGGGCTTCAGAGGTCATTTGATCGGAATATACTAGAATTATTAATGTATTATCTGATGCCAAATAAATGCAAAAAGTCTTAAAGATATCTTCTTAAAGTCTTCTTGTTTGTCTATCTGTACTAGTAGCCTTTAAGATAACGAAAATCGATATTTCTTGCATTATTACATGTGATTCGGGCCCTTATTGTTCGAATTTTATCACATGTATTCGAATCTACAACGCTAAGAAAAAAAAATCTTGATCACGCAAAATATTGATTCATAAAGCTCTCTTACCTTTAGTTCATAGCCACTCTGTGTCCTACGGTCGGTTTAAACGCCGTTTAGTCGACTTTTTTTCCATCGAATACTGAACACTATAAAAGAAGGGAAGGCTGGAGACCTTCCAACCGACCCTCGCCGCTCGAAGGCCAATAAATTCCAAACAAAGCGACCGATCTCACTAAAATTGCCACCAGCCAGACCGAAGAGTGTATACCTACCCGTTCGAAGAGCGCCAGGTTCTAAATTCGGCTGCATAAGCTCGAGGAGCGCTGCATTTCGCATCGATTCTGGCCAGCTTCGCTTCGCCATGATGCGCAATCTGACTGTTATCCTACGAGATTTGAAGCTTGGAGCTTGGCCACCGCGTCAGATCGACAAAACGTCACTCTCGCGGGGGAGGGTCGTCACTTGTCCCCTATCGTAAACCGACACCGTCCGGGGAACCGGTGCGTTTAATTCGGCCGGAAACAGCTCACGCGTGTATGACACATGAAACCCAAAAAGGTCCCCAACTGTCTTTTCTCCGATTTGAGATTTAAATCTTGCCAATAACGATTACAAAATCAGTTCGTTGCAGTCCGTTGTTTGGGTCAGTAGTTCTGTTCAAGTTCGATATTTCCTTTCGTATTTTAACAACAGTTCTTTTCAGAGCTACCCTAAAATATATTTTTCTTCTTCACGTAGCTTGTTTGTTAGTAAAAATCACGTGTATTTCGGTTCCTGTGGCGATCGCGTGTGTCTAGCGTTTGAAGAAAGTCTGTTGATAACGATGTTATCAAAAGTAGCCAGAAAAGAGGAGGATTTTCCTCCGAAGAAGAAAAGAAAATCTTTTGGCTGTTCAGAAGAGTGGAAAATATGGTAAGTGAAACAAATTCTAATAATTATGTCGTGTCGGTTTGCGATAGGGCAAAAGTGACGACCCTCCCCCGCGAGAGTGACTTTTTGTTGATCTGACGCGGTCGCCAAGCTCCAAGCTTCAAATCTCGTAGGATGACAGTCAGATTGCGCATCATGGCGAAGCGAAGCTGGCCAGAATCGATGCGAAATGCAGCGCTCCTCGAGCTTATGCAGCCGAATTTAGAACCTGGCGCTCTTCGAACGGGTAGGTATACACTCTTCGGTCTGGCTGGTGGCAATTTTAGGGAGATCGGTCGCTTTGTTTGGAATTTATTGGCCTTCGAGCGGCGAGGGTCGGTTGGAAGGTCTCCAGCCTTCCCTTCTTTTATAGTGTTCAGTATTCGATGGAAAAAAAGTCGACTAAACGGCGTTTAAACCGACCGTAGGACACAGAGTGGCTATGAACTAAAGGTAAGAGAGCTTTTTGAATCAATATTTTGTGTGATCATAATTTTTTTTTTCTTAGCGTTGTAGATTCGAATACATGTGATAAAATTCGAACAATAAGGGCCCGAATCACATGTAATAATGCAAGAAATATCGATTTTCGTTATCTTAAAGGCTACTAGTACAGATAGACAAACAAGAAGACTTCATATCTTTAAGACTTTTTGCATTTATTTGGCATCAGATAATACACTAATAATTCTAGTATGTTCCGACCAAATGACCTCTGAAGCCCGAACCCACAAATCGTGCGCTTGGGCTGCCTGTGGTAATACTCTCCGCTTTTTAGGATAGCAGCAATTAAACTGCCACTTAAACAAAGGGTAATTAATTCCGGTGAATGCGTCATTGAGTACATAGCATGAGATAGGGTATTATTATTATTCTTTTTTTCAGGGGAATATTAATATTAGTACTCTCTAATGACGGACAACCATGCATGATGTATTATTTTGTCAGTGAAATTTACATACGGCAGTTATAAGCTCTTTGTTAATTTGCTTCACTTATAGTCATTTAGCGACTGATAGATAACCTTAAACTTTGACAGAGCCACATAACTTGTCACCATCATGAACATAGGAAAATAAATAACGAAATATAAGACCCGTTTTCACAGTAAAAACTCTTGCTTCCCGTTGTCTAAACCCGTATTTTATTGTGTGCCCAACTGCAGGAGCCATCCCGCAACAAAAGAGAGAAAAAAAATGTTACCAACAATCGAGCACTTAATAAGCTGGGCCCAGTTGTTCGAAGGCCGATTAGCGCTTAACCCGGGGTTAAATGTAACCCGGGTTTCTCTTTCTTGTGTTCAAAAGCATTTTCTCGGATAATTTTCTCTGCTATATTTAGAGCTTTCAATCATCAAGTTGTAGACAAAAAGAATTAAAACTGAAATGCTTTTTAAGCTTTCAAATCTGAATTCAAATCTCGTACTAACCCTGGGTTATCTTAACCCGGCTTTGAACAACTCGGCCCTGGTCTCTAGGGATATACAATTTTACCAAAGCTTATACTGGCCATTCTCTAACCTAATCAATTTCCACTTTCGAATGTTTGACTGAGCTAGTGATTATTCTCGAGGTTAATCGAGGGATAGCCTGCGAGCAAGCTCTCCGGGGCGCTCTGGCGGCGGGACGGGAAAAGGAAGGAGACCTGGCAACTACGTCTCTGGAATTTTAATATCTGCATCGAAAAAGTCGATGCGAAATGCTGATTGGCGGAAGTGACATTAGTAATTACGTCATACCCTTAATTGGCGCGTGTCGCCTCAATGTTTGCTTACATTTGGACACGTTTCCGCCTCGCGCTGATTGGTGGAAATCTGAGAGTACAGTAGACGGGGAGCCACAAGGGAATTGGAGGTGGAATTCAAATTCCAGAGACGTAGTTGCAAGCTCTCCTTCCTTTTCCGGCCCAGCCGCCAGAGCGCCCCGGAGAGCTTTCTCGCAGGCTAATCCTTACAAACAAACAAAAATATGATATTTGACCACAATTTATAACAAACAAGATTCTCAAAATTACACAAACATATAGTTATTTATATTTATATTGTCGTGACGCTTTTTTACTTCTCCACATAAAGCACTTCCTATTTATTCATCTAATCCATTACGTTCTTATAATTAACTTATAAATGGTAAATTTCCGGTTCACCTGTGCAGTTGTAAAATTTCATTTGTGTAGGAAACATTGGAAGAATAAAAAGAGTCATTAACTTTAACTTATGGAAAATTTTTATGCTGTTATTAGGGAGAAACCAATCAAAATGGAATAATTCGAGGCAGTAAGTAACATGCAGTAAACATGCAGTTATTTAAATGACTATACCACAGCTCCTCAATTGAAATACAACATAAGAATTGTCGCTGTTTCGCGCTATAAGTACAGTGAAGTTTAATTCATTTCTGTAAAAGAGGAGTTGTAATTAAGCCAATTCATTTCATGAGGAATAAAGAAAAAGAGCACGTCAACCTTTTAAAGCAAGGTTTTTAGTTGTCTCTAAGTGAACGTTACCATATATCGTTAACTGGCTGTTACGCAGCAGTAAAATAACATTTTACCGCTCAAATCCGAAATCTTCGTAAGCAAGAAGAAAACACATTAAGAAGTTACATAAGAAACTATTTGTATTTATTTATGTATTTTTTCTTTCAGGCTTTTTAACCAGTTTAAACCAGTTTAAAAACTGTAAGAGCCAGCCTTCAACAAATAAGAAAAAAAAAAGGGTTATGACAAGCGAGCACCCAAGCTGGCCTCTAAGGAAGTATAATTTTACCACAGCTTCCACTGGGCGTTCTCTATCCTAATCAACTGCCTCTTTCGGCGAATATTTGAGCAAGTGATTATTCTAGTAGTTAACCGCGTCAGTTTGTTTATATTCGTCCTCGTTTCCGCTTCACGCTGATAGGCGGAAATCTGACAGCTCAGTCGACAGGGAGCCACAGGGAAATTGGAGGCGGAATTCAAATTTCAAAGACGCAGTTGTAAGCTCTACTTCCTTTTTCTGCCCGGCCGCCAGAGCGCCCCGGAGAGCTTACGTGCAGGCTAATGGAGGGACTCTGCTGTTATTCACCACAAAAGCATTTATAAAAACAGTGAGAGTTAGGGGGAGGGGGCCTTAGTGTGGAATGGCCGCGTAGTAAGATATTACAGAGCTTTTACATCACCAATTGTTATATTCCTAGAGTTTCACTCAACTAAACAGGGACTGCCATTGGTTGATTCTTGGTCACGTGGCCTTGACTAAAATCAAATGTATCCCAATCGTGATACATTAAACAATGTATCCCGCTCGGGATACATTGCAGCACGTGATCAAAGCATGATGGAAAGTGGCGTGACAGAAGGCGGGAAAAACACCGCCAGGTCCAGTCAGTTTTCTTTTTCGTTAATGATCACAACAACACAAAAACGAAACCTCAAGCTAAATAGCAACGATTTTTAAAGTTATCCCAGAAGTTCCCAGAAGAAAAACAGCAGCTAGTAGAGGAAAAAGATGCAGATAATATGAGGAAAGTACTTTTGTTTGTAAATCATTCATTCAGTGGTTTTGAGAATTAAATTTGTGTTGTTATAAGTACCGAGTCGACTGTTTTGGTTCGCTCCGGTTATTCTTTTGTTGCTGTTGAAGTGAAAGTCTAGAAAAATAACAAAATACTTAATGTCAGGTCCCTCGGGAAACCAGTTAGTTTTGTTTTCCCTCGAGTCCTGATGTCTCCCTCGACTTCGTCTCGGGAAACATCAGGACTCCCGGGAAAACAAAACTAAATCTGACATTAAGTGTATATTATCCCTTGTTTTTCTTCGTAGATATGCATCTTTTCGCTTCCTTTTCGCAACAAATAATTACAGTAAAAATTATAACTAAAAATTCATATTAATAAACATTTGAAAGTGCAATAAGTAATTATTTTTAGCCAGTATGTTAAAAAGCGAGCCGCAAATGTTGCTCAATTAAGACAGACAAGTCAGACTAAATTGGCCCGTGTCTGGTTCCACCTGTGGTTCATATCACCTTTACTAGTAACATGCACCTTTATACCTAAACAAAATAATAATAATGATAATAATAATAACAATAATAATAATAATAACTATAACTAAAAATGCATATTAATGAAGTACTGTCTAATTTTTATTTACCAATAAGTACAGCTGTATGCCAATCATTTTAGGTGGCAAGTACTTTGTGATCGACAAAGAAACACAAACAAGTCAGAATACATTAGTCCCTGCCTGGCTCCACTCGTTCATAACGCCGGCCAGTCTTCATTTGCCGTTTTTAAAAACTGCTAGCGTCCTTTTTAAAGAAGGTAAGACAGTTTAGTTCCAGTAGAATAAGTGAGGTTTCGTACGAGTTGAGATATGTCCAGGAACAATCTTATGAACAAAAATTGGCTAGCAAATTCTTTTCGCAATTTTCGCAAGAGAAATGATGCGCGCGAAAATTTTGTGAGACAATCACTTGCAAATATCACAAGAGTTGCAAGACTAAACAGTTAAAAAAAATCTAGACTTAGAAAGAGAAAAAGCCAAAAAGGGCCCCCCAAATCCCGCAAAATTAAAGGCGCAAAAGTAACAAGGATTTTTCTTGCTACCCGAAAACGCCGAGTAACAAATACCTCAAAAATAGCAAGAATGACAAATTTAACAAAATTCTAGCGTTAGAGAAAAAAAAAAAGACCAAGAAGGGCCTCGAGAAGGCCTCAAATTTCTCAAAAATTGCAAAAGTAACAAGGATTTTATTTTCTACCCCCAAACACCGGGTAACATACACCCTTACTAACCTTAACTAGTAAAAAGCACCTTTACACATAAAATAATACGTACCAAGAAGTAAAGCTCAGACACTTATCTTTTTTAGGCAGTATATTAAAGAGTGGCAAGTGCTTTGTGATCGACAAAGAAACTCAAACAAGTCAAGATACATTAGACCTTGTCTGGCTCCACTCGTTTATATCGCCGGTTAGTGTTCGTTTTGCTTTGAGCACTTTAATAGCTGATGAAATCTTCAATTCATTATATTACTATATATATATATATATATATTAAATTAAAAATAAATAAAAAACGGTCAGATCTTCTAAAGTTAAAAATGTGACTCAGTTTAAACAAAGTGCCAATGAACCTGAGAGTTTCCCCAAAAAAGTTTTTGTCCTTTGGAGGATAGATTGTTAAATTTTTATTTTAGTCTTAATTATGTCTAGTAAAGATCTTATACAGGAAATACTTATCAGCTAATCCAGCTTTTCAAATGGAAGGCACAAGCAGTAAATTGGCTCTATAAAGGGAGGGAGGAAAGGTAGAAGCAGGCGTGTAACAGAAGGAATAAAGGGCTATATTTCTTTTAAAATACGTCTGCCACGATGGCTAAACTTGTCAGAAAACCCTGCTTATTGCAATTACGACAAAACTTAAAGGCTACTTTTGGGCGAGACCTTGAGGTTTAGCTTGTTCTTCTATAAAAAAAATAAAGAAAAATTGCAATCGTTCCCATGTATGGCTCTGGTTTTGACGCCAAATGACGTCCGGAAAGCAGCCTGGTGTTATTCTTAATTAAAAAGCGGCGTCTTTTTACTAATACTCCTTTATCTCTGATCAAGAAAACAATAAATGTATCTGTTCATCAAACATGTTTTTTAGTTATCGTTTATTTCTAGTTGGTGCAGAAACATTTTGAATAATTTAACAACTAAAAAGAATATATTAAAGATGAAACAACAACAACATGATATTAATTTGAGGAGGACTCGGAAAAAAAATCCGAGTCCCAGATGGGATTTGATCCCACGACCCTCCGTGATCTAGTCGGATGTTCTAACCACTTGAGCTACTGGAGACTCTTTGGTGAGCAAGGGCCAATTTGTGGGTCTCAACTGGAACCGCATTACGCGGCTACACAGCCAAGTAATGATAGACACATCTGGGACTCGGATTTTTTTTCCAAGCCCTCCTCAAATTATTAGAGAGTTTAAGATGCCTGGACGGCTGACCTAGTGGACGGTAACATTGAGCGCGAGGGACTGGGTCGATGACGACTACCTTGGCGGGAAACTTTTCACGTTAAGGAGCAGATTTCAAGTTGAGGACGACAACGTTTTGTTCATCATGGCATCTTTAAGAAAGACTCGTGAAATGATTGTTATTGCTTACTCGGAAGGGCTATTGACGGATGAAGAGTTTATGTTTCTTTATGAGACAAATCAACCAGTTAATTTAGAGTTGCCTTACTACGAGTATGAGGAATTTAACTTTGACGAAAACATCAGTGAAGCCGAATGTAAAGCGGAGTTTAGGTTTGAAAGAGGAGATATCGAACGTCTCGCTGATGTTCTTCAATTACCGCCCACTTTTACGTGTCCACAAGGCAGTGTTTGCGAGCGAATAGAGGGCCTTTGCATACTTCTTCGTCGCGTCGCATATCCATGTCGTTACAGTGACATGGTCAGCAGATTTGCAAAACCAGTTCCTGTTTTGTGTATGGTATCGAACATAGTGCTCAACTATATCTTCGATCTGCATCATCACAGAATCACAACCTGGAATAATTCCATCCTGAATCCATTTGCTATCCAACAATACTCTGACGCTGTGTCTGACAAGGGTGCTGCCCTTAACAACTGTTTTGGGTTTGTGGATGGAACTGTCCGCCCGATTTGCAGGCCGGGTGAACACCAACGGCTTGTTTATAACGGACACAAGAGGGTACATGCCCTTAAATTTCAGGCTGTTGCTCTTCCTAATGGGCTTATTGGACATTTGTTCGGTCCTGTAGGTAAGTCTAGTTATTCCTACAGTCTCTTTTGTTCTTGGTTTTAAGTCACCAGTTTTGGCTTAGAAAAATTTATCAGTTGAACAATTGGTTTTTCAGAGGGAAAGAAGCATGATGCTGCCATGTTGGCCGACTCTAATTTTCTCACCGCTTTGGAGCACAATGCTGTATCCCCAACTGGCCAACAGATGTGCATATACGGAGACCTCGCCTATCCTTTAAGGGTAAATCTCATGGCACCGTTCAGAGGGACCGCCCTGACAGCGCAAATGGAAGCCTTCAATGATTCTATGTCGAATGTGCGTACGTCAGTCGAGTGGTTGTTTGGAGACATTGTCGAGTATTTCAAGTTTATGGACTTTAAAAAAAACCTTAAAATAGGTCTAAGCTCGATCGGAAAATTGTATGTCGTGTGTGCCCTGTTAAGAAATGCGTTAACTTGCCTTTACGGAAATTCAACTTCAAGTTTTTTCGAGCTGGATCCTCCCACACTGGAGGAATACTTCTCTTGAACAATTTTAAGTCATCTTTCCACAAACTGCTGACCAAAAATTGAGCTCTGAAATCAGTTAAAGGTAGTTAAACAACGTTTCGATAATTCATTGATTTTTTTGGAAGATAAAGGAATCAAACACTTTATTAACAGTCAAATATTAATCAAGCACAATCTTAATAGAAGAAACAAAGCTGCCGAGATAACAAGATAAAGGCTGTAATTACACTCACTGTTACTAGAAAGGCTCAGTAGTCCGACCTCAGTGTTTACCAATTTTAATAGATAAACACAAATTAACATAGCTGTACCGAGCTACTTTGAAAGACAATTACAGCTATTGTAAAGTCACTTGTTTACCAGTTTCGACAGTAGCTCCATCATGTTTTGTTGTTGCTGCTGCATCAATTGCATCATCTCCCTTTGCTGCTCAAACGATTGCGCTGTCTCCTTTTCTTTAAGCTCTAACTCTCTCTTCCTGATTTCAAGCTCTAGCTGAGATTTTTCTCTGAGAAATTCAATGGAATCATTGCCTCCTCTTCTCTTTTTCTTCTTAGGTTCCATGGGAGCTTCATCTCCGGCAATTCTTGATTTGGTCTGACCATAGCTCTCCATCGCTTTTTTTCGAATTTCTTGTGCTTTGTGCTTGTTTTCTTCTTCTTTGGCTTGCTTGGATTCTTTCTCTTCAACCGGGAAAGATTCTTCCAAAGAGCAAATCTCTTCTAGGGCTTGTTCGAGCTCCGAAGTGGGTTCCACGTCAATCCCCGACGACTTTTCCTCCTCTCGAATTTTACGCCTAAACTTTTCCTTGATCAATTTGAATCGCTCTCTTACAGATCGCTTGTTTACACGGAATTTGGCGGTCTCACAGGTATTAAGGTGATTCGAAATTTCTTCCCAAATTTTGCCTCTTTCGACCGTTCTTTCTTTGAATTTGTATGGCTGACAGACGAGTATTTCCCGGCAGAGAAGGAGATCGTGCTCTTCCTTCCATTCCATGCTTGTTAATCCTGTAAATAAAGAGAAGGCAGATAAAACAATTTCTCTGATTTCTCTCTCCTAACTGACCAAGGGAAAAGCATTTGGACCGTCTAGATTAAAGTTTAATACAAGATAAGACATCTTTCATTCAGAGGATAAGCGGGTTCAAGTGCTAGGGACTTTTTTTTAGTAAAGCAAGAAAATTTAACGCACGTATTCAGTCGAAATACTCCACCGTGGCTGTGCACAGTGCACATCACTTTTACAATTTTAACCAGCTTGTCAGTGGTTTTATTGCCCAAAACAAAAAAGTGACAAACAATGTTCACCTAATTACGTTCGAAAATCTAGAAACATGCGGAAATTTATGGGGAAATAATAGTAACAGTACTCACGTTGACTGGTGGACGGCAAAACACCACTTCTCACGTCCTCGACACAAACAGGACCGCAATCCGCGTGGACCAGGCATGCGCATTGTGGTCTACACGCGAAATTTACTTCCGGTCAGCCGTCCTCGAGGTCAGCCGTCCAGGTATCTTAAACTCTCTAATATCATGTTGTTGTTGTTTCATCTTTAATATACTCACTTTGGAGGTTGGTTGGCCGCATCTTGGATATGCTTTAAGGTGACAGCGCGATGCTGTTAGTGAGTTCTTCACTTCTTGTGTGCCTATCATTACTTGGCTGTGTAGCCGGGTGATGCGGTTCCAGTTGAGACCCACAAATTGGCCCTTGCTCACCATAGAGTCTCCAGTAGCTCAAGTGGTTAGAGCATCCGACTAGATCACGGAGGGTCGTGGGTTCAAATCCCATCTGGGACTCGGATTTTTTTTCCGAGTCCTCCTCAAACTAAAAAGAAGGACCAGAAAACGCAAGGCTGGGCGCGAGTTTCATGATACATTTTCTTACATTTTCTCCTTGTCAATTTTAAAGACAATTAGAAGCCATAAATTAACGTTGACATGCGTTTGTATTTCTGACCGAAAATCTATGATGGGATATCTTTGAAAGGAGTTGTTGATCATGAAACAGTCCAAGCAATAGGCTCAGCCACAAGTTGCTCGGCAACTTTTCGGCAGCTTTTAAGATTTTGGGCAACTTTTGTGATTTTCGGCAACTTTTAAAATTCTTGGCAAGTTTTGGTTTAAACTATTTTTTTACTTTTTTTGCGACATTTATTAGCTATCGGAAAAAACGTCACCTAAAATCAACTGGTTTATACTACTGAGTGAGTGTGTGGACTCCAGGACTGGCCCAATTACTAATGCCAGCTTGGTGTTGCACGCCTGTCCATTAGGTAAGCGGTATCACATGATCCGTTTTACAAAATGGCGGATAACAATGTCCAGCTAGGAAGAACGTGCAGATGAAGGGGCCATCAATTCAACTGTTGAATTTGAGTTCTATTAATCAATGAAGTTCTCTTAAAAAAAGAAAATACGAATAAAACCTACTTATACTGTGCACGATCGAAACCGCAACAAAAACCAACTTTAAGCACAAACAAATAATAATAATAAAAACAGGAACTTTTCGGCGGCGTTTAGACACTTACGTCGACAGCTTTTTGGTAATTCATCGGCAAACTTGTGGCTAAGCCACAAGCAAGCAAATTTAGTCTTTCATTACGATAGCTGTGAGTTCCGACTCATAAACAAAACACAGCAGCGTACACTTTCATTTTCGAACCTCTGCCTTTTTTTTTTTTTTTTTCATTAAACATTCGGTGAATATGTGTTTTGGCTTTTCGTGTAAAACGGCCTCAAAGTTAAGATCCCAATAAGCGCCTAAGAAATCGTTTTTTGAAGTGCTACAGTTTATTTTTACTAAAACTGAGTTTTTAGAAAGCTCGGCGCTAAATCACATTGAAGCATGGTTGGCTTGATTGACTTTATATTTCACCTATTTCTTCCTCGTGAAACAAGTGAGATGTTCCACCATTTTGTACTAATTACCAAAACAACTTAACCTCGTCCTTTGTCTTTTTCCAGTTCTAACTGTTCAATAATCTGGCAATTTTGCTGCACAGTTGAGGTTATTTTTTCATGTATCACAAACTTCTTCTTATTCTCGGCTTGCACTGTCACGCAATGAAAAATAAAAATGCAAACCATTCAATACAGAAGGACTAGAATCTGGGAAATGAAAAAAGATAAATATACAAAAACTCTTGCCAAGAATCAGGTCTGTGAAACATTTCAAATGCGAGATATTGGGAAAAACGGTTTACCAAAATTTATAAAGCTTTGTATGGAAACGCCATGTTGGTGTCCCTTTCAGGAACACCAATATGGCCGCCGGATACCAACAGAAACATCTGTTTTCGAGTTTTCCTACTAACGCGCGAATTCTTCGCTTGAGGAACTCATAAAGATTACAGTATTATTTATTCTGAGACAAGGAATGTTTAGATTGCAAAATCTCCCAAAATCGGTAATGTTTTTAACCCACATAAGAGCTTTCCCGGCCGCCAGCTAAATGCCGCGTCACACAAAAGCCTGGAAATTCAAGCGTCCTCTCTCGCAAAACGAAGAACCCTTTCGAACCAAAAATTTGTTTATGTAAATTGTTTAGGTACTGTAATAGCCCGTGAAAGTAGAAACTCAGAAGAATCGATAGTTTCTGAGTTTGATTTTTGGTGACGTCACGTGCAACCCAAGAATTTAAGCGTTGAATTATGATAAATATTTTAAATTAATATTTATGATCTTTTATAAAATAACTAAGATAGTACGCCCGCTCTGATTGGCTGAGAGGAGTGTTTGCATGAGAGTATGTAAACATGGTTGTGGCGTCACGGTTCGCGCGCTAATCACGCAAGCACGAATTTGATTAAAAAAAGTTTACTTTATTTACCCATTCCTTCGTCGGCTGAAACTTGGAAAATCGTTTCAAAGAAAGTGTGTCAATTTTTTTCGCTTAAGCTGACATTTTAAGCGAGAAAAGTCCGTATTTTGGAAAGCATCTTTTTGCAAAACAAGAACTGATTACGCGTGCAAGACTTCGTGGACAAGACTTTGCGACTGGCAAGAATTTCTCTTTTAATCAGTGCCATGCAAAGAATTTTGCGTTTTTTCTCGGGAAATTTATTTTATAAAAGCAATAGAAAACTTTTTTCCTGTGTTTGCATAGCCTGATATAAACACGAGAAGGGTTTGGGAGAATTCGAGACAGTTATGCAAACCCTCGACTTCGTCTCGTGTTTACATAACTGTCTCGAATTCTCCCAAACCCCTCTCGTGTTTATATCAGGCTATAAAAACACGGAAAACGTTTTCTATTGCTTAATCATTACACTGATCAAAGTTTATATATTGTTCTTACAGGTTAACTGTTACGGGTAACACAAAATCAAGAAACAATAACACCAACGACGAAAATAACTCAACATGCTTTTTTCATCATCCGAGTGCATCATCTGGTTAACCGTATTCACCGCCGAGTCTGTTGCTATAGTAACGGTGAATCTCCTTGCCATCATTCTTTTTATAAAGAACAGATACCTTCGCACTCGCAGCATGTACTTGGTTATAAGCTTAACCGTGGCGGACATGTTGGTTGGAGTCCTAGACGGGGGTTTTACTCAATTTGTTTTCCTACAGGGATGTCGCCTTATAAAGTTGAATTTATCCTCTGAAGTTTCAATTGCATTAAGGAGTTTTGATTTTTTCTTTCCTATTGTCTCCCTGACAAACATTGCTGTGATTTCTTTAGAGCGATTTCACGCTACGTTTCGTCCATTTAAGCATCGACTTATCAAGAGATGGGCCTACGTGGTGGCAATTGTTGTTGTCTGGGTTTTTCCTGTAATTGTTTTAGTCATTTGGAGGGTAGAGTTGCTTTATTTCTATGGATATCACGTTTACATCATAGAATCTTACTGTCTTTTGTGTTTAACTGTTACATTTGTTTCTTACACTTCCATTCTGTTTAAGTTTCGTTTTCGGAACTCATCCTCAGCGCCATTGTGCAGCTGCTTTAAGACAAAGAAAACTAACCGTCACATTGTTTATAACAACTTTAGTATCTTTACTGTTGTGGCTACCATACAATATTTTTCTTATTGTTCACTGGTCAAATGGTATTTGGAATTCCCTTTCTCTCCCAGAACATTTCCGTTTGGCTTATTCATTGCAATTTTTGTTTTATGCAAACTCCCTTGTAAATCCCATTTTATACACAATCAGGATGTCAGACTCTAAAAAAGCTCTGCTCTCATTGTTCAGACGTCATCAGAGAGAACATGTTGCTATCCCGCTAAATCATTACTAATGGGGGATATTGCAAAATTTAATTAGTCAACTTAAATTTGTAAGTAGTTAAGAGTTAAAGACACCCTTAATGCACTTATGTAAAAACATACATAGAAGCACATTTAAAGCTACATTAGGCTATATGTTAAGGAAGCTGTACGGAAGAAAAAAAGATTAGACGTGACGAAGAACTGCTTAAAGTGTGTTCAATTGGGAACTCTGTTTTCGTGGAATGCGATGTAGGAAGATAAATAATGCTATGTTAATACTTTGCCGGATAGCCATCGCGGAAGCAGGAAAACCATACCGGAAAGATACCCCTCATCAACTGCCTTTTTCGGATAATCGCGTCAGTTTGTTCATATTCGCGTTCGTCTACACTTCACGCTGATTGGCGGAAATCTGACAGCTGAGTCGACGGGGAGCCACAGGGAAATTGGAGGCTGAATTCAAATTCCAAAGGCGTAATTGTAAGCTCTACGTCCTTTTTCCGCCCCGCAGCCAGAGCGCCCCGGAGAGCTTTATCGCCGGCTAATGGAGGGACTGCCTTTATTCACCTGGAAAGCATTTATAAAAACAGTGAGGGTTGGGGGGCAGGGGAAATGACTGCGTAGTAAGATATTACTGAGTTTTTACTTCACCAATTATCCATTGTTTTTCTTCTTAGTTATGCACCTTTTCGCTTCCTTTCACAACAAATAATTACAGTAAAAATTATAACTAAAAATACATATTAATAAAGCATCGGTTAATTTGAAAGTGCGATAAGTAATTATTTTTAGCCAGTATATTAAAAAGCGAGCCGCAAATGTTGCTCAATTAAGGTATCAGCCACCCTTAAAATTGCCATTTTTCCATATTTGAGATTTCAACGTTTTCAAATAGATATGCTTGAGAGCTTTCTTTTAAAAAAAAAAATCAGAAGAAAATATTATTTCTGTCGAAAGATATCGGGGGTAAAAGATTTTTTCTCGTTAACTATCTCAATATGATCGTTGACAAGATCTGTCATACCCGTGTCATATCAATTAACTTGCCTGTGAACTAGTAACGTGATACCGAGTGCGTGCTTCGACACAACACGTGCGAATTGTCTTCGAGTTGTTTATAGCCTTTAGTATTCTCCGTGGATATTTAGCGTTTGCTTCGAAAATGCCGCCAAAAAAAAAAAATAGAAAAGGTCGCTTCCGTTTTCGTCATCGAAACCCGAGAGCGAAAAAGAAATCGAAGAGCGAGTTTGACAAAGAATGGGCCGCAAAATTGGGAGAGAGCGACAAAGGCTCATTTTATTAGCAAGAGAAGTGACTCGAGGAGTTGGATATTCAGAAAAGCGAAAACGCTGCAGTTGCTGAGAATGCAAGCCGCTCCAAAATCCAGCTTGACGAGCCAGATGAAGAAAGCCAATTAAGCTCATCGACCCCATCTGCTGATGGAACGTGGAAAACAATAAGCGGTCGAGCTATCGTATCGAGCGAAAAGCTGCTTGAGAAACTGGACAAGTCTGTATCTTGTCGATTTTGCCAGGGAAGAGTCCAATTCATGGAAAATGTAGCGACTAAGCATGGACTTGGTTCTACCTGGAGAATCCAGTGCGAGAATGAAAGCTGTCCGTCGCACAAGACAAATTCTGTTTTTAGTTCTTCCGAGAAGAGCAGAGCGTTTGAAATATACCGGGCCGCAGTTTTTGGCCTTCGAGCAATCGGTGGTGGACATTCGGCGGCTTCAAAGTTTTTTAGTTTCCTTGGCCTGGCGCCGATCAACAAAAACGCCTGGGCGGATCATACAAAAAAGATCGAAGGAGAGGCAAAACTTTTGCTCGAGAAAGAATTAAACCGTGCTTATCGTGGTGTAAAAGAGTGGAAGTTTTCCAACGGAGAATTAAACTGTTCACTTCAAGATGTTGATAGCAATAAAAAGTTTGTTCCTGTTAAATGTTACCTGTCAAAGTCCTATTGTTAGAGAAAATTGATCCTTCTCTGATATCGATCAGAATAAACAGTTAGGTGTTATAATCTCATTTCAAGTAGGATGCCGCCAAAAATGTATTTTCTATTTTATCTCCGAACGCAAATTTTGCCGATCGACTCGTACGTTTTGAAGTCCAAGTCGGCAGCCTTTCAATCAATCTGGCTTAAATTTGGCCAGAGTGATGCCATATACCTCTTCTACAAAACCGTGTCTGCGAATTTTAATACTCCTTTTCATTTTAAAGCTAGAGCTTTTTTTCCACAGTGAGTGTTGACTTATTACCTTCCCCAACTTCATTTGCTAATAAAAGAAAAACAAACGCACTTGTCAAAAATCTGAGACACGGTTTTTTAGTGGAACGTGTTGAGAAGCGAATGCGGTGTTAATTGTTTTCTTCCGTTTATCTCCGGCGGAAGTGGAACATGATTTATAGAGACATGTATTTTTACACAAAGCGTTCCGATTTCGAAACACATTTAAGTAAATCGTTTTTGTTAGTTCAAATTCATAATCTGGAATTATTAAGCTTTTAAAAAATATATGGTTTATAGGGGTTTTTATAAAAACAACTAACGCTACAGCGATCCGCGCTCGGACGGTCCTGAAGGGTGGCTGATACCTTAAGACAAACAAGTCAGACTACATTGGCCCGTGTCTGATTCCACTTGTTCATAACACCCGCACGGTCTCCATTTTGTTGTTAAATTTTAACATAACTGGCATTGTGTCACTAACATACACCATTGCTAACCTTTACTAGTAACATGCACCTTTACACCTAAACAAAATAATAATAATAATGATAATAATAATAATAACACTAATAATATTGACAATAATAATAACTATAACTAAAAATGGATATCATAAAATGAAATACTGTGTATTTTTTATATACCAATACTACAGCTGCATGCCAATCATTTTAGAAGGCAGTATTTTAAACAGTGGCAAGTGCTTTGTGATCGACTAAGAAACACATACAAGTCAGAATACATTAGCCCCTGTCTGGCTCCACTCGTTCATAACGCCCGCGGCCAGTCTTCATTTTGCCGTTTTTAAAAACTGCTAGCGTCCTTTTTAAAGAAGGTAAGACAGTTTAGTTCCAGTAGAATAAGTGAAGTTTCATACGATTTGAGATATGTCCAGGAACGATCTTGTGAACAAACTGAATTGGCTAGCAAATTCTTTTCGCAATTTTCGCAAAAGAAATGATTCGTCAGAAAATTTTGTGAGGCAATCACTTGCAAATATCACAAGAGTAGCAAGAATAATCAATTTAACAAAATTGTAGACTGAGAAAGAGAAAAGGGCAAAAGGAGCCCCGAAAATCCCGCAAAAATAGCAAAAGTAACAAGGAGTTTTCTTGCTACCTAAAAACACCGAGTAACAAGTATCTCAAAAATAGCAAGAACAACAAATTTAACAAAATTCTGGACTGAGAGAAAAGACAGGCGAAGAAGGGCCTCGAGAAGGCATCAAATTTCGCACAAATCGCAACAATAACAAGGAATTTCTTTTCTACCCCAAAACACCGGGTAACATACACCCTTACTAGTAATAAGCACCTTTACACATAAAATAATACGTACCAAGAAGTAAGGCTCAGATATACTTATTATTTTTTGGCAATGTATTAAACAGTGGCAACTGCTTTTGCGATCGACAAAGAAACTCAATTGAGTCAGAATACATTAGACCTTGTCTGGCCCCACTCGTTTATATCGCCGGTCAGTCTTCGTTTTGCTGTTTTTTTTTTTTAACTGCTAGTGTCCTTTTGAAAGAAGGTAAATACAATTCCAGTACATTATGTTACGTCAAGTTACATACGATTTGGCATCGCATTGTTTAGGTAAAGAAAAAAATCTAAATTCTTAATATTCTGAAGTGGCTACAGAACACACACAAACCGGCTTGCTTTTAATTTTGTCAGCTAAATTTGAGCTTTTGTGAACAGTTTAATAACACAAGCGATCAGTTTACATTTTTTTAAAAGGAATAACGGCGTTATCAAACTTTATTTTAGATTTCTCCCCAAGTTTTAGCTAGTTTTTTGTCTTTTTCTGCAACCCTAGTTGATAGCGGTCTCCTCCACCAACAACGACGGCGTGTAAACAGGTGACCAGTTCACTGATAAGGTAGGCCAGTGCTTCATTTCTGAAGGCTGAATTTTTTTGTATTAATACTACAAGATCGATGAATATACAAAAACACAGTCAGATCCTCTAAAGTTAAAAATGCGACTCGGTTCAAACCATGTGTCATTGAACCTGGGAGTGCCCCGACAAAGTTTTTGTCCTCTGGAGGATAGATCGATAGATTTTATTTTAGTCTTAATCATGTCTAGTAGGGATCGTATATTGGAGGAAATACTTATAGCTAATCCAGCTTTTCAAATGGAAGGCACAAGAAGCAAATTGGCTGTAGTATAAGGGGGTGGGGGGGGAGGGGGGGGGGGGAAGGAAGGCTAGAAGCAGGTGTATAAAACCAGGAATAAAGGGTTAAATTTCCTTTACAATACGTCTGCCATGAAGGCTAAACTTGTCAGAAAACCCTGCTTATTGCAATCATGAAAAAACTTAAAGGCTACTTTTGCGCGTGACCTTGAGGCTTGTTCTTCTATAAACAAATAAAGAAAAACTGCAATCCTTCCCATGTATCGCTCTGTTTTTGACGCCAAATGACGCCCGGAGAGCAGCCTGGTGTTAATCTTAATAAAACCCGTCTTTTTTCTAAATTAAATACTCCTTTATCTCTGATCATGAAAACAATAAATGTATCTGTCCATCAAACATGTTTTTTCGTTGTCTTTTACTTATAATTGGTGCAGAAAATTTTGAATCCTTTAAAAGCTGAAAAAAGTAAAATAAAAAGCAAGGCTGGACGCGAGTTTCATGATACATTTTCCTATATAGATTTTTCTCCTTGTCAATTTTACAGGCAATTACAAGCCATAAATTAAAGGGACACATTCAGCTGATGCACATGTGCATTAAATACCACTTCTTAGCTGATTTGCATGTCACAAGACGCACGTGAAACAAAAGCGTATCCGGAATACTCTAAACAAAACTAGTTACAAGCCGAAATCGTGATTATGGGCCCTAAGCCACATCAGAGCACCCATTTTTTTTATACCATTGAGAATTCACCGATGGATTTTTCCAGGGATGCCAAACATCGACGAATACTTCCGAATTTGAACATCAGTACAGGTGAGAAATTGCACGAAGTCTGAGTGATTGTGTGGAAGGTTCACGGTCGAGAACGCTTGATTTTCCAAATATATGGAACCTATTCCATCCATTTTCCAAATAAATATAACTATTATTTGTTCGTGAATGTTACTGATTCATTTCTCTTGTTATTTTGGTAAACGAAGGCGATTTCTCTCGCCCGGCGCCTACGCGTTTCTCACCTCTTCTGTTCACGTTCCTTTGAATACTGTTTTTAACCAAATACGATAAAATAATGTAACAGGATGAGTAAAAGTTTGCTCAAAAATAGATTTGCAGTAAAAGATCGAGGATCGAATGAAACACTAGGTATGATTGAAGCAGATTTCTAGATGTATCGGACGCGTAGATTTGATTTCGGGTTGAGGTAAACGCTTTTCAAACTGGCAAAAGTAGTGTCCAGGCCAGCGCGGTCCTATGGCTGACTGTGTCCCTTTAACGTTGACATGCGTTTGTATCTTTTACCAATAATCTTTTGCATTTGGATTTGCACTTTCTTTTTAACGCAGAGAAATCTAGGAAGGGACATATTGAAAGGAGTTGTTGGTCATTAAAGATTCCAAGCCATAGGCTCAGCTACAAGTTGCGGGGCAACATTTCGGCAGCTTTTGAGATTTTGGACAACTTTTGCGATTTACGGCAACTTTTAAAATTCTCGACAATTTTTGATTTAATTTCTTTTTTTTACTTTTTTTGCGACATTTTTTAGCTTTCGAAAGAAACGTCAGCTAAATTAAACTGTGTTATTAATACTACTGAGTGAGTGTGTGGAGTCCAGGACTGGCCCAAGTACCAGTGCCGGCTTGATGTTACACTCCTGTCCACGAGGTAAACGGTATCTCATGATCCGTTTTTCAAGATGGCGGACAACACTTTCTAACTGGGAAGAACGTGCAGATGAAGGCCCGATTAATTCAACTGTTGAATTTGAGTTCTATTAATTGATGAAGTTTTGTTAAAAAAAAAAAAAAAAAAGGGGAGATGCGAATTAAAACCTACTTAATATACTGTGCACAATCTAAACTGCAATAAAACCAACTTCAAGTGCAAACAAGTAAAAAAAAATGCAACTTTTAGACTCTTATATCGGCAGTTTTCGGTAATTTATCGGCAAACTTGTGGCTAAGCCTACCAGGCAACGGATCTTGAACCCAGCACTGAATCTTGGAACAATGAATTTAATCCTTCATTACAATAGCTGCAAGTTCCGTTCGCCAACCGACGGAATTTATAACGATTGACTTACAAACAAAACACAGCAGCGTACAGTTGCATTTTCGAACCTCTGCTTCTGTTTAAAACAAAAACAAAACAAAACAAAAAAACAACAACAACAACAAAAACTCGCATGAACAGCAACTTATTCTTTCATTAAACATTAGTGAAAATGTGTTGACTTTACGTGTAAAACGGTCTGACACATAAGTTGCTAAATGGTTTAGACGAGTGCGCGGCCGGCTGCAACGCAGGCTAGATGTAGGAAGACAAATGAGGCTATGTTAATACTTTGCCGGATAGCTGTTGCGGAAGCAGGAAAAACATACCGGAAAAATACCCTTCAAATACTACACTCTTTTAACCAACATGACAGCTGGTATAGACCGCTGTGTAAATGCCACGTCACGCAAAAGAGTAGAAATTCAAGTCTATCACGAAAGGAAAAAAGAAAACATTTCGACGTGAAAATTTGTCTCAATATTAGTTTTTAGCTGCTCTAATATCTCATGAAAGTAAAAATTCAGAAGGATTGACAATTCTCTAGTTAGAATTTTCAATGACGCCTTCTGAAACCAGCATTAAATGTCAGAGATTACATCGGAGTCAAGTCACGTTCACTGGACAAGAAAAAATCGGCGAAGCAGTATCTCTGGGCCGATTAATTATCCAGTATATATTATAAGAATAACAGAATATATTATATATTATAATAATAACAGAAAAAAATACGATGCTTGACCACAATTTATAACAAAGAGGATGCTCAAAATTACACAGACATGTAGTTATTTACATTAATTTTCCTGATGTGTTTATACTTGATAAATACGTTGTTAAGTAGTACTAGATGGGCATGAGCAGATTGTTTTGGTAAAGAAAAATAAAAAACATCTTACATTTTAAAGTGGCCACAGAACATTTCGACTGACTTGCTTTTTCATTTAGTTAAATTTAAGCTTTTTCCAACACAAACGATTGGTTAAAATTTTATAAAAGACTCAAGCGTTTATGAAACTTTATTTTAGATTGCTACACGAGTATTTGGCCTCCTGCGACGTAGTGAGTAGCGATCTCTTGTACTTACAGCGAACGAAAGACCATTTTTTGAACAGTTGACCGGATTACTTACAAAAAGGTAAGCCTACAGTGCTTTACTTCTTTGCGCTGAGGTTCATGGCATCAATGCTGCATGGTTATCTGAGCTCTGTCTGTCGATAAATTCAAGAATGTGACAGTCTCCAAAGAAAGTGTCAGTATTCAAACAATGTTTGTGCTTTATCAAGTAGAGCTCTTTTATAGGAAAGGGTTGTTACCTAAAGCAGCTTTTCAAATGGAAGGCATAAGCCAGGAAATTGGTTCTATAAAGGGAGGGATGAAGGGTCAAAATCCTTTAAAAATGTCTGCCACGCAGGGTAGACTTGTTAAAAACTCTGCTTATTGCAATGAAAAAAACTTTAAAGGCTGCTTTGAATCGACCCTGAAAGCAGCCTGATGTTATTCTTAAAGGGACAGGTTCACGGTTAAACGCATGCTCATTAATTAAAAATACTTTTTTCCGATTTACTTTTAATTCTATCGGCTAATAATCGCACTCACATGTATCTCAGGGATCTCTGAGTGTGTTTCAAGCTGGAAGTGTATTTCAGAGTAAAATGAAGTAGGATGGAGGAGTACTAAAATCGCAGAAAAAATTAGTGGATTATGCCAACACTAAGACTTTTCATAGTCCCCTATTTTCCCGTAAGATCGTTGAGATCGAGTGCTATGCGTTACGGGTTGCCATCTTGGATGAGTGTCAAAACTACTTAGGGGCGGGGAGCAGTTTAGGAGGAAGCGAGAAAAATAGAGGGACTGTAATAACATCACTGTAGCTCGCGTTCAGGAGACGTGACATGAATTTCACGCCTTTTACCATTCATTAATTAAGAAACTCCGCTGGCGATAAAAAAACATGCCAGACACATTTAGCACCGATTTTTCGTGTTTACAAATATCTCCTTTCGAAACGATAATTTTATACAACTTTGGGGACATTCATGCAAACAGTATCGGCAAAAAAGCACAGGTGAAACATTTTGCTAATGGCACCCGTAAGCATGCTCGGCTCACCACGATTAAAACGGTTAAACCTCCTGATAAATAGCCAGGCATTTCTGACAGGTCGTTTCTCTTGCGTCGGCGTAGCGTTAAATTTCAATTCGCTTGGCAGAAACGGTGTTACAACAGTCTCGGGCTGCTTCAATTTAAAAGCATGTTGGCTTACGTGATTTCTCCGCAAAATGCCAAAATTCCTTCGTGTGTTTGCGCAATGTGCCTTATGATATTATGAAGACGTACGTTTTATAGAAACGACGACTTCTCAACGACTTGTCAGTATCGGCAACCTAAACTAAACCCGTTGTCAACGCAAATTAACATATATTGTCTAATGACCAATCAAACGCCTGCGTTGCTGGTGCAACGCGCTCCGTGAACGCGAGCTGCAGTGATGTTACTACAGTCCCTGTAGTTTTCTCGTCCCCCTCCCCCTAGAGCTACATGTATAATCCCCGACGCCCGCCCCCTTGGTACATTTGAAAATCAAGATGGCCGCCATTAACGGTAAGACGCGCTATATCACGACGATCTCACGGAAAAATAGGGGACTGTGAACAGTCTAGCCAACACTACCAACGTTGAATTTATTGTTCACCCGAAGGATTTACTCCATAGTTATTTAATTTACAGCTATTTGCAAATATCTAAGTTGATCAAGTGTAAATGACTGCCAGGGGAGTGTGCAGATTGGTTCCTTGACAACATTATGACACGATCACGTTGCTTGCATAGACAATACAGCATTTCTCGGCAGAAAAACAGCGTTTTGGCGAATGAGCATGCGCTTAACCGTGAACCTGTCCCTTTAATTAAACCCGTCTGCTTTCTAATCCAGTAGCTCTGATCAAGAAAACAATAATTGCTCATCAGACAGAAACCATTCAAATTATTTAAAGAATGCTAAAAAGGAGACTGGAAAGTAGAAAAAAAATAAAACAAAAATAAAAATAAAAGGACTGGAGGTGCGTTTTAAAAAGCTTTTAGCTGCTACAAAGAAACTGTTCAATGAGACAGCAGATACGCCTTTTCCACCTCACGGCGATAAGTTAGCCTTGGCTAATGACATGGGTTCGTTCTTTATTAAGAAAATATCGGATCTTCGTGTTAGCCTTAATGCAACTGAGAATTTGTGCAGCACTGTTAACCGCCATTCTTCTCATTGTTCTTCGTCCTTTACTGCTTTCCGCCGTTTAGACATGGGCTCTTTAAGAAAACTTGTGCTCAGAGCGCCGACAAAATCTTGTCGCAGCTCGGTTGGTCACCGGAACAGCTAGATTCTGCCATGTTACACCATTGCTTTTCCACCTTCATTGGCTTCCAATAAGTTACCGTATAAAGTTTAAGATTCTACTTTTGACATTTAAGTGCTTATATGGTCAAGCTCCTAATTATCTAATTGATTTCATTACTATCAAAAAGCAATCCAGGTACAGTCAACTCCCTATATAGCGGACACTGTAGGGACCTTAAGTTAGTGTCCTCTGTAGCGAGAGTCCGTAATAGAGGGAGTTTATTTCAGTCAAACGTCTGTAATTTATTTTTGCCCGGAATTTATCTGACGTCCGTATTATCGGGGTGTCCGTTATAGCGGGGTGTCCGCAAGGCGAGAGTTGACTGTACTCTCTAAGGTCAAATGAGTCTATATTCCTCGAGTTACCAGGCATTAAGACCCATCCAACCCTTGGCGATCGGACATTCCAGTCAGCTGCACCTTATCTCTGGAATGCATTACCTTCGGCAATTCGCAACATGAAGACATTGGACACTTTTAAGACTGCTGTTAAAACTCATTTTTTTCAATTTAGTTTTTAAATAGATTTAATTGTTGGCTTTTATTATAGGGTTTATTATTATTATTATTATTATTATTATTATTATTATTATTATTATTTATAGTTTTTAATACTTTTTATTGTAGTTTTTAACAGTTTCTCATGCTTTAGTCACCTTTAACATAAATTTAATACAACAATATTGTAAAGCGAAACCGAATATATTCATATAGAGGTTCGTGCTATATAAATGTAAATTATTATTATTATTATTATTATTATTATTATTATTAAATGGTACATTTCCTTACATTTATTGTTCCCTTTCTTTAATTTAAGAGACAATTGGAAGCCATATTAAGGTTATGACTAGTGTTTGTTGTTTAAACAGCGAACGTTTTGCATTTGCATATGCCCTTTCATTTTAACGCAGAGAAAACACTGATAAGATAGTTTTGAACGCTTGTAAGTTTGAATTTTGAGACCGATGTAAGAGAATATCAAAAGATCTTGTGTTATCGTTAAATATTGCAATGAATATAGGAACATAAAAGAACAAGAAAAACTTATCATTACCTGAAAGGTTTTCTAGTGGTATGGTTGTCGCCGTAAACGGCGACTGCTACAGGTCGACTGCAGGTCTAATACTTTTACAGATTTGTTGGTTCATCGAAGTGAATATAAAATCTTTTGGTTTTCCGATACATCTCCACTAAATTCAAACAAATTAACAGTCACATATTGTTTGGCCCTCCGTGGCTTATGCACCTGTTATTGAGTGGACAAGAATTTAACCCACAAAAAACAAACAAACAATCAAATGAAAACAAAGAAATTATCCACTTCTTCTATCAGATAGCATTGTTCATCCTTTTTTCCATCTGGAAGTGGAGTGCGCATTTTGTGTTCGAGGCGTTCAGAATTCAGGTAGCAGTGCAAAGCAAACTGAAAACAAAGAAACAAAAAAAACAACAACAACAAAAAAAAAAAAACCGGGGAAACAAGCTATATCGTATTTTACGATCGTTCTTTTAAGTTACGATGCTGACCTTTCTTTTGATCAAAATACTGATCAAAGGTTATCCTTCTTACAGGTAACTGTTGCGGACAACACAAACTCAAGAAACAATAACACCATCTGCAAAATAACTCCTGACAAGATGATTATTTCTTTTTCCGAGTGCGTCATCTTCTTTACCGTGTTCATCACCGAGTGTGTTGCTATAGTAACGGTGAACCTCCTTTCCATCATTCTTTTCATAAAGAACAAAGGCCTTCGTACTCGCAGCATGTACTTGGTCATGAGCTTAACTGTGGCCGACTTGCTGGTTGGAAGTCTTTCCGGGAGTGTTAATCTGTTTTATGGCCAAAACCGTTATTGTCCCTTTGTAAAATTTTATTCATTATCTTGGGAAGTTATCATTGCAATTAATTTTCTTATCTATTTATTTCCTCTTGTCTCCGTGACAAACATTGCTGTGATTTCTTTAGAGCGATTTCACGCCACGTTTCGTCCGTTTAGGCATCGGCTCATCAAGAGATGGGTCTACGTGGTAGCAATTGCTGTTATCTGGGTTTTTTCTATCATTACATCAGTCATTATAGGGATAGAAAGGTCTCTGACGACACACCACCTTTACTTGTTGGAATCACACTGTTGTTTATGTTTAATGGCTACCTTTGTTTCTTACACGTCCATTCTGTTTAAGTTTCGTTTTGGAGCTCATCCTCAGCGCCATTGTGCAGCTGCTTTAAGACAAAGAAAACTGACTGTCACATTGTTTATAACAACTTTATTATCTTTACTGCTGTGGCTACCATTTACTATATTCCTTTTTGTTGGGTGGTCAGATGCGGATATTTTTAATTCCCTTTCTACCCGAGAATTTTTTCGTTCGGTTTGTTTATTGAATTTTTTGCATTATGCAAACTCCCTTGTAAATCCCATTTTATACACAGTCAGGATGCCAGACTTTAAAAAAGCTCTGCTCTCATTGTTCAGACGTCATCAAAGAGAAAATGTTGCTATCCCGCTGAATCGTTACTAATGGAGGGATATCGCAAAATGTAATTAGTCAACCTGGTAAATAGCTATATAAGAAAAAAAAAAAAAACATGTAAAAACATACATAGAAGCACATTTAAAGCTATATTAGGCTATATGTTAAGGAAGCTTCCCCCCCCCCCCCCAAAAAAAATAAAATAAAATAAAATAAAATGAAATAAGACGTGATGAAGAAATGCTTAAAGTGTGTTCAATTGGGAACTCTACTTTGGTGGAATGCGATGTAGGAAGATAAGTGAGGCTACGTTAATACTTTGCAGGATAGTTATTGCGGAAGCAGGAAAACCATTCAGGAAATATACCCCTCAGATACTATACTTTTTAAAACCAACAAGACAGCCGCTCTCGCACACCATGTAAATGCCACACGTCACGTAAAAGAGTAGAAATTCAAGCGTACTGACTCCGGCACCGCAAAATGCTACAACAGCCCCAAGAGGTGCACCGACGATAATTCCAGGGCCAGTATAAAGCTAAAGGTGTCGCCAGTGGTTGAGAGAGCGGCCGAGAGAGAGCCCAAACCGACAGCGGTGTAATGATGGCGGTTTGAGCTTTCTTGTATTTTTTGGCGACTTTTCTGTAGTTCTCAATTTCTTCAGAAATTTGTTTTTTAACGTCGCCTATTCGAGACAACCGAAAGTTGTCAGGCGGCAACTCCGGATAGATTCTCTCAAGTGTTGCACTTGGCAGCGCGTTCGAAGAGGACATTGTATATCTACCTGGAGTTATGAAAACCGGGTAAGCAAACATTTTGTAATTTTTCTCAACTTCCCCTGTCTAATAGCTTGTTTAGCGTTGTTTGCATATGTCTTTTGTCTATGCCTATTTTGTGGTTAGGGATTCGTGTAGAAGTGGATGTAGACAGAATTACTATCTTACCCACCCCCCTCCCTCCCTATTTTATTTTTGTCCCTACCCACAATTCTCTCTTTAACACAAGTGACAGTTATTTCAAATCAGTGCTCGCCTGAAGTTGGTTTCGGTGCCGTTTTCCAGTTTACTTTTAGATATTGGTCACCTTGAGAAAAGTTTCCCGGAGAGCATCATGTAAAGCTCTGAGATAAGACAAAGTTATTACGATTTGCACAGTCTCGTATTTTAGTATGTACTAAAACAATGGATAGCGTTTTTCTCGCGCTCTGACTGGCTACTCAATCAGTGAATATCCTGCACTTTTCACTGATTCACCACCAATTCCTCCGAGCGAGCGACGCCAAACTCGCGTAAGTTGCGAGCGAAATGCCTTTCTGGTTTCCTGCCGTAACAAACAAAGAAATTTCACAAATAATCAAGCAAGCTGTTCCCGAAATACATGAAAAAGGTGACGAACTTTGGTTTGGAAGTTTTAACAGGAAAAGCTTTGAATTTAGCGATGAAACCGGTGAAAAAGTTTTTTGTTTACAAATGCAAATTGAGCTTAAGTCTTTGCACTTTATTTAGTTGACTTATTCATTAATAAGCTCAAAACTAAATTTAATACTCTTTTTCACAGAATGATGTTAAATACAAAAACAATTCGCAACCCCTTTTGAAGAAATTTCCCCGCAAGAGCTAAACAAATGCCTTCAAAAGTTTCATATGTCAGCAAGAAAAAGTGACGGCATTTCGAATTCGCATACTTCTCTTTCTTTCTTACTCATTTGGAATTGAAACGAAAACTACGTTCATACACTTCCGTAGTTCCTTCAAAAACCATACCCGATTCCAGACCAAAATGGGCAAAGTGTATATTCCTTTTCAGACCAAAACGACGCAAAAACCCTACCCGATGGGGCGGCACCTATGTAGCTTATATAAGGGAGTCCCCCCCCCCCCCCACCCAGGATTACTCCCTTGTACAAATATGGATCCCGACGAGTGTGTGATCTTTGCGTATGACGGAGTGCCAGCCTACCGAGATCCTGTCATTTCCTCCCCATATGTACAGAGCTTATGCTTACCCCCCCCCCCCCCCATTACTCCCACCTTCCATTCCCCTTAAAGGGACTGGTTCACGATAATGCGCATGCGCGCCGTTTGTCTCTTCAGAATAAATTTGTTGGGTCAACACTAAATTCGAAATCGCCATTACCGGTACAATCATTGAAAATCCTTCGTTTTATTCGGACATCCGTCGCTTTGGCTGGTCTAGTTATACTTCGGTAGTGGTGATTAACGTGTGGTTGTGTCGTTTGACTGGTTACGTTTTAAGAAGACGCAAAAAATAATGTTTTGATCATGGAGGTTGAGAAGAGCATCGTGGCGGTCCGGCAACAGGACGTTCTCAAGAGTCTCTGGAGATAGAGAAGCTTAGCCTATCGATCTGGTATGGTTCTAGGAGTAGTGTGTGGCATACGAAAAGAATACACGACACTTGGAAAGTGGTTAAAGGCATGAGTTCGTTCAACTTTGATTTGATTTTTGACTCCGACCTGTAGTTATACCGCAACAGGCCGCGCGATCTTCACCGATCTGGTACACTTGAAATGTTCGTTGTATCTTTGCTTTACGATCGTATATGTTTAAGAATTGATGTTTTTAAAATAAATTATTGCCTGAATATTCTGTTCATAATCTACTTTCTTTATGTGTGCTACTCGATAACATTTGTTTTGCGGAACACTGACCCGATGCAACGCGAATGAATTTGTTCATTTGCTGATAAGCAATTGAAATTTATGCTCAATTAAGGATAATCTTTATACTCATACGTTGTGTGTTTTTGTCACCGGTCCGGCGCTATTTGTAGGTATTTCTGGGTTTATATAAGGCGAACTGAGAGAACAGTAATAAGATGTTTGTTTACAAATTTTGTTTGCCGATCGGTGACTGTTTTGTTAGCGTGGGTACGACCTCGTAAAAATAAACGTTGGTAAATGTTTGTTTCAAAGCAGGACAGGGCTGTAAATCTTATTCTTATCGGCTGCAACATATATCTGAGGAGTAGCAAAGAATAAAATTGAATTATGGGGATAAATAAAATCAAACCAAATGCCCGGAAATACTCTCGCGTCGCGAGCAATTAATTTGAATTTTGTAAATTTACTTGCGTGCATCTAACTCGCTTCCGATTGGTTGAAAAACAATCAGCTACTGTCAGAACTCACACATGCGCATTATCGTGAACCAGTCCCTTTAACATCGTTAAACCGGGGTACTGTATTAAGCCGTCTGAAAGATACAATCAAGGCCGAAATCTCACGTCCGGAAATTCAAAAACGTTTGGATAACAGGAATAAGTCCAAGGCCCAAGGAATCCCTCTAGGGGAGTTTGAACACAACAGTATGGCTATTCGAAGCTCTTTTGAAATTTTTCATCTCGTTAAAAACAGATTCTCGCATTTGAAAGCCATATTTTATAGAATCAACCTTAAAAACTTGTGTTTAGTTGGCAAATTTATGGTTCAGAGGTAAAAACAAGCTTTCGGCAGCCTTTTTGCTAATTTCACTCTCGTAAACAAGTTTACATAACGAGTGATTCGCTTCACTGCGTATTCGGGGAAACCGCATTTTCATTTTCACTTCCGTTAAAAAGCCATCATGAACGGCGTATTCTTACGAACCAGGAATCAGCCGAAACAATTAGAGAAGTGTTAAAATGATGGATGAAAGATTAAAGAGCCATTATAATTATGTTAGAAACCCCTAAGCACCTTGTCAAAATATTTGCGCATCACCTGTCACAGATCACTCGATCCACGCGATCAACTTTAATTGAATCTATTTCGCTACACCGAATGCGTCAGGATTTGCGAGGGATTTTAAGGTTAATAAAAATTACAATGAATACGTTACAAAGACAACAGCTTACCTTTGGGTTAAGTACTGGTCTATTTTCCGCTTCATTTCCTGATGTCAATGGCCACCAATGTATATCCGGCATCGTCACGGTAAATGCACCCGTTGGCAAATTTGGTTTAAAGGGACTGGTTCACGATAATGCGCATGCGCGCCGTTTGTCTCTTCAGAATAAATTTGTTGGGTCAACACTAAATTCGAAATCGCCATTACCGGTGCAATCATTGAAAATCCTTCGTTTTATTCGGACATCCGTCGCTTTGGCTGGTCTAGTTATACTTCGGTAGTGGTGATTAACGTGTGGTTGTGTCGTTTGACTGGTTACGTTTTAAGAAGACGCAAAAAATAATGTTTTGATCATGGAGGTTGAGAAGAGCATCGTGGCGGTCCGGCAACAGGACGTTCTCAAGAGTCTCTGGAGATAGAGAAGCTTAGCCTATCGATCTGGTATGGTTCTAGGAGTAGTGTGTGGCATACGAAAAGAATACACGACACTTGGAAAGTGGTTAAAGGCATGAGTTCGTTCAACTTTGATTTGATTTTTGACTCCGACCTGTAGTTATACCGCAACAGGCCGCGCGATCTTCACCGATCTGGTACACTTGAAATGTTCGTTGTATCTTTGCTTTACGATCGTATATGATTAAGAATTGATGTTTTTAAAATAAATTATTGCGTGAATATTCTGTTCATAATCTAGTTTCTTTATGTGTGCTACTCGATAACATTTGTTTTGCGGAACACTGTCCAGATGCAACGCGAATGAATTTGTTCATTTGCTGATAAGCAATTGAAATTTATGCTCAATTAAGGATAATCTTTATACTCATACGTTGTGTGTTTTTGTCACCGGTCCGGTGCTATTTGTAGGTATTTCTGGGTTTATATAAGGCGAACTGACAGAACAGTAATAAGATGTTTGTTTACAAATTTTGTTTGCCGATCGGTGACTGTTTTGTTAGCGTGGGTACGACCTCGTAAAAATACACGTTGGTAAATGTTTGTTTCAAAGCAGGACAGGGCTGTAAATCTTATTCTTATCGGCTGCAACATATATCTGAGGAGTAGCAAAGAATAAAATTTGAATTATGGGGATAAATAAAATCAAACCAAATGCCCGGAAATACTCTCGCGTCGCAAACAATTAATTTGAATTTTGTAAATTTACTTGCGTGCATCTAACTCGCTTCCGATTGGTTGAAAAACAATCAGCTACTGTCAGAACTCACACATGCGCATTATCGTGAACCAGTCCCTTTAACCTTCGCGATCGAATGGTCGAATTGAACGGCATGGACAGACTGAGCTGAATTTATAGAGGTTTTCATTCGTAACACCGGAAAAATGCATGGGCGCAAATACGCTTTTTTGGGGGAGGACTCAGCTGTTTTGCAATAAAAAACAAATTCTCACATGTACTTCACACGACTTACAGTTATTTGATACATCGGTGACGATAAAAGGGCGCGCCGATGACTGATCTTTACCTTTCTTGTGCGTAATGTATTTGTGTTATTGTTTCATAACAGATCATTCTATCACGCACTCTCAATCAGCAGCAAGTACAACGGCAAAATACGGCGCAAAACAACGCGTACAAACTGTAATGTGGAAAATAATTCTTGTTATTCGGTTTCTGTTTTAACAACGGGGAATAAAATTATAAATATCTATAAGCACCGCCTGATAAAATAGCCGAGTAAAGGTCCCGGCGTCCTGGGTCTAACAAAAACATCAGATTCTGATGTCGGGCCTGATGATGCAGCTGACGTTTCTGATAGTGATTCTGACGAGAGCATTGTAGATGAGCCTGAAGCTGCTGATGAACTGCCTGTTAGACGTTCTACCGGATCAACTGCAGGACATCATAGTAATTGGTACCGATTGCCTATATCTGTCCTGAAACGTTAGGTAGTGTAGTGTTTAGTGTTTAGCTCGCAAGGGCTATAACGAGCAAAAGGAGGGGAGAGTGTGACAGGGTCACTGAACCTATAATTTCAATACTTTTCGTTATATCAAGAAATACATTATTATTTTATTATTTTGCTCCTAATATTTTTGCGCTTAGGAATTTTCCGGTTTGATTTAGCAAGCTTGTGCATCGCTTAGGAATGATTGTACATGTGCCCACAAACCCACTTCACAGGAAACTTTCCGAGATTCCCAACTGGGAATTAAATGGGGAATTTTCCCATTCATGGGAAAAATTTGGGACCGGAAATTCCTTTTTTGGGGAGACGGGGTTTTTACTGGGAAAGAAGGTCTACTCTCCTTTTACATCCCAATACTGGGAATATGTTGTGAATGTTTCCCCAAGTTATTCCCAAAGCTGGGAACAATATGGTAACATTTCCCAAGTTATTCCCAGTAGGGTGAATTATGGGGTGCATTTCCTCAAGTTATTCCCAGAATTGTGAAAAATATGGACACACTTCCCCAAGTTATTCCCAAAATTGTGAAAAATATGGACACACTTCCCCAAGTTATTCCCAATATTGTGAATGATGTAGAAGCCTTTACCCAAGGTATTCCCAGAATTGTGCTTAATATGGGAACATGTCGGGTGCTATTTATTGCTTTTTAATACATGTAGTTTCCATCTTTTTTTGTTTTTTTTTTTCAGATATGACTGTGGTCTTTGCTGCAAATCGTCCACGGAATCCTTTAGGATCATTATATTCTGGCGGAATATTGAAATCGAAGACTTCGATGTACAGGGCTCAAAACAACGGCCGGTCAACGGACAATGTCCGGCCTGATCGTGGACTTGACCGGTCAAACTCTCATCTTGCCGGTCATTTTGACCGGTCATTTTTGGATGCGAACCTTTTAAAATATATTCCATATAGTTACCGCTTAATGCGTTTTGCTCTATAACACTGTAATCATTTCTTTTTCTTTGCCTTTCCTTTTTTTTTTTTTTTTTTTTTCATGCTTTGCACTAAAACTTTTAAAGAAAACGAATGCCGCATTAAATTTCATGTTGTCATGTAAATTTGTTTTATGTTGTTAACGAATTGTTGCTTTGATCGTTATCTTTGCTGAGTTTAGGTTCATTCTCAACTGCACTTGTTCGTCATCTGACAAAAAACATGTCATTGATGCGAGAATATCAACTCTGTAAGGTATGTGATTTCGTCAGTAACAAATAATTAGTAGCTTTTGTTACAAGCGTTTTCGAGCAGGGGTATTCCGAGGCATTCATTTATCGTAGTTTTATTAGAACTAACCATTGCCATAGCTAATCTACGGTCTGACTTATAATTAACGTTGCGCTTTCTTCTGTTACGCTTAGGACATGTTGCTTAAATGGACTTCATGGTCACTATCTCACCGGCTGTCGGATTCCCCTAACTGAATTGGGCCTGCGACTTACAACACAATTATAGTCAAGTCTATCATCACGAAGATGTCTCGTTAAAGAAGAAATATTTAAATAACTTAATCTAATAATGTTTTCAAAAGCGTAAAACGTGAATAAACACTTTGTAGAATTATGCTTGCGTAGCAGTCATTTGTATAGGAGGAAGTTTTCTTCTAACTAAAATGACTGCTACCAAGCAACAATGGCTCCTTTATTCTGTTTCTAAGTTACCTTTTTCTAAGGATAGGCACGTCTCGATACTTTTATTGGACTCTCGCTAACCTTCGGGGCACTATTGGTCACATTCGACTACTATATTCTCGGCTTCTTTAGCTTCCGTTAAATGTTCCTGATTATAATTTATACATTACTGCGATCACACGCTATCGGAAACGCTTATTTGTCTTTGCCAAATGGCGTAAACTGTACTCAACAATCTTGCCACCCTTCGGCGGTGCTTTCGGTATCTTTCGACCACTATCGTCAACTACTTCGGGTGGCGTTCTCAACGTTTATCTCCGTTTTCACTTATCGTCACTAAGAGCGCTCAATATGTCGTAATCGCTTACTAGATGCTTTTGCCGAATTGCGTGCACTGTAATCAGCTGGTAATGAATACTAGCGCCATCCTTTGTGATATTGTCGGTAACTTACGACCACTGTCGACTAATTCAGCTTGCATTTATCTTCGTGTTTACTTCACGAACGTGTTTTATGGTAGACGCTTTTTTGACTTTGCCAAATTGCGTACACTGTAATGAAACCCTCGCGCCATCTTTTTGGATACTGTCAGTTACCTGCGACCATGCACTGCTGACTACTTCGGCTTGCATTAATCTTTGTGTTCAGTTACGTACCCGGTTACTACGAACGCGCGCTATCGTAAACCCTATTATTATGCTTTTGCCAAATTGCACGCTGTCCGCCCTTCGGGTTACTATTGATAACTTGCGACGACTATGGTAGACATACTTCGGTTTGCGTTTATGCTCTTGTTTACTTAGCATTACCTTTGTCTCCGTCAAATTGCACACACTGCAATAAACATTCGGTTTATTCGTAAACTTACAGTGATGTGATACTCTTCCTACCTGCGATTACAGGACATAGCTATGCTCATGTATAAAGTTAAAAACAACATGTGCCCGGCGTACTTAGCACTCTGTTTGAACAGCCTGCAATTAAGTATAAATTGCGCAAACTTGACTTCACTATACTCAGATTTAACACAGTCTCCTTTGGAAAGCACTCGCTCAGGTATATGAGATGAGCCCAAAGGTATAGAGATTTGTTCGTAGAAACGCGAAAGAAGCTTCTGCGTTGTCCTCTTTCAAATATAACGTTGGAAAAGTGGATCTTAGTATGCTATTAGGAGACAATAATTGCTCAAACTGCTCTCTTTGAAGTTCTTAATTTAATATGATTATGGATACATTTGTACATATTGTGTATACCCTCGCCTATAGTTCTCCCGAACTTCTTATTTGCACATGCTGAATATAGTTTATCTTAATTTCTTAACCTCCTGGGTTTTTTTAGGTTTAATTATTCATTTATTCTTTTAAACTTATTTTAGCGTCTTACACTGCTATTACAGTTTGAAACTTACATAAAGGTATGATCATCTTCATCACCAATCGTCTTTCATCAGCTTCGCGTGTCTCAAAAATTCTCACACTTCACGGCTTTATGGTTGTCGTTAATTTGCGTTGCTTTCGTGAACCTACAGTTACTTGGTGTCTGTAGTTCGGCCTTAACTGTCGTATTCCTTTATTAACACAAATTATCTTTAGCGACACTCCTTCTGCCCGTTTGAAATGCAATGTACATCAGTGTCGAGTGTCGAATTGAATCATTGCTCTCCTGTTCATTGTATATCTTGAACATCCGTAAGTGATTAAACGCTCTTAGAGAAAATAAGAATTTTCGCGCTCCTGCAAAACTTCGAGTGTTGTGAGTTCGTGTCATCCGTAAATCTGATATGAATAGGGCCTCTTGAGATATCGCTACGTTTTACCAAATATGTATACGTACACTTGTTAGATGCTGTATGTTCTCTTAAACACTTATGTTTTTATATTAACTTTTATATAATGTTGTTGCAAAATTCCGTAGCCGTGAAAAATTGCGCATACTCTTGTAATGTCTGGAGTGCTGTAGTCAACGTCTACTTGCATTGCATTCATAATAAACTTTGGGGAGTTTTAACACAGGGGTAACCTCACAACTTTCCTGGCAATTGTATTGTCTTAATAGATATTTTAAATCTTACATCTGTATTACTGCATCCCGAAATAATTATGTAAAGCTGTATATGTAACTTCCTTTCGCACGCTTTCGTAAACTTGCGAACTCGCATCAACAACTTCGAAAACGGTACAAAACTGTTACCCATACACGTCATGTTCCATGCTTCTCGATTATATCCACTGTATTCTTAGATTTAGTCATCTTAAATTCATTACTGATTTTAGTGACAAGAATACCTAAATATACTTTAGTGATCAATATAATACTCATTAATTCGAGCTGTGACTGTGATGATTTAAAACATTCGACTACATGACGATACATCGTGTAATTAACAATTTTCTCTGTTCGAGGAAAAAAGAGTTTTGTTATGCGCTCAATGTAAATAAGGTAAAGTTAATGTTTTTGATATAGTATATACATGCTAAGCGCAAAAGTGTGTGATGTCAAGGATAAAAAAAGAATGCGGAAATAGCCTTTTATATGCGACAGTTGCTATATTTGCTGATATAAATTTATACGCTGCGACTGTTGTTGAATTAATAAAGATTTTTATTTCTAAAGGTACAGTCCTAATGCATCTGTGGGAGAGTTTAAAGCTGGTTTTATCACTTAAGCTTTTAAAATATATTCAAATGCTTACGCGTCTCGAACGATTTTGCGCTCGTAGGCGTCTTGGAAATGAGTGGAAACTGGAAGTGAATTAGCTCACTCGATTAACGCTTGTTCTGGTTTGACTCCGAGCCATAATGACTTTTGTGTTCGCTCATCACGGTCCTTACCGTCTCCGTATATGTTTGCATGCACCTAGACAAGTTCTTGTTCGGCTCAAAAGCCCGCATTCATGTGGCAGTTACAATATTTTAAAATTAATTTTAAACGATTCTAATATAAATCAAGCAATTGGCCATCAGCATCGTACCTTTTTTTAAACTATCTCCACCCCTCTAAGTCTCGTTTGCCTGAACAAACGAAAAATGATCATGAAAGAAAGGAAAGAAAACTTACGATGATTTAACAAATAATTAAATAAACTATAAATAACTAAAGAGAACACTGTAAAAAGAAAACACTATAAACAGGACAAGGAGAATTCTTAAAAATGTTATGGTAATAGAGCTAAACAACCATGAAGGTAACGATGATAGGAAAGAGAAAAGCTCAATAAAACGGGGAAGGGACTTTAACATAGTCATCTTCAGACTGCAGGAAGTCCTCAAGTAAACTCGCCTTGATCACTTTCCGACATTTGGTTCGGCTAAATAGTTTTATTGAGGGTGGAATTTAGTTCCAGATCTTAACACCGATTCTTGTGAAAGAGTCAAGCATCTTTTCCGTCCTCGAAAATTTAACATAACAAGATTCGTTGGAGCTAAATTCATTCGAAATTTGTTGCAAAGAAGATATAACTAGCTTTTTAAGTGGATTTAACAACCTGTATTTAACGGTATAATTCCTACTTAATGCTAAAGTACACATAAAAGCTGATTTTCAGGGGGAAGCCTGAACGCCAAATTACCTTCAATAAATAGCGTCCAGGTCTTTTGTTTTAGCCTCATTAAGGTACTTAACGCTTGCATTAGGATGCTCTTTTCAAAAAAGTGAGCGCACGCCTTTTTGTCGCCTCTCCCTCTCTTCATTCTGAAAAAGAGGTCAGCATTCACAGTTCCTACTCATGTTAAAGTATGTGTATTCGATCACTGTGTAATTATTACTACATAATGTAAGAGTAGGCCATAGCTAGGCCATGGATATAGTTTGTGTAATAGTGCACGATGTAATGGGTATGCTTTTTATTATGCATGCAAGCGAATGTGGACCTGAGTTTCACCGGCAGATAAAGATAATTGAACAGAACAAATATGCTCTGCTATTGTTGAATTTACCACCGCTTACATCATCGGGAAAACGCTCTAAACACTCGAAAAGAATGTGTTGGCTAGGAAGCTGTCCTTATTAAATGCTATGGTGACTGTCTCATACCCAGACGTCTCTCTCGATAAAAATTTGTTCGCAAAGGAGGGCGGGGAGGAGATTAACGTGAAAACTGAACTTAAATGCTGATTTTTCCCTGTTACCAAGAAGCCTGAACGCCAAATTGCCTCCAATAAGTAGCGTCCACGTCCCCTGTATTAGCCTCATAGGTACTTTAAATGCTTGGGTTACGTCACCCTTTTCAGGTATTAATTTATAGTAAGCGCACCCCGTCAATTGTCGCCTCTCCCTATCTTCTTTCCGAAAAAGAGGTCAGCACGTCGATCCGTAAATATATAGCATATAAAGAACATATCTAGTCATGTTTTTCAGAAACTTGATAAACTGGATTTTGGGATTTATGCTCTTGAACCTTGATTTCAAATACTCCCAAAGCAATGATAAGCAACCACCGCCATGGTTTTTCACTGATAAAAGAAGTCGCAACCATACAACTGGGCTCTTGCAACTTTGAAAAGCGACCCTGAAATGTAACTCCACCCCTGACGTTTTCCACTACACATATCTCAACGAACTTTTAACAATAAAAAACAGTGTTTTACTACTCACACATCAGACGCCAAAGTATATGCTCTTACAGAGTTTTATTTATTTTAACTCGCCAGTGCCGGCACTATTTACATCCTTCGAAGTCAGTATGTTATCGTTAAAGTTCGCGTGTTTCCGCGTATTCTCTTTTTGTTCAGTGGCCGCAAAATTCGCAAACCTTCACGCACCAACCCGGTTCTTTGGTCAACGTTCATTCGCTATTTTCATCAGTAGTCGTGCCTGTTCAATCACATTGCGTCAGCTTGTTAGTTACTGTGTCCTCCCTACAACACGCTCTCTTTATGGGCTCTTGTCATTTCTGTGGAGCTAGCCTGCGAGCAGGCTCACTTTTTCGAGTTTGGGAAAAAGTTTTGACGGCGGAGCCACCATGGCGTGAGGAGAATGGGTCGAGCCCAAAATAATGCGCGGAGGCTTCTGTGGAGCACGTAATAGTAACAACCTAGCACTATTGACCAAACATGCACTGATACGAGTATTTATTATCCTCTTTTTCCCTGCTTAATAACCTAGATATGGTTTCCTCAAAGGAAAGGGGGTTTGATAGGTTTTTAAAAATGTGTTTAGTCGTAAAGGGAACAAAACGATAATTCACGGGTAAAATCAATTTAAAAACCTGTATTTCCGAGAATTCATCCAGTAATTTATGTGCAATCCTGTCTGATTAGACATTATATATAGAGTAAATGCTTTAAGTTGATGTAATGGATAACTGCTTATGCCAATACATGAAAACACTGAGAAAGCAATCTAGCACCTTGTAAAATTAATAGATTAATTTATTAGACATAATAATGCTTCTACTGCCAGTACGTAAATAAATGATTACTTTTACGGCGTCTGTAACCACTTTTGTTAGTCTTTAATGTTGGCTTATTATTCAGTACAAATTTGTACCCTTTATCTGACTCTATGTACTGAACTGAATTTTAAATTTATGCGATATGTTGTGTAATTGTATCATTTCAGAAGTAGGTTGAGTATGATCATCAGTATGCCATGAGTCCTAATATTGTTAGAGGGTTGGAAGAGTACAATAGAGTGGCGTCATCAGCAAATGTTCTAATAGTTGCCTTTTCTAAGCAATTGGGCATTTCATTTACATTTATTAATATGAAAACTTAAAGACCCGGTTAAAAATGTGTAGCGAACCTAATGCCTTTGAATATGGGAACATTACATTTCGTGTATTGTCATTAAGTTCGTCACGTGTGAAATTTGACGTTTGAATCAAGCCTTATTATTACTTAATAAAGTCCAGGAAAATAAAATCAAAATTTCCCTTTATGACAAAAGCTTAAAATTAAACTAAAGAAACTCTTTATATTATACCTAACCTGCATAACAAGCTTTTCCAATGGAGTTATTGCGCGAGTTAGTCCCTCCCGGCCCCTCCTTCCTCTTTTTTGCCCTCTACAAACTTAGTCTCTCGCACAAACTCGCGCGGAAAAGCTTGCTACGCGGGCTATTTTTATACCTTTTTAACCTCCAAAGTTATTGTGCAGTCACAATAAAGAAGGGACGGCTCGGTATGTTTGAATGATTATTATTAAATGTTGAAACATAACCAGCTGCCACTGTGCTGGCACAAAACTCAATGGAATATTTTAAAAATTATGCAGCCTGAGCCCCATTACGTATACCCTGGGTACCAGAGGTTTTTCTCGCGTGCGGCGGGAATTTTCGGTGTCGGTCGAAGGGTTACTATAAAGACTTGACAGAAACCGAAAACCGCGCTAGAAAAGTCTCTGGCACCCAGGGTACATTACGTATAGAACCCAGAAAAATCAATAGAAAGAGATACTCACGTCCGTAAAACATCCGTAGTCTTCAAATAACCACACTTTTTTGTTTGATAAACTGCACTGAATCCTATTCAAATAAGCTTATGTACTTGCTTCAGTAATATGCCCATCAAAGTCCGGTACAGACATTTTTATTGAAGTACACTGTCAATGAAAAAAAGATATACAAGTCTTATATTATTTCATTCTCGCGGAGCGAGTTTATAATTTTGTCGCGCGCACTGCGCGCGTGTCACGCGAGGATCGCAAGTAAACTTCTATTTCGCTTTTGTCATAAATCTTTCTATCGGTTTGGTATGCTCAGTTGCCTAGCAACAAGCCATAAGCAAATCCTAAAGACGCCATTCAACATGACGTCATCGTACATTTTGGGTTGCCAGGCAACAAGTGCAGCGACTTGGGCTCATTTAATTCATCCTCTGTTTATTGCATGTTGGCAAATCGCAAAATAGTTCTGAGGCAAATAACCTCGGGCTGCAAATACAACAGTGCCCCATTGGACAAGTGGCTGGAAATCCTTGCCGTGGAAGATTTAACACCGAAAGAACGGTGACCTGAACTTCAGCGAAAGCAGCAAAGAAGAAGACCAGTCCGTTAATCGAGCGGCCTATATAAAGCTGGAGAGTGAATAAACACGCAGATGATGCGAAATGGTTTTGAAATACTCGTTTGAGCTATTTTTCCTCAAATGCATCTTTGAATTCATGATAAATACAGCTCCATAAGGTTCAAACAGTGTGAATAGCAGAGAAAGATACTTCAAGGCTATTAATTTTCGACGCTGGAGGAAGTTGGGATGCAGGTTCAAATCCTGACGTGGCATCTTACAGTTTTTTTTCTTTCATCGTTTTTTTACCCTTTGGCTTTTTACTGTTTATCCTCACTGCTGACCCTGTTAGCTTCGCCAGGTTTTTGCGAAAACGTATTTCTAGTTACTTAGGTAGTTCTCGCAGTCAAGTATAACTGCTAGAAAAAAACAGAGTTGGTTATTAAGCTTGATGTTGGTTCTCGCATAGAGTTTTGACTTGAATTGTATTGTGAAATATAAGCCAGCTATTACTTTTGCAGAGATGCACTAACCCTACTAAGAAAATACGCGCCTGTTCAGAGTTGGTTTCTGTAAGCTTAACATGGTAAAACAGCTATGAAGTTTAAAGAGTGACTGTTGCATACACACAAAGAAAAGAATGACACGTACCTTTTGAACAAGCAGAGATAAGGGTGAAAATATTTGTTAACAAAAGCTGGACTGCTTCGTACAAAAAAGCAGCTTTTGGTTTCTTCAGATCTGCGTTGTCTGTTTGCTTGCGCGGGCGGAGAGAGTTTGCAGCCGCGAGAATTTCACGCCTAAAACAGGGTTAAAACGGCTTAAAAGGGGGGCCATCCTAAAAAAAACGGAGGAAGGGGGGGGGGGGGGTCACGCGAAATATTTTAGTTCATGTAGAGTTGACATGATGTTTTATTACTAAATAAAACTACATATACAGAAACAAGCAAAAGGTATATAAATGTATCAAAAACTTTTGTTCTGCGTTTACATGACAGCGTTCAGTTCCACGACAACAATTTTCAAAGCTAGGAAACTATCATTAACAGATTCTTTATCAGGTTAGTGCTGTGCAACGTCTCTCTACTCATGTTCCTCTTCGTCATCATTGCCAAGCCCTTCCTCATCGCTCGTGCTGCTGCTACAGTCGCTTTCGTCGTTTTCAGTTATAGCATACTCTTCAGGGTACATGAAGCAGTACACGTTATCTTTAACCTCCGGCTGGCATTGAGGTTTGTGATAATTCTGCTTCCTGCGGCGTTGCTGAAATGGTTTCCTTGCAAGAGCTGTGCAATGTATGCCGCATCTCGATCAAAAAGCAATTCGGAAACATTCTCAACGTCGATGCACACTTCAGGGACGGCA
>OZ037775.1:33686318-33708818 GCA_964035525.1 Porites cylindrica | reverse complement strand
GGGGTCACCGTGCTTGTTTCCTCACAAACTGCTGTGAAAGGTGGACATGGTTTTGAGATCGCAGTCAGGATGGATAATTTGCGCGGCGGGGAATGGGGAGAGATACAAAATAAAGCCCATCGTGTTCGAAGTATGCACTCGAGATCAAGCTTGTTTTCGGTTGTTTTTATGTGTTTGATATTGCCAACGCAGAAATTCAAACTTGAAAAGAATACATTAACTACCAAGGAATGAGGTAAGTCAAGATTTGATGAGATTTTGGAGTTACGAATCTTTATTTTGGACTATTTTGTAGCGTCGGAGTTCTGTTTAATTCCCGTGAGCTAGGGTTCGCTTTTTTTGCTTTTGCACAATAAGGCTTGACAAAGAAACTTGAAGAAAAGACTGTTGATTTCTATTATTCATATGTTCGCTTGCTTGTTTCTATAGACAGCAATATAAGAATTCAGCAGCAAAGTTCGTGTTTACATGAAAGACTCGTCTCCCTCGCCTGGTTCTTGTGCTTCGGTGGGTCTTATTTGTTCCAGAAATATTCGTCTCTCCACTCTCGGCGTTTGAACAACATATGTACAGTAGCGATCCCAGGCCAGTTACTGGCTCGTTAATCCAGTTGAAGAGCCGTACAGCTGTCCCTCAGGCTTCGCAGCCCCTATAATCCAAAGCCTCAGCCAGGACATTTTAAAAATTCCACAACTCGACGGCCGCGAAGTGAAAAATCACTGCAGACTTCGGGATCACGCACATTTCTTTCATTTTCTTGTTTTTCGGTAGAAAACCAGGAAGCTGTCAGCCGATCTGCGGCATTATTATTGCGAATAAAAGCTTTGGCTCTGCAAAAGGGGCCATTGGAAAGAACCGCCGCCATCTTGGATGTCGCAATGTTATGCGCAGTAAAGGGTGCGCAGTGCAAAAGAAGGAAATTACCTTAAGGTATCAGCCACCCTTAAAATTGCCATTTTTCCATATTTGAGGTTTCAACGTTTTCAAATAGATATGCTTGAGAGCTTTCTTTTAAAACAAAAATCAGACGAAAATATTATTTCTTTCGAAAGATATCGGGGGTAAAAGATTTTTTCTCGTTAATTATCTTAATTGATCGTTGACAAGTTCTGTCATACCCGTGTCATATATCAATTAACTTGCCCGTGAACTCGTAACTGATACCGAGTGCGTGCTTCGACACAACACGTACGAATTGTCTTCGCGTTGTTTATAGCCTTTAGTATTCTCCGTGGATATTTAGCGTTTACTTCGGTGAAAATGCGGCCAAAAAAAAGAAAAGGGTCGTGCCGTTTTCGTCATCGAAACCGAGAGAGAAAAAGAAATCGAAGAGCGAGTTTGACAAAGAATGGGCAGCAAAATTGGCAGAGAGCGACAAAGGCTCATTTTATCAGCAAGATAAGTGGCTCGAGGAGTTGGATATTCAGAAAAGCGAAAATGCTGCAGTTGCTGGGAGTGCAAGCCGCTCCAAAATCCAGCTTGAAGAGCCAGATGAAGAAAGCTAATTAAGCTCATCGACCCCATCTGCTGATGGAACGAGGAAAACAATAAGCGGTCGAGCTATCGTATCGAGCGAAAAGCTGCTTGAGAAACTGGACGAGTCTGTATCTTGTCGATTGCCAGGGAAGAGTCCAAGTCATGGAAAATGTAGCGACTAAGCATGGACTTGGTTCTACCTGGAGAATCCAGCGAGAGAATGAAAGCTGTCCGTCGCACAAGACAAATTCAGTTTTTAATTCTTCCGAGAAGAGCAGAGCGTTTGAAATAAACCGGGCCTCAGTTCTTGGCCTTCGAGCAATCGGTGGTGGACATTCGGCGGCTTCAAAGTTTTTTAGTTTCCTTGGCCTGGCGCCGATCAAGAAAAACGCCTGGGCGGATCATACAAAAAAGATCGAAGGAGTGGCAAACTTTTGCTCGAGAAAGAATTAAACCGTGCTTCTCGTGATGTAAAAGAGTGGACGTTTTCCTGTTACATGTTACCTGTCAAAGTCCTATTGTTAGAGAAAATTGATCCCTCTCTGATATCAATAAGAATAAACATTTAGGTGTTATAATCTCATTCCAGGTAGCATGCCGCCAAAAATGTATTTTCTATTTTATCTCCGAACGCAGATTTTGCCGACCGACTCGTACGTTTTGAAGTCCAAGTCGGCAGCCTTTCAATCAATTTGGCTAAAATTTGGTCAGAGTGATGCCATATATCTCTTCTACAAAACCATGTCTGCGAATTTTAATACTCCTTTTCATTTTAAAGCTAGAGCTTTTTTTTCCACAGGGAGTGTTGACTAATTGCCTTCCCCAACTTCATTTGCTAATAAAAGAAAAACAAACGCACTTGTCAAAAATCTGAGACACGGTTTTTTAGTGGAACTTTTTGAGAAGCGAATGCGGTGTTAATTGTCTTCTTCCGTTTTTTTCCAGCCGGAGTGGAACATGATTTATAGAGACGTGTACGTTTACACAAAGCGTTCCAATTTCGAAACACATTTAAGTAAATCGTTTTTGTTAGTTCAAATCCATAATCTGGAATTATCAAGCTTTTAAAAAATATATGGTTTATAGGGGTTTTTATAAAAACAACTAACGCTACAGCGATCCGCGCGCGGACGGTCCTGAAGGGTGGCTGATACCTTAAGCGCACTGACTATCGCAAAACGAAAACCATTTCGAAGTGAAAATTGTCTAAATATTAGTTTTTAGCTGCTCTTACATACTTTATGAAAGTGAAAAATCGGAAGCATCGACAATTCTCTAGTTTGAATTTTTGATGACGTCATGTGAAACAAAATTTAACGCCACAGATTATATCAGAGTCGATTCACGTACAATGCATGGACAAGAAAAACTCGGCGAAGCAGTGTCTGCGGGCCAATTAATTATCAGTTATCAAATTCTTTGCTAGCTCGACTGTTCGTATCATCAACATTGTCATCACATCATCGTCGTCGTCCACGTTCCTCCCCCTCAAAAACCATTTCCTATAAATGTTTTTTTTTTATTATAAACAAACAAACAAAAATATGACATTTGACCACAATTTATAACAAACAAGATGCTAAAAATTACACAGACAAATGGTTATTTACATTTATTATTCCACTCTTCTGTCACTTTACCATATAAGGTCAAGAAAACGCGCAAAATACTAGACTCTAGTACACTGTAATGTCCTGGTTGAACCAGTTTACAACAGGGGGAATACTGGCAGGTGCAAAAGGAACAACTATGGTTGAGAGAATCAGCCGAGGATATTTTGGATACTCTCACCTGAAAATAGAAGCCCAAATAACATTTTTCTTTCGCAGTAAAATAATTAACCTCTCATTCATATTCATTTGGCATTGAATATGAGCGAACATTTTGCTCACTGTTAACATCATTTTTACAGACGGAATCAGGATGTTCAGTGAAAACCCTTACCTAAAAATAGAAATAGAAGCCAATTGCAAAATAACAATTTTTTTTGTAGTGAAATAATAAACCCCTTATTCGATGGTTTAGCATATCATAAGAGCGGACACTTTGCTCATTGCTCGTATTTTTCCTCGCCCCTTTGGGGATCGAAAAAATACTATGCAACTCGCAAAATATCCGCACGTCTTATATGCTAAACCATCAAGTAAGGTGTATTTATTGTCGTGATGTGTTTTTACTTCTCCACATAAAGCACTTCCTATTTATTCATCTATTCCATCACGTTCTAATAATTAACTGATAAATGGTAAATTTCCGGTACACCTGTTCAGTTGTAATTTTCCTTGGTGTAGGAAAAATTGGAGAATAAAAAAAGTCATAAACTTTAACTTATAGAAAATTTTTAAGCTGTAATTAGGGAGAAACCAATCAAATTGGAATAATTCAAGACAGTATAAGGACCATGCAGTAAACAGTTATTTAAATGACTATACCACATCTCCTCAATTGAAATACAGCATAAGAATTGTCGCTGTTTCGCTCTATAATTACAGTGAAGTTTAATTTATTTCTGTAAAAAGAGGAGTTGTAAAAGCCAATTTATTCCATGAGGAATAAAGAAAAAGAGCATGTCAACCTTTTAAAGCAAGGTTTTTAGTTGTCTCCAACATTAAATGTGGTTAAGTGAACGTTACGATATATCGTTAACTGGCTTTTACACAGCTGTGAAATAACATTTTACCGCTCAAATCCGAAATCTTCGTCACATAAGTTACATAAGAAAATGCGTATTTATTTATCTACTATTTTTTCTTTAATTTCAGGCCTTTCATGATTAAACCAGTTTAAAAACTGCAAGAGCCAGCCCACAACAGATAAGAAAACAAAAATGTTATGACAAGCGAGCACCCAAGCTGGCCTCCAAGGAAGTATAATTTTACCAAAGCTTCTACCGGGCGTTCTCTATTCTAACCAACTGCCTCTTTTAAATATTTGAGCTAATAATTGTTCTAGTTGTTAACCGCGTCAGTTTGTTTACATTCGCGCTCGTTTCCGCTTCACGCTGATTGGCAGAAATCTGACAACTCAGTCAACGGGTAGCCACAGGAAAATTGGAGGCGGAATTCAAATTCCAAACGCGTAGTTGTAAGCTCTACTTCTTTTTCCCACCCGGCCGCCAGAGCGCACCCGAGAGCTTAAATGCAGGCTAATGGAGGGACTGCTGTTATTCACCACAAAAGCATTCATAAAAACCATGAGGGTTGGGGGGAGGGGCCCTTAGTATGGACTGGCCGCGTAGTAAGATATTACAGAGTTTTTACATCACCAATTATCCCTTGTTTTCTTCGTAGATATGCACCTTTTCGCTTTCTTTCGCAACAAATAATTACAGTAAAAAGTATAACTAAAAATGCATATTAATAAACATTTAAAAGTGCAATAAGTAATTATTTTCAGCTAGTATATTAAAAAGCGAGCCGCAAATGTTGCTCAATTAAGACAAACAAGTCAAACTACATTGGCCCGTGTCTGGTTCCACTCCTTCATAACACCGGCACGGTCTCCATTTTGTTGTTAAATTTGAACATAACTGGCATCGTGTGACCAACATACACCTTGCTAACCTTTACTTGTAACATGCACCTTTACACCTAAATAAAATAATAATAATGATAATAACTATAAATAACTAAAAATGCATATTAATGAAGTACTGTCTACTTTTTATGTACCAATAACTACAGCTGTGTGTCAATCATTTTAGGAGGCAGTATATTAAACAGTGGCAAGTGCTTTGTGATCAACTAAGAAACGCAAACAAGTCAGAATACATTAGCCCTTGCCTGGCTCCACTCGTTCATAACGCAGACCTGTCTTCATTTTGCCGTTTTTACAAACTGCCAGCGTCCTTTTTAAAGAAGGTAAGACAGTTTAATTCCAGTATAATAGTGAAGTTTCATAAGAGTTGAGATATGTCCATGAAGGAACGATCTTGTGAACAAAAATTGGCTAGCGAATTCTTTTTGCAATTTTCGCTAAAGAAATGATTCACCAGAAAATTTTGTGAGGCAATCACTTGCAAATATCACAAGAATAGCAAGAATAACCAATTTAACCTTTTTCTTTTAGACTGAGAAAGAGAAAAGGCCAAAAAGGGCCCCGAATATCCCTCAATAATCGCAAAAGTAACAAGGATTTTTCTTGCTAAAAACACCAAGTAAAAAATATCTCAAAAATAGCAAGAATCGAGTAAAAAATTTAACAAAATTCTCGACTTAGAGAAAAAAACGGGCCAAGAAGGACCTCGAGAAAGCCTCAAATTTCGCAAAAATCGCAAAAGTAACAAGGGATTTTTTTTTCTACTCCAAAACACGGGGTAACATACACCCTTAATAACCATAGCTAGTAACAAGCACCTTTACACATAAAATAATACGTATTAAGAAGTAAGGCTCAGATACTTATCATTTTTAAGCAATGTATTAAACAGTGGGAAGTGCTTTTGTGATCGACAGAGAAACTCAAACACTGAGTCCGAATACAATAGACCTTGTCTTGCTCCACTCGTTTATATCGCCGGTCAGTCTTCGTTTTGCTGTTTTATTTTTTTAAACTGCCAGCGTCCTTTCAAAAGAAGGTAAATATAATTCCAGTAGAAAATGTTGCGTCAAGTTACATACGATTTGGCATCGCATTATTTAGGTAAAGAGAAAATATAAATTCTTAATATTCTAAAGTGAACACGGAAGACACACAAACCGGCTTGTTTTTAATTTTGTCAGCTAAATTTGAGCTTTTGTGAACAGTTTAATAACACAAGCGACCAGTTTAATTTCTTTTCAAAAGGACTAACGGCTTTATCAAACTTTATTTTAGATTTCTCCCCAAGTTTTTGTCTTTTTGTCTTTTTCTGCAACCGTAGCTGATAGCGGTCTCCTTCACTGACAACGAAAAACAGACGGCGTCTAAACAGGTGACCAGTTCACTGATAAGGTAGGCCAGTGCTTCATTTCTGAGGAATTTCTTTGTATTAATACTACGAGCTCATGACTCAGTTCAAACAAAGTGTCAATGAACCTGAGAGTCCCCAAAAGAAGTTTTTGTCCTTTGATGAGGATAAATTGTTAGATTTTTATTTTGGTCTTAATTATGTCTAGTATAGATCTTATACAGGAAATACTTATTAGCTAATCCAGCTTTTCAAATGGAAGGCAGAAGCAGTAAATTGGTTCTATAAATGGAGGGAGGAAGGGTAGAAGAAGGCGTATAACACAAGGAATAAAGGGTCATATTTCCTTTAAATGACGTCTGCCATGAAGGCTAAACTTGTCAGAAAACCCTGCTCATGGCAATCATGACAAGACTTAAAGGCTACTTTTGCGCGTGATCTTGAGGCTTAGCTTGTTCTTCTATAAACAAATAAAGAAAAATTGCGATCCTTCCCACGTATCGCTCTGTTTTTGACCCCAAATGACGCCCGGAGAGCAGCCTGATGTTATTCTTAATAAAACCCGTCTTTTTGCTAAATTTAATACTCCTTTATCTCGGATCATGAAAACAATAAATGTATCTGTCCATCAAACATGTTTTTTCGTTGTCTTTTACTTATAATTGGTGCAGAAAATTTTGAATTATTTTAAAAAAAGTACCAGAAAAAGCAAGGCTGGACGCGAGTTTTATGATACATTTTCTTCTATATATTTTCTCCTTGTCAATTTTACAGACAATTAGAAGCCATAAATTAACGTTGACATGCGTTTGTATTTTTAATAGAAAATCTTTTGTATTTGCATTTGCACTTTTTTTTAACGAAGAGAAATCTAGGAAGGGATATCTTTGGAAGGAGTTGTTAGTCATAATAGAGTCCAAGCAATAGGCTTAGCCACAAGTTGCTCGGCAACTTTCCGGCAGCTTTTGAGATTTTGGGCAACTTTTGCCATTTACGGCAACTTTTAAAATTCTCGGCAAGTTTTGATTTAATTTTTTTTTGCGACAGTTTTTAGCTTTCGAAAGAAACATCAGCTCAGTTAACTGTGTTATTTATACTACTGAGTGAGTGTGTGGAGTCCAGGACTGCCCCAATTACCAATGTCAGCTTGGTGTTACACGCCTGTCCATGAGGTAAACGGTATCACATGATCCGTTTTTCAAGATGGCGGACAACACTTTCCAACTGGGAAGAACGTGCAGATGAAGGCCCGATTAATTCAACTGTTGAATATGAGTTCTATTAATTAATGAAGTTTTGTTAAAAAAAGGAAATGCGAATAAAACCTACTTAATATACTGTGCACGATCTAAACTGCAATAAAACCAAAGAAAAATGCAACTTTTCGGCAACTTTTAGACACTTATATCGGCAGTTTTTGGTAATTTATCGGCACACTTGAGGCTAAGCCTACTAAGCAACGGATCTTGAAACCGGCACTGCATCTTGTGAACAATGAATTTAATCCTTCATTACAATACCTGCCAGTTCCGTCCGCCAACCGACGGAATTTATAACGATCGACTTACAAACAAAACACCGCAGCGTACAGTTGCATTTTGGAACCTCTGCTTCTTCAAAACAAAACAAAACAAAAAAAACATGCATGACTCAACTTACTCTTTCATTAAACAGTCGTAAATATGTGTTGACTTTTCGTGTAAAACGGCCTCACACATAAATTTTCAAATGGTTTAGAAGAGTGCGTGGGCCGGCTGCAACGCAGGCTAGATGTAGGAAGACAAATGAGGCTATGTTAATACTTTGCCGGATAGCTATTGCGGAAGCAGGAAAACCATACTGGAAAAATAGCCGTCAAATACCACACTTTATTAACCAACATGACAGCTATAGGCCGCCACGTAAATGCCACGTCACGCAAAAGAGTAGAAATTCAAGCGTACTGACTATCACAAAAGGAAAAAAAAACATTTCGACGTGACAATTTGTCTCAATATTAGTTTTTAGCTGCTTTAATATTTCATAAAAGTAAAACTTCAGAGGGATTGACAATTCTCTAGTTTGAATTTTCAATGACGTCATGTGCATTAAATGTCACAGATTACATTGGATTCAAGTCACGTTCAATGAACAAGAAAAAATCGGCGAAGCAGTATCTGTGGGCCAATTAATTATCCAGTTAGCAAACTCTTTGCTGTATTAAAATAATAGAGCTCACGAATGTTCGTATCATTGCCGTCGTCTACATCGTCACGATCTCCCCCTCAAAAAACATTTCCTTTAAATGTGCTTTTATAAAAAGATAAAAAAATAAATAATAATTAAAAATAATAATAATAATAAAAAAAATAGAAAAAATGAGATGTTTGACCATAATTTATAACAAACAGGATGCTCAAAATTACACAGACATGTAGTTATTTACATTAATTTTCTTGGTGTGTTTATACTTGATAAATGCGTTAAGTAGTACTAGATGGGCACGATCAGATTGTTTTGGCAAAGAAAAATAAAAACGATCTTATATTTTAAAGCCGCCACAGAACATTTCAACTGACTTGCTTTTTCATTTAGTTAAATATGAGCTTTTTCGAACACAAGCGATCTGTTAACATTTTATAAAAGACTCAAGGGTTTATTAAACTTTATTTTAGATTGCTATACGAGTATTTGGCCTTCTGCGACGTAGTGAGTAGCGATCTCTTCTACTTAGAGCGAACGAAAGACCGTCTTTTGAACAGTTGACCAGTTTACTTACAAAAAGGTAAGCCCGCAGTGCTTTACTTCTTTGCGCTGAGTTTCATGACATCAATGTTTATTATCTAAGCTCTGTCTGTCGATAAAGTCAAGAATGTGACTCAGTCTCCAAAGAAAGTCTGCTTTCTAATCCAGTAGCTCTGATCAAGAAAACAATAATTGCTCATCAAACAGGTTAAGCTGTCAATTATTCATAACTGGTGCAGAAACCATTCAAATTATTTAAAGAATGCTAAAAACGAGACTGGAAAGTAGAAAAAAAAATAAAAAATAAAAATAAAAGGACTGGAGGTTCGTTTTAAAATGGTACATTTCCTTACATTTATTTTTCTCTTTCTTTAATTTAAGAGACAATTGGAAGCCATATTAAACTTATGACTAGTGTTTGTTGTTTAAACAGCGAACGTTTTGTATTTGCATATGCCCTTTCATTTTAACGCAGAGAAAACACGGATAAGATGAAAGAGAATATCAAAAAATCTTGTGTTATCGTTAAATATTGCAATGAATATAGGAACATAAAAGAACAACAAAAACTTATCATTGCCTGAAAAGTTTTCTAGTGGTATGGTTGTCGCCGTAAACGGCGACTGCTACAGGTCGACTGCAGGTCTAATACTTTTACAGATTTGTTGATTCATCGAAGTTAATATAAAATCTTTTGGTTTTCCGATACATCTCCTCTAAACTCAAACAAATTAACAGTCACATATTGTTTGGCCCTCCGTGGCTTATGCACCTGTTATTGAGTGGACAAGAATTTAACCCACAAAAAACAAACAAACAATCAAGTGAAAACAAAGAAATTATCCACTTCTTCTATCAGATAGCATTGTTCATTCTTTTTTCCATCTGGAAGCGAAGTGCGCATTTTGTGTTCGAGGCGTTCAGAATTCAGGCAGCAGTGCAAAGCAAACTGAAAACAAAAAACAACAAAAAACAACAAAAAACCCCGGGGGAACACGCTATATCGTATTCTACGATCGTTCTTTCAAGTTACGATGCTGACCTTTCTTTTGATCAAAATACTGATCAAAGGTTTTTCTTCTTACAGGTAACTGTTGCGGACAACACAAACTCAAGAAACAATAACACCATCTGCGAAATAACTCATGACAAGATGATTATTTCTTTTTCCGAGTGCGTCATCTTGTTTACCGTATTCATCACCGAGTGTGTTGTTATAGTAACGGTGAATCTCCTTTCCATCATTCTTTTCATAAAGAACAAAAGCCTTCGCACTCGCAGCATGTACTTGGTCATGAGCTTAACTGTGGCCGACTTGTTGGTTGGAAGTCTTTCCGGAAGTGTTGATAGTTTTTATAGCCAAAACCGTTATTGTCCCTTTGTAAAAAAATATTCTTTATCTGGGGAAGTTAGAATTGCATTTCTTGTTCTTATCCCTCTCTTTCCTTTTGTCTCCCTGACAAACATAACTGTGATTTCTTTAGAGCGATTTCACGCTACGTTTCGTCCATTTAGGCATCGGCTGATCAAGAGATGGGTCTTTTTGGTAGCAATTGCTGTTGTCTGGGTTTTATCTATTATTACATTAGTCATTGTGGGGATAGAATATTTTCTGATGACAAGCCACCACTTGTTGGCATCATACTGTTGTTTGTGTTTAATTGTTACCTTTGTTTCTTACACGTCCATTCTGTTTAAGTTTCGTTTTGGAGCTCACCCTCAGCGCCATTGTGCAGCTGCTTTAAGACAAAGAAAACTAACTGTCACATTATTTATAACAACTTTAGTATCTTTACTGTTGTGCTTACCATACAGTATATTATATCTTCTTGCTGACCGGTCATCTTATAGAAGTTTTAATTCCCTTTCTGACCCAGAAAGAATTCGTTTGCTTTCTTCACTGAATTTTTTGCGTTATGCAAACTCCGTTGTAAATCCTATTTTATATGCAGTCAGGATGCCAGACTTTAAAAAAGCTCTGCTCTCATTGTTCAGACGTCCGCAAAGAGAAAATGTTGCTATCCCGCTGAGTCGTTACTAACGAGGGGAAGGGAGGGGGGGGGGGATATCCCAAACTTTCGTCAACCTTGTAAGTAGCTAGGAATTAAAGGAATGGAAGAGACTTTTAATACATGTAAAAACATACATAGGAGCAAATTCAAAACTACATCAGGCTATTTGTTGAGGGAGCTATATTACGGAACAATAGATTAGGCCCTGTTCAGACGACAAATTTTTTATGAGCCCAACCTAATCAAATTAAGGCCGACCCAAATTATTTAGACCTGCTGAATTGATTCAGACGCCGATCTTAATTCCAGAAGAACTAAATTCAAAAGGAGAAAAATGATCATTTCGGTCAAACTGCCTACAACGTTATAATGATTTATGCATTAGGTTCGGTACATGAAAAGTTCGGCGTCTGAATCAAAGCCGTTCTAAAGTCGTTCTAAAAGCGAAATTCCCGGCCGGGCTAGGCGAACAGAACGGCTGCGTCGTTCCAAATTGAAACAGACGTTCCTAATTAATTCAGACGCCGAACTTTTCATGTACTTAATTTAATGTATTAGGTTCGGCTCATGAAAAGTGCGCGTAAATACCTGAGTGAGTGCCCCCTGAGCATCCCATGTCCTTAAATCTACTAGATTCAATATGGCCGACTTATCGGTAAAAAGGTCTATTTATTAAAATAGCCAGCAAACCAGCGGAAAAATAGTACCGGAAAGATACCCTTCAAATACCACACTTTTTTAACCAACATGGCAGCCGCTCTCGACCTTCATGTAAATGCCACGTCATGCAAAAGAGTAGAAATTCAAGCGTACTACTGACTGTCAGAAAACGAAAAACCATTTGGAAGTGAAAATTTGTCTCAATATTAGTTTTTAGCTGCTCTAATACTTCACGAGAGTGTGAAAAAACTCAGAAGGATCGACAATTCCCTAGCCTGAATTTTTGATGACGTCAAGGGAAACAAGCATTAAATGTCAGATTTTATCAAAGTCAAGTCACGTTCAATGGACAATAAAACTCAGCGAAGCAGTGTTTGTGAGCCAATTAATTATCCAGTTATCAAAATCTTTGCTGTAAATAATATAGTAAACGAATGTTCGTATCATCATCATCATCATCGTCGCGTTCTGTCTTCTCAAATACTATTTCCTTTAAATGTGTTTTCATAATGTAAAAATAATAAAAATATGATATTTGATAGTCGTGGGCTCTTCTATTTGACCACAATTTATAACAAACAGGATGCTAAAATCTACACAAACATGTAGTTATTTACATTAATTGTCGTGATGTGTTTATACTTTTCCACATAAAGTACTTCCCATTTATTCATCTAATCCAACATGCATCACGTGCCTATAACTAAAATGATAAATGACAAATTTCCGGTACACCTGTTCATTTGTTATTTCCATTGCTGTAGGAAAAATTGGAAGAATAAAAAATGTCTTAAACTTTAACTTATGGAAACATTTTAAACTGTAGGTACGGAGAAAACAATTTAAATTGGAATAATTCATGCAGTAAACATTTATTAAAAAGACCATAACACATCTCCTCAATTAAAATAAAACATAAAAACTGTCGCTGTTTCGCGCTATAATTATAGTGAAGTTTAATTTATTGTTGTAAAAGAAGAGTTGTAAGGCCAATTCATTGCATCAAAAGACAAGTCAGCCTTTTAAAGCATGGGTTTTAGTTGTTTGTAACGTTAAATGTGGTTAACGGAACGTTACGCGATATCGTCAACTGGCTCTTACGGAGCTGAAATAAATATTTTACTGCTTAAATCGGGAATCGTCGTAAGCAGTAAGAAAGAATCAGAAACTTTATATATACATTTTTTTTTTTCAGGCTTTAAACTGGTAAGAATCATTCACGTGTTAAATTCCCTCAATTGACGTAAAAATAGAGAAAAACGACTCTCCGCTTTCTTGGATAGCGGCAACTAAACTGCCACCTAAAGAAAGGGGATTAATTCTGGTGAATGTTATCGAGTACCTAGCATGAGATTGGGTATCAATTTTTTTTTTTTTTTCAGGAGAATAAAAAAAATCAACATTTTGTCGCACGCAGTACTATGTGATGACGGACAACCATGCATGATAATTAACAATTAATGAATTCGGCTTTCATAGGATATGAAGAATTAAGCAGATCGAGGATGGTGTTATCCAACGAGGCTGAAGGCCGAGGTGGACAACACTCTCCGAGATCTGCTTAATTCTTCATATCCTATGAAAGCCGAATTCATTAATTGCTTTATTATTCATTCCAAATAATTCCTAGTTTAAAAAGACAGCTAAAACATGCTTGTGTACGTTTAGATTTGTCCAGCTCCGCAAATATTCTCCAAATAGCAGATGTCGCCCTCCGAGTTGTCTTCTTGCTGTTTTTGCTATGTTTTTAGCCATTATTTCGTCTAGTTCCAGCTGTAGTTCTTACTCTTGAAACGAGTGAAGTGTCCGCCATTTTAGTTTTCACAACGAAAACAACCTCGTCCCCAGGCGTTCACGGTTAACGGTACCTTAAAGGGGCTATGTCAGCTGGAGAGCATGCGCTCTGAGGTTATGCAAATTACTTTCAACTGTCAAAATTCTATTGTTTTTAACGCTTGACCATGTTCTCTGTTACGTCCAAGGCTCCGAATTTAGAGAGGTTAACAAGCGAAATGGGTTTAGATAAGGGATATTTCGACAGAATTTACGGATCGTTTCTTCTCTGGTTATGCTAGATCAAGAATAAAATTGTGACGACAATTTTACTTGCAGTTTTGAAGTAAAAACGCATGCCATTCATAAAATAGAGAGCAAACAAAAATTCAACAACAACATATTGTCTTATACAACAAAATAAATCGAAGTTGTATTTTACAAACGAGCTACAAAAGACGCTAGACCGAAGATAAAGACCAAGAATGTTTTAAATCATTAACAATTAGACTTGTCTGTCGCTAGTGATTTTATAATTTAGATGCTGCTAGAACAAGAGACGTCAAGTCTTTGTTTTGATCTTGGGGAAACTTACATTATCGCGCAAAATTGTTCGATCTTGCCGAATCACTGCGACGTCGAGAAAAACAGAACCAAGCATCATTGGTATACTACTCCACTATAAGCAGTCCGTTGATAAAAAGGGAAAGTAAACTCTGCTATTTTCCAAAAATATGCTCGAACACAAACAGTTCAAAAAAATGGCATTTACAGCATCTAACTCGTACTAAGCTGCCTCTCTAAGTCCGTTGAGAACAATCTGGACGAGCAAACGGTCGTGTTTATCTTTGCCGTGAATCCAGATAAACACAAGAAGGAATCTTGCCGAATTTTATGATGTTTCCTTCGCCAGGAGTTTAGTTTCGTCACGAAACTCATGGCCTGATGCTCTTGTAATCGTTTACAAAAAACGGCCGCCGCCAACTCGATAGCCGCTTCATTATATGTCCACATACTTTGAGCAGAAGAAAAATCCAAGAGCCAGCAGCCTCTAAAATAACTCAATAGAAAGGTTCTGTGAATTTTAGGGAAGATTCCATCAAAGATTCCATCACTCATTGTGGAGTAGCCTTCATTAACTCTGCCATTACAACGGCCGCTGATAAGAGGACACAGTAAATCCACGTAAAAACATTCAACAGGCAAACTATTTCAAAATAACGCCAAAAAATTATTCTGTAATCACCATAGAACGATTCTTAATACAAAACTTCGCTAACTATCGAACGATGGCTGAGATTTAGACAGATAAAAACAGCCTTCCAAGATCTCCGACACAACTTGAAAAAGTCGGGCCAACTTTTTCAAGTTTGTCTTCATTGGCTCGCGCATGCGTTTGGGGTGACATAGCCCCTTTAACCTGTAGAGGACTGCATTTTTGACGTCATTTCCTCGTTAAACTCAAAATTCTTCCAAATTTGGTCATCAGTAACTGGTTATGGTGAACTATGCGTGTGCTTTTAGCCAATCAGAATTGGGGAAATATTTTGAATGAATAATAAACTGTTTTAGTTGTCAGCGGTGAAATTTACATACAGCAGTTATAAGACTTATAAGCCGTCTCTGGTTAAAATGTGCTTCATTTAGAGTAATTTAGTGACTGATAGATCACCTCGATCTTTGACAGAACCACATAACATGTAAAACTATCATGAAAACAGGTAAATAAATAAAGAAATTTGTTATATGTTTGTTTTCGCCATACGATTGATCAATTTGCGGTCCCTAACTTGCTATACGGACCAAAATTTTCAAAGAAAATGCTCATTTCGGAGGTCAAAATCTCTCTACCGCGGAAAAAAATGTTTAAATAAAGTTATAAGACGCCTGTCAACCTTGAGGACTTGGATGTTGACTTTGGCCTTCAACATTTTAAACTGTGTTTATTTGTGAACGAAGGCGATGAAGAAACTAACTTGTAATCTTATCGAAGAGGATTCTAGTCAGTGTTTGAAAATTTTATCGTAGTAATCAGTTAAGAAGACGAAAATCGACTGTCAGAGATTCGAGTCGTTTTGCCTAGGAGAAAATGAGTAATTTCTTTAACAAATATGATAACAAACATACCTGCATCCGATCATCTTGACAAGCTTCTTTGCCATTTGCAGTGCTTTCTCAAAGCCCCCTACGAAAGAAAGATACAAGCGAGTTCTAGCCAGACACAATAATGTCCAGTTTTCAAAAGACTCCAGTGACACATTAACGAGTGAATACTTACAGTGCTCTTAGTTTCCACCGAATAAACTTTGAAATATGTATGTAAACCCTGAGGACTGGGATGTTGACTTTGCCTTTCCAAATTTTAACCTAGCTTTGTTTTAATGAGAACAAAGCTGATGTAGAAACTGAATCGTAACCTTACCGAGGAAGAGAATTCTAGTCAATGTTTGAAAATTTTAACGTAGATCACCATTGAAGACGAGAATGAAATGGCAGAAAGAGAGGTTTTCCCAAAAACAATTAACGAGCGAATCCTTCGAAAATGACAATAAAGTTACCTTGAAAAGCTTCTTTGCCTTTTGCAGTGTTTTTTCACAAGGACAAACGGGGGAAAGATGGAAACGACTTCTAGACAGACACGGTGTGCGGTTTCCAAAATACTCCAGCGTTCCATTTAAGAGCTAAAACTTACAGTGCTCTTAGTTTTGACCGAATAAACTTTTTTAACAAGACGAATTTGTTTTTACTTTCTTGGAAAGCCCTTGTTACGTGCTATTGTTTTCGTGCGCCAATAAAAACTTTCTTTTTTGACACCCGTCAAATGACTGTCAAATCGTGCGTACTGCACTTGTTTCCGGTCCCTCAAACAGGAAGAAGCCATATAATAAACATGTTATTAGCCTCATTTTTCGGTCCGTACTGTAAATTACAGATCCTCGTTTTTTCCTATAGATTTACGGCCCACGCGCTTCGCGCCTGGGCCATATAAATCGATGGAAAAAACTCGGTCCGTAATTTACAGTAAGGACCGAAAACTCGGCTAATAGGAAGTATATGAAGCCTGTCTTCACAGTAGAAAGTCTTGCTTCCCTTTGTCTAAAATCATATTTTATTATGTTGTTTGCCCAACCGCAAGAGCGATCCCACAAAAAAAAAAAAAAAAAAAAAAAAAAAAAACATACTAACAATCGAGCACTTAGGCTGGCCTCTAGGCCTCTAGGGATATACAATCTTACCAAAGCTTATACTGGTCATTCTCTATCCTGATCAGTTGTCACTTTCGAATATTTGACTGAGCTAATGATTATTCTAGAAGTTAATTGAGGGATAACCTACGAGCAAACTCTCAGGGGCCCCTTGACGGCAGGGCGGGAAAAGGAAGGAGACCTGGCAATCGCGCCTCTGGAATTTGAATATCTGCATAGAAAAAGTCGATGCGAAATTCTGATCGGCGGAGATGACATTTTAGTTATTATGACGCCATTACCGTTCGCGCTCGCCTCCACTTCACGCTGATTGGCGGAAATCTGACAGCTCAGTCGACGGGCAGCCACAGGGAAATTGAAGGCGGAATTCTAGATTCCAAAGACGTAGTTGTAACCTCTTAAATCTCCTTTTCCCGCCCCGCCGCCAGAGCGCTCTGGAGAGCTTGCTCGCAGGCTAATGGAGGGACTGCCGTTATTCACCAGGAAGGCATTTATAAAAGCAGTGGGTGTTGGGGGGAGGGGGCCTTAGTGTGAAATGACTGCGTAGTAAGATATTACTGAGTTTTTACATCACCAATTATCTCTTGTTTTTCTTCGTGGATATGCACCTTTTCGCTTCTTTCGCAACAAATAATTACAGTAAAAATTATAACTAAAAATGCATATTAATAAAGCATCAGTTAATTTGAAAGTGCAATAAGTAATTATTTTCAGCCAGTATATTAAAAAGCGAGCCACAAATGTTGTTCAATAAAGACAAACAAGTCAGACTAAATTAGCCCGTGTCTGGTTCCACTCGTTCACAACATTGGCACGGTCTCCAATTGGTTGTTAAATTTGAACCCAGTGACATAACTGGCATCCTGTCACTAACATACACCCTTTCTAAAGTTTACTCGTAACATGCACCTTTACACCTAAACAAAATAATGACAATAATAATAATAATGATAAAAAAATAATGATAATAACCATAACTAAAAGTGCATATCAATGAAGTACTGTCTAAATTTATATTGCAATAAGTACAGCTGTATGCCAATCATTTTAGGAGGCAGTATATTAAAACAGTGGCGAGTGCTTTGCGATCGAGTAAGAAACGGAAACAAGTCAGAATACATTAGCCCCTGCCTGGCTCCACTCGTTCATAACGCCGACCAGTCTCCATTTTGCCGTTTTTAAAAACTGCTAGCGTCCTTTTTAAAGAAGGTAAGACAGTTTAGTTCCAGTAGAATAAGTGAATTTTCATAAGAGTTGAGATATGCCCAGGAACGATCTTGTAAACAAAAATTGGCTAGCAAATTCTTTTCGAAATTTTCGCAAAAGAAACGGTTCACCAGAAAATGTTGTGAGACCAGTCCTTGCAAATATCACAAGAGTTGCAGGAATAAGCAATTTAAAAAAGTTTTTGAGTTAGAAAGAGAATAGGCTAAAAAGGGCCCCGAAAATCCCGCAAAAATAGCAAAAGTAACAAGGATTTTTCTTGCTACCTAAAAACACCGAGTAAAAAATACCCGAAAAATAAAATAGAATAACAAATTTAACAAAATTCTAGACTTAGAGCGAGAACAGGCCAAGAAGGGTCTCGAGAAGGCCTCAAATTTCGCAAAAATCGCAAAAGTAACAAGGAATTTCTTTTCTACCCAAAAACACCGGGTAACATACACCCTTACTAACCTTAACTAGTAAAAAGCACCTTTACACATAAAATAATACGTACCAAGAAGTAAAGCTCAGATACTTATTTTTTTTAGGCAGTATATTAAACAGTGGCAAGTGCTTTGTGATCGACAAAGAAACTCAAACAAGTCAGGATACATTAGACCTTGTCTACTCCACTCCTTTATATCGGCGGTCAGTCACCGGTTTGCTGTTTTTTTTTTTTAAACTGCCAGCGTCCTTTTGAAAGAAGGTAAATATAATTCCAGTAGAATACGTTACGTCAAGTTACATACGATTTGGCATCGCATTGTTTAGGTAAAGAGAAAATATAAATTCATAATATTCTAGAGTGGCCACGGAACACACACCACCCGGTTGCTTTTAATTTTGTCAGCCAAATTTGAGCTTTTGTGAACAGTTTAATAACACAAGCGACCAGTTTAATTTCTTTTCAAAAGGACTAACGGCTTTATCAAACTTTATTTTAGATTTCTCCCCAAGTTTTTGTCCTTTTCTGCAACCGTAGTTGATAGCAGTCTCCTCCACTAACAACGAAAAAGAGACGACGTCTAAACACTTCACCAGTTCACTGATAAGGTAGGCCAGCGCTTCATTTCTGAGGGCTGAATTTCTTTGTATTAATACTACAAGCTTGATGAATATACAAAAAAAAAAAAATAAATAAAGTCAGTCAGCTCCTCTAAAGTTAAAAATGTGACTCAGTTCAAACAAAGTGTCAATGAATTTTGTCCTTTGGAGGATAGATTGTTCGATTTTTATTGTAGTCTTAATTATGTCTAGTATAGATCTTATACAGGAAATACTAATTTTCATTTTTCAAATGGAAGGCACAAGCAATAAATTGGCTCTATAAAGGGAGGGAGGAAGGGTAAAAGCAGGTGTATAACACAACAAATTAAAGGGTTATATTTCCTTTAAATGACGTCTGCCATGAAGGCTACACTTGTTAGAAAACCCTGCTTATTGCAATCATGACAAAACTTACAGGCTACTTTTGCTTGTGACCTTGAGTTTTAGCTTGTTCTTCTATAAGCAAATAAAGAAAAATAGCAGTCCTTCCCATGTATCGTTCTGTTTTTGACGCCAAATGACGCCCGGACAGCAGCCTGGTGTTATTCTTAATAAAACCCGTCTTTTTGCTAAATTAAATACTCCTTTTATCTCTGAACATGAAAACAATAAATTTATCTGTCCATCAAACATGTTTTCCGTTGTCTTTTACTTATAATTGGTGCAGAAAATTTTGAATTATTTAAAAACTGAAAAAAAGTACCAGAAAAAGCAAGGCTGGACGCGAGTTTCATGATACATTTTCTTATATAGTTTTTTCTCGTTGTCAATTTTGCAGACAATTAGAAGCCATAAATTAACGTTGACATGCGTTTGTATTTTTAACCGATAATCTTTTGCATTTGCATTTGCACTTTCTTTTTAACGGAAAGAAATCTAGGAAGGGATATCTTTGAAAGGAGTTGTTGGTCATAGAGGAGTCCACGCAATTGGCTTAGCCACAAGTTGCTCGGCAACTTTTCGGCAGCTTTTGAGATTTTGGGCAACTTTTGCGACAGTTCTTTAGCTTTCGAAAGAAACGTCAGCTCAGTTAAACTGTGTTATTTACACTACTGAGTGAGTGTGTGAACTCCAGGACTGGCCCAATTACCAATGCCAGCTTGGTGTTACACGCCTGTCCATGAGGTAAACGGTATCACATGATCCGTTTTTCAAGATGGCGGACAACACTTTCCAACCGGGAAGAACGTGCAGATGAAGGCCCGATTAATTCAACTGTTGAATTTGAGTTCTATTAATTAATGAAGTTTTGTTAAAAAAAAAAGGAAATTTGAATAAAACCTACTTAATATACTGTGCACGATCGAAACTTCAATAAAACCAACTTCAAGTGCAAACAAGTAACAAAAAAAATGCAACTTTTAGACACTTATATTGGCAGTTTTTTGGTAATTTATCGGCACACTTGAGGCTAAGCCACAAGCAAGCAACGGATCTTGAAACCGGCACTGCATCTTGTGAACAATGAATTTAATCCTTCATTACAATAGCTGCCAGTTCCGTCCGCAAACCGACGGAATTTATAACGATCGATTTACAAACAAAACACCGCAGCGTACAGTTGCATTTTGGAACCTCTGCTTCTTTAAAAAAAAAACCAAAATAAAAAACATGCATGACTCAACTTACTCTTTCATTAAACATTCGTAAATATGTGTTGACTTTTCGTGTAAAACGGCCTGACACATGAGTTGCCAAATGGTTTAGACGAGTGCGTGGGCCGGCTGCAACGCAGGCTAGATGTAGGGAGACAAATGAGGCTATGTTAATACTTTGGAGCATAGATATTGCGGAAGCAGGAAAACTATACCGGAAAAATATCCGTCAAATACCACACTTTATTAACCAACATGACAGCTATAGGCCGCCAAGTAAATGCCACGTCACGCAAAAAAATAGAAATTCAAGCGTACTGACTATAACAAAAGGAAAAAAAACATTTCGACGTGAAAATTTGTCTCAATATTAGTTTTTAGCTGCTCTAATATTTCATAAAAGTAAAAATTCAGAAGGATTGACAATTATCTAGTTTGAATTTTCAATGACGTCATGTGCATTAAATGTCACAGATTACATTGGATTCAAGTCACGTTCCATCAATAAGAAAAAATCGGCGAAGCAGTATCTGTGGGCCAATTAATTATCCAGTTAGCCACATTCTGCTGTATTAAAATAATAGAGCTCACGAATGTTCCTATCATTACCATCGTCTACATCGTCACTGTTTGCTCATGTACTTTCTGCTTTCAGCATGAAGAAATATCCTGACAAGACAACTTTTAACGATCGAAGTTTATTCAGCGTCCTAACGGTTTTCACTACAAAGTTACACTGCACAATGAATAATAGTTTCTTTTTTTTATAGCGTGATCTGCGGCTAATTGAATATGAACAAAGAATGTCCGCATTGGGAATAACGATCTAAGCAATCGTCGACTAATTGAATATGCAATAGCGTATTGCAACATCCCCCCTCTTTTAGAGATGATGACATCGGTGACTAGAAAACTTAGCATAGGATTCTTGCACCCGTGTGCTCTAAAGTTGGAACATATTCAAACCCTCGTACGCACTAAAGTTGAGATGCTGATCCGAAAACGTGTCACACGTTTATTAACAATAGAAAAGAAAACTAATAATATTCTTGTCATGAAAAGCTATTACAGCTACAATTATTTATACGACACACTACAAGTACATTTCTCTTAAATTATTACAGTGTCTCTAGATTTGTTCAGTTAGTCTCGTAGGTGGTCTAATAGTTCGTCGTGGACGAGACAACGCTATTCCGATCGGGGTCTTGTCCGGCACACGCTGATTGGGCAATGGCTTTTGTGATGGCTGGTCAGCGACATCAGCTGCTGATGAGCTGGGATGTTTGAAAAGTCCAGGTCCTGGTGACTTTGGTTCTGTTACGGGAGTTGATCGGGCCTGGTTCAATTCTTCTGGTTGGATGTCAATCGCTGGACGAATATGGCCACGATTCCTGAAGTACCGAGCACCGGATTCTGTCTGTACCTCATATCGCCTGGGCGAACTTTCATTTGGCTGCTGTACCACCGTGGCTTTCTGTCAGATTGGTTTCTTGGGATCTAACTGGAACCGGACACTCTGTAGATCTTGAAGTTTCTTGGCTGTCCGATCATAGTCATCACGCTGGGCTTGTTTCTGTGCTATTTGCGCCTCCCTGTTGATCTCTGGATTGGGATGCAGGTATTGATGGATAGGAAGGAGTGCTCTATACTTCCGCTGGGAAAACATCTCTCCTGGGCTGAGCTGACCTGGTCTGATTGGGGTCGCACGATAAATCTGCATAGCAAGATGTGGATCAGAGCCTGATTCTTCGGCCTTCTCCATTATGCCCTTGACGACTTTGACCATGGCCTCAATGAAACCATTCGACTGAGGATACCTTGGGCTAGAGTGTTGCACTTCGAATCTGTACTGCAGGGCAAATTGTTTGAATTCTTGGGACACGAACTGGGTTCCCTGATCTGTGTACACCGTT
>OZ037775.1:33588818-33668818 GCA_964035525.1 Porites cylindrica | reverse complement strand
TTTCATAAAGAACAAAAGCCTTCGTACTCGCAGCATGTACTTGGTCATGAGCTTAACTGTGGCCGACTTGTTGGTTGGAAGTCTTTCCGGGAGTGTTAATCTGTTTTATGGCCAAAACCGTTATTGTCCCTTTGTAAAATTTTATTCATTATCTTGGGAAGTTATCATTGCAATTGATTTTCTTATCTGTTTATTTCCTCTTGTCTCGGTGACAAACATTTCTGTGATTTCTTTAGAGCGATTTCACGCCACGTTTCGTCCGTTTAGGCATCGGCTCATCAAGAGATGGGTCTACGTGGTAGCAATTGCTGTTATCTGGGTTTTTCCTATCATTACATCAGTCATTATAGGGATAGAAAGGTTTCTGATGACACACCACCTTTACTTGTTGGAATCACACTGTTGTTTATGTTTAATGGCTACCTTTGTTTCTTACACGTCCATTCTGTTTAAGTTTCATTTTGGAGCTCATCCTCAGCGCCATTGTGCAGCTGCTTTAAGACAAAGAAAAGTGACTGTCACATTGTTTATAACAACTTTATTATCTTTACTGCTGTGGCTACCATTTACTATATTCCTTTTTGTTGGGTTGTCAGATGCGGATATTTTTAATTCCCTTTCTACCCGAGAATTTTTTCGTTTGGTTTGTTTATTGAATTTTTTGCATTATGCAAACTCCCTTGTAAATCCCATTTTATACACAGTCAGGATGCCAGACTTTAAGAAAGCTCTGCTCTCATTGTTCAGACGTCATCAAAGAGAAAATGTTGCTATCCCGCTGAATCGTTACTAATGGAGGGATATCGCAAAATGTAATTAGTCAACCTGGTAAATAGCTATATAAGAAAAAAAAACATGTAAAAACATACATAGAAGCACATTTAAAGCTACATTAGGCTATATGTTAAGGAAGCCCCCCCCCCCCCCCCCCCTCCAAAAAAAAAAAAATAAAATAAAATAAAATAAAATGAAATAAGACGTGATGAAGAAATGCTTAAAGTGTGTTCAATTGGGAACTCTACTTTGGTGGAATGCGATGTAGGAAGATAACTGAGGCTACGTTAATACTTTGCAGGATAGTTATTGCGGAAGCAGGAAAACCATTCAGGAAATATACCCCTCAAATACTATGCTTTTTAAAACCAACAAGACAGCCGCTCTCGCACACCATGTAAATGCCACACGTCACGTAAAAGAGTAGAAATTCAAGCGTACTGACTCCGGCACCGCAAAATGCTACAACAGCCCCAAGAGGTGCACCGACGATAATTCCAGGGCCAGTATAAAGCTAAAGGTGTCGCCAGTGGTTGAGAGAGCGGCCGAGAGAGAGACCAAACCGACAGCGGTGTAATGATGGCGGTTTGAGCTTTCTTGTATTTTTTGGCGACTTTTCTGTAGTTCTCAATTTCTTCAGAAATTTGTTTTTTAACGTCGCCTATTCGAGACAACCGAAAGTTGTCAGGCGGCAACTCTGGATAGATTCTCTCAAGTGGTGCACTTGGCAGTGCGTTCGAAGAGGACATTGTATATCTACCTGGAGTTATGAAAACCGGGTAAGCAAAAATTTTGTAATTTTCTCAACTTCCCCTGTCTAATAGCTTGTTTAGCGTTGTTTGCATATGTCTTTTGTCTATGCCTATTTTGTGGTTAGGGATTCGTGTGGAAGTGGATGTAGACAGAATTACTATCTTACCCACCCCCCTCCCTCCCTATTTTATTTTTGTCCCTACCCACAATTCTCTCTTTAACACAAGTGACAGTTATTTCAAATCAGTGCTCGCCTGAAGTTGGTTTCGGTGCCGTTTTGCAGTTTACTTTTAGATATTGGTCACCTTGAGAAAAGTTTCCCGGAGAGCATCATGTAAAGCTCTGAGATAAGACAAAGTTATTACGATTTGCACAGTCTCGTATTTTAGTATGTACTAAAATAATGGATAGCGTTTTTCTCGCGCTCTGATTGGCTACTCAATCAGTGAGTATCCTGCACTTTTCACTGATTCACCACCAGTTCCTCCGAGCGAGCGACGCCAAACTCGCGTAAGTTGCGAGCGAAATGCCTTTCTGGTTTCCTGCTGTAACAAACAAAGAAATTTCACAAATAATCAAGCAAGCTGTTCCCGAAATACATGAAAAAGGTGACGAACTTTGGTTTGGAAGTTTTAACAGGAAAAGCTTTGTCTTTATGACTTGAATTTAGCGATGAAACCGGTGAAAAAGTTTTTTTGTTTACAAATGCAAATTGAGCTTAAGTCTTCTCACTTTATTTAGTTGACTTATTCATTAATAAGCTCAAAACTAAATTTAATACTCTTTTTCACAGAATGATGTTAAATACAAAAGCAATTCACAACCCCTTTTGAAGAAATTTCCCCGCAAGAGCTAAACAAATGCCTTCAAAAGTTTCATATGTCAGCAAGAAAAAGTGACGGCATTTCGAATTCGCATACTTCTCTTTCTTTCTTACTCATTTGGAATTGAAACGAAAACTACGTTCATACTCTTCCGTAGTTCCCTCAAAAACCATACCCGATTCCAGACCAAAATGGATAAAGTGTATATTCGTTTTCAGACCAAAACGGCGCAAAAACCCTACTCGATGGGGAGGCACGTATGTAGCTTATATAAGGGAGTCCCCCCCCCCCCCCCCCCACCCAGGATTACTCCCTTGTACAAATATGGATCCCGACGAGTGTGTGATCTTTGCGTATGACGGAGTGCCAGCCTACCGAGATCCTGTCATTTCCTCCCCATATGTACACAGCTTATGCTTACCCGCCCCCCCATTACCCCCACCCTCCATTCCCCATAACATCGTTAAACAGGGGTATTGTATTAAGCCGTCTGAAAGATACAATCAAGGCCGAAATCTCACGTCCGGAAATTCAAAAACGTTTGGATAACAGGAATGAGTCCAAAGCCCAAGGAATCCCTCTAGGGGAGTTTGAACACAACAGTATGGCTATTCGAAACTCTTTTGAAATTTTTCATCTCGTTAAAAACAGATTCTCGCATTTGAAAGCCATATTTCATAGAATCAACGGCATGGACAGAATCTAAATTTATAGAGGTTTTCATTCGTAACACCGGAAAAATGCATGGGCGCAAATACACTTTTTTGGGGGAGGACTCAGCTGTTTTGCAATAAAAAACAAATTCTCACATGTACTTCACACGACTTACAGTTATTTGATACATCGGTGACGATAAAAGGGCGCGCCGATGACTGATCTTTACCTTTCTTGTGCGTAATGTATTTGTGTTATTGTTTCATAGCAGATCATTCTATCACGCACTCTCAATCAGCAGCAAGTACAACGGCAAAATACGGCGCAAAACTACGCGTACAAACTGTAATGTGGAAAATAATTCTTGTTATTCGGTTTCTGTTTTAACAACGGGGAATAAAATTATAAATATCTATAAGCACCGCCTAATAAAATAGCCGAGTAAAGGTCCCGGCGTCCTGGGTCTAACAAAAACATCAGATTCTGATGTCGGGCCTGATGATGCAGCTGACGTTTCTGATAGTGATTCTGACGAGAGCATTGCAGATGAGCCTGAAGCTGCCGATGAACTGCCTGTTAGACGTTATACCGGATCAACTGCAGGACATCATAGTAATTGGTACCGATTGCCTATATCTGTCCTGAAACGTTAGGTAGTGTAGTGTTTAGTGTTTAGCTCGCAAGGGCTATAACGAGCAAAAGGAGGGGAGAGTGTGACCGGTTCACTGAACCTATAATTTCAATACTTTTCGTTATATCAAGAAATACATTATTTTTTTATTATTTTGCTCCTAATATTTTTGCGCTTAGGAATTTTCCGGTTTGATTTAGCAAGCTTCTGCATCGCTTAGGAATGATTGTACATGTGCCCACAAACCCACTTCACAGGAAACTTTCCGAGATTCCGAGATTGGGAATTTTCCCATTCATGGGAAAAATTTGGGACCGGAAATTCCTTTTTTGGGGAGACTGGGTTTTTACTGGGAAAGAAGGTCTACTTTCCTTTTACATCCCAATACTGGGAATATGTTGTGAATGTTTCCGCAAGTTATTCCCAAAGCTGGGAACAATATGGTAACATTTCCCAAGTTATTCCCAGTAGGGTGAATTATGGGGTACATTTCCTCAAGTTATTCCCAGAATTGTGAAAAATATGGACACACTTCCCCAAGTTATTCCCAATATTGTGAATGATGTAGAAGCCTTTACCCAGAATTGTGCTTAATATGGGAACATGTCGGGTGCTATTTATTGCTTTTTAATACATGTAGTTTCCATCTTTTTTTGTTTTTTTTTTTTCACATATGACTGTGGTCTTTGCTGCAAATCGTCCACGGAATCCTTTAGGATAATTATATTCTGGCGGAATATTGAAATCGAAGACTTCGATGTACAGGGCTCAAAACAACGGCCGGTCAACGGACAATGTCCGGCCTGATGGTGGACTTGACCGGTCAAACTCTCATCTTGCCGGTCATTTTTGGATGCGAACCTTTTAAAATATATTCCATATAGTTACAGCTTAATGCGTTTTGCTCTATAACACTGTAATCATTTCTTTTTCTTTGCCTTTCTTTTTTTTTTTTTTTTTCATGCTTTGCACTAAAACTTTTAAAGAAAACGAATGCCGCATTAAATTTTATGTTGTCATGTAAATTTGTTTTCGTAAGTAAGCTTATGTCTAAATTATAATTATTGTTGACGGAACGATATGGCTATTCGAAGCTCTTTTGAAAATTTTCGTCTCGTTAAAAACAGATTCTCGCATTTGAAAGCCATATTTTATAGAATCAACCTTAAAAACTTGTGTTTAATTGGCAAATCTATGGTTCAAAGGTAAAAAAAAAAAAAGCTTTCGGCAGTCTTTTTGCTAATTTCACTGGCGTAAACAAGTTTACGCAACGAGTGATTTGCTTCACTGCGTATTCGGGGAAACCCTAGCCTGCGAAAACATCCGTTTCTCCTCGCTCTTCGCCGCAGGGGACGTTTCGCGCGGAGGAACGTCTGCGACTCAGCGACAAAAATTCCATACTGATGACGCAAAATCTGTCCGGAATCTGGTCAGAAGCGCTGATTGGTCGATAGAGTAGTTACATTGTTTTAGCTATTGTTTACGAATGACAGACAAAAGACAAAAGGCCACAGAGGTCAAATGTAAACGCGAAGAATCTCTAGCAAAACAGTCAATATTTGTTGAATATACTCTTCTCTAGAAGAAGTATTTGAATTCTGCTGGAGCTTGTTGGCAGATGAACACAAAAATTTACCAAAATCGACCAGAAGACACGTAAAACTGTACAAATTTGTATTTGGAACCCCATGACTACCGGATTTATTATGTAAACATTGATTTGCGTCATCGGTATGGAATTTTTGCCACTGAGTCGCAGACGTTCCTCCTCGCGAAACGTCCCCAGCGGCGAAGAGCGAGGAGAAACGGATGTTTTCGCAGGCTAGGGAAACCCCATTTTCACTTTCACTTCCGTTAAAAAAAGCATCCGTGAACGGCGTATTCTTACGAACCAGGAATCAGCTGACACAATTAGAGAAGTGTAATTTAACAATGATAAAATTAACAACCTGGAGAAATTAAACCTGAGACTATCTTGTGACAAGAAAATCTCAAAACGGGAAATAGAGCACTTAATAAGCAAACAACAGTAATGAACTCATTTATCCCTGTTGCAAAACAGGAGACAGGAATAAAAAGTTTCTTATAGCGCTTATCACACTAAGTACGGGTAAACCCCAAAAATTGTGATGGGTGTTGCTCGAGCACCTGTATTTATTTCAGATGCTTTATTTTGTTAACGAATGGTTGCTTTGATCGTTATCTTTGCTGAGTTTAGGTTCGTTCCCAACTGCACTTGTTCGTCATCTGACAAAAAACATGTCATTGATGCGAGAATATCAACTCTGTAAGGTATGTGATTTCGTCAGTAACAAATAATTAGTAGCTTTTGTTACAAGCGTTTTCGAGCAGGGGTATTCCGAGGCATTCATTTATCGTAGTTTCATTAGAACTAACCATTGCCATAGCTAATCTACGGTCTGACTTATAATTAACGTTGCACTTTCTTCTGTTACGTTTAGGACATGTTTCTTAAATGGACTTCATGGTCACTATCTCACCGGCTGTCGGATTCCCCTAAATGAAATGGATAGATGGATAGATAGATAGATAGATAGCTTTATTAAAAATCCATTGCAGCCCAAGGGCTGGATTACGGACTGTACAATACGTTGAATACTAAGACTAACTATTATAAATCAATAACAGTAAATAAGTAAAACAAAGGAACAAAGATACTACGTCATGAAATTTAAGAAAATAGCCGCGAATTTACAATAAAACCATTAGAAAATAGCCGCGTTATGCATGATAAAACTATTCATTAGTCTATTTGTTCTACAAAGAGGTACGTTAAAAGCGCGCTTTCTCCTTAAGGCTACAGTACTAAGATTACGTGGCGGCAAAAGGCTATGTAATTTGTGGAGGCTGTTGTCCTTAATCTCATTGAATAGGCGCTCTGTCAGCCATTGGCGCCGTTGATGGAGGGTGGAAATATTGCACTCTTTGAGAGCCTCTTGATAGCCTAAATCTGGGAAAATAATTCTAAGTGCACGGCGCTGAATTTTCTCTAGCTCTTCAGAGAGATACTCAGGCAGACCATTGTGGAAAACTTGGCAGGCATATTCAGACATGGGCCGGATACACGTAGTATAGAAACAAAGTAGCTGTGCCTGCGACTTACAACACAATTACAGTCAAGTCTATCATCACGAAGATGTCTCGTTCAAGAAGAAATATTTAAATAACTTAATCTAATAATGTTTTCAAAAGCGTAAAACGTGAATAAACACTTTGTAGAATTATGCTTGGGTAGCAGTCATTTTTAAGGGAGGAAGTTTTCTTCTAACTAAAATGACTGCTACCGAGCAACAATGGCCTTTTTATTCTGTTTCTTAGTTACCTTTTTCTAAGGATAGGCGCGTTTCAATACTTTTATTGAACTCTCACTTACCTTCGGGGAACTATTGGTCACATTCGACTACTATATTCTTCGCTTCTTTAGCTTCCGTCAAATGCTCCTGATTATAATTTATACATTACTGCGATCACACGCTATCGGAAACGCTTATTTGTATTTGCCAAATGGCGTAAACTGTACTCAACAATCTTGCCATCATTCGGCGGTACTTTCGGTATCTTTCGACCACTATCGTCAACTACTTCGTCTTGCGTTCTCAGCGTTTATCTCCGTTTTCACTTATTATCACGGAGAGCGCTCAATATATCGTAATTGCTTACTAGATGCTTTTGCCGAATTGCGTGCACTGTAATCAGCTGGTAGTGAATACTATCGCCATCCTTTGTGATATTGTCGGTAACTTACGACCACTGTCGACTACTTGAGCTTGTATTTATCTTCGTGTTTACTTCACGAACGTGTTCTATGGTAGACGCTTTTTTGACTTTGCCAAATTGCGTACACTGTACTGAAACTCTCGCGCCATCTTTTTGGATACTGTCAATAAGCTGCGACCATGCACTGCTGACTACTTCGGCTTGCATTAATCTTTGTGTTCAGTTACGTACCCGGTTACTACGAACGCGCGCTATCGTAAACCCTATTATTATGCTTTTGCCAAATTGCACGCTGTCCGCCCTTCGGGTTACTATTGATAACTTGCGACAACTATGGTCGACATACTTCGGTTTGCGTTTATGCTCTTGTTTACTTAGCATTACCTTTGTCTCCGTCAAATTGCACATATTGCAATAAACATTCGGTTTATTCGTAAACTTCATTTGTTTCTATCAATTTCGAAAATTCTAATCCAGACTCTAATGCTTCTACGGCGAGAAGACCATTTGCTTGTGTTAACTCGAGTTCGTTCTTTTACAGTGATGTAATACTCTTCCTACTTGCGATTACAGGACATAGCTCTGCTCATGTATAAAGTTAAAAACAACATGTGCCCGACGTACTTAGCACTCTGTTTGAACAGCCTGCAATTAAGTATAAATTGCGCAATCACGACTTCACTATACTCAGATTTAACACAGTCTCCTTTGGAAAGCAGTCGCTCAGGTATATCAGATGGGCCCAAAGGTGTAGAGATTTGTTCGTAGAAACGCGAAAGAAGCTTCCGCGTTGTCCTCTTTCAAAAGTGGATCTTAGTATGCTATTAGGAGACAATAATTGCTCCAACTGCTCTCTTTGAAGTTCTTAATTTAATATGATTATGGATACATTTGTACATATTGTGTATACCCTCCCCTATAGTTCTCCCGAATTTCTTATTTGCACAAACTGAATATAGTTTATCTTAATTTATGAACCTCCTGGGGTTTTTTTAGCTTTAATTATTCATTTATTCTTTTAAACTTATTTTAGCGTCTTACACCGCTATTACAGTTTGAAACTTAGAAAAAGATATCATCATCTTCATCACCAATCGTCTTTCATCAGCTTCGCGTGTCTCAAAAGTTCCCACCCTTCACGGCTTTATGGTTTTCGTTAATTTGCGTTGCTTCCGTGAACCTACAGTTACTCGGTGTCTATAGTTCGGCGTTAACTGTCGTACTCATTTATTAACACAAATTATCTTTAGCGACACTCCTTGCATTGTGCCCTTTTGAAATGCAATGTACATCAGTGTCGAGAGTCGAATTGAATCATTGCTCTCCTATTCGTTGCATATCTTGAACATCCGTAAGTGATTAATCGCTCTTAGAGAAAATAACAATTTTTGTTTGTCTCGCATCAATGTTTGAGCGCTCCCGCAAAACTTCGAGTGTTGTGAGTTCGTGTCATTCATAAATCTGATAGAATAGGGCCTCTTGAGCTATCGCTACGTTTTACCAAATATGTATACGTACACTTGTTAGATGCTGTATGTTCTCTTAAACACTTATGTTTTTATATTAACTTTTATATAATGTTGTTGCAAAATTCCGTAGCCGTGAAAAATTGCGCATACTCTTGTAATGTCTGGAGTGCTGTAGTCAACGTCTACTTGCATTGCATTCATAATAAACTTTGGGGAGTTTTAACACAGGGGTAACCTCACAACTTTCCTGGCAATATGTATTATCTTAAAGGGGCTATGTCAGCTGGAGAGCATGCGCTCTGAGGTTATGCAAATTACTTTCAACTGTCAAAATTCTATTGTTTTTAACGCGTGACTTTCTCCCATGTGCGCTGTGAGGTTATGCAAATTACTTTTAACTGTCAAAATTCTATTGTTTTTAACGCGTGACTTTCTTCATGTTCTCTGTCACGTCCAAGGTTCCGAATTTAGAGAGGTTTAGCGAAGTGGGTTTAGATAAGGGATATTTGGATAGAATTTATGGAACGTTTCTTCTCTGGTTATGCTAGATCAAGAATAAAATTGCGACGACAATTTTACTTGTAGTTTTGAAGTAAAAACGCACGCCATTCATAAAATAGAGCGCAAACAAAAATTCAACAACAACATATTGTCTTATTCAACAAAATAAATGGAAGTTGTATGTTACAAACGAGCTACAAAAGACGCTAGACCGAAGATAAAGACCAAGACTGTTTCAAATCATTAACAATTAGACCTGTCTGTCGCTATTGATTTTATAATTTAGATGCTGATAGAACAAGAGACCAAGTCTTTGTTTTGATCTTAGGGAAACATACATTATCGCGCAAAATTGTTCGATCGTGCCGAATCACTGCGACGTCGAGAAAAACAGAACCCAGCATCATTGGTATACTACTCCACTATAAGCAGTCCGTTGATATAAAGGGAAAGCAAACTCTGCTATTTTCCAAAATTATGCTCCAACACAAACAGTTCAAAAACATGGCATTTACAGGATCTAACTCGTACTAAGGTACCTCTCTAAGTCCGTTGAGAACAATCTGGACGAGCAAACGGTCGTGTTTATCTTTGCCGTGAATCGAGATAAATACAAGAAGGAATCTAGCCGAATTTTAGAATGTTTCCTTCGCCAGGAGTTGAGTTTCGTCACGAAACTCATGGCCTGATGCTCTTGTAATCGTTTACAAAAAACGGCCGCCGCCAACTCGATAGCCGCTTCATTATATGTCCACATACTTTGAGCACAAGAAAAATCCAAGAGCCAGCAGCCTCTAAAATAACTCAATAGAAAGGTCCTGTGAACTATAGGGAAGATTCCATCAAAGATTCCATCACTCATTGTGGAGTAGCCGTCATTAACTCTGCCATTACAACGGCCGCTGATAAGAGGACACAGTAAATCCACGTAAAAACATTCCACAGGCAAACAATTTTAAAATAACGCCAAAAAATTGTTCTGTAATCACCATAGAATGATTCTTAATACAAAACTTCGCTAACTATCGAACGATGGCTGAGATTTAGACAGATAAAAACAGCCTTCCAAAATCTCCGACACAACTTGAAAAAGTTGGGCTGTCTTTTTCAAGTTTGTTTTCATTGGCTCGCGCATGCGTGTTGGGTGACATAACCCCTTTAATAGATATTTTAAATCTTACATCTGTATTATTGCATCCCGAAATAATTATGTAAAGCTGTATATGTAACTTCCTTTCGCACGCTTTCGTAAACTTGCGAACTCGCGTCAACATCTTCGAAAACGGTACAAAACTGTTACCCATACACGTCATGTTTCATGCTTCTCGATTATATGCACTGTATTCTTAGATTTAGTCATCTTAAATTCATTACTGATTTTAGTGACAAGAATACCTAAATATACTTTAGTGATCAATATAATACTCATTAATTCGAGCTGTGGCCGTGATGATTTAAAACATTCGACTACATGACGATACATCGTGTAATTAACAATTTTCTCTGTTCGAGGAAAAAAGGGATTTATTATGCGCACAATGTGAATGAGGTAAAGTTAATGTTTTTGATAAAATATACATGCTAAGCGCAAAAAGTGTGTGACGTCAAGGATAAAAAAAAGAATGCGGAAATAGCCTTTTATGTGCGACTGTCACAGTTGCTATATTTGCTGATATAAATTTATACGCTGCGACTGTTGTTGAATTAATAAAAAATTTTATTTCTAAAGGTACAGTCCTAATGCATCGGGGGGAGAGTTAAAAGCTGGTTTTATCAATGAAGCTTTTAAAATATATTCAAACGGTTACGCGTCTCGAACGATTTTGCCCTCGTAGGCGTCTTGGAAATGAGTGGAAACTGGAAGTGAATTAGCTCACTCGATTGACGCTCGTTCTGGTTTGACTCCGAGCCATAATGACTTTTGTGCGCTTTTAAACCTCATAACTCTTCTTCTACTCTTCATCGCTTTCGTGTTCGCTCATCACGGTCCACACCGTCTCCGTATATGTTTGCATGCACCTAGACAAGTTCTTGTTCGGCTCAAAAGCCAGCATTCATGTGGCAGTTACAATATTTTAAAATTAATTCCAAACGATTCTAATATAAATCAAGCAATTGGCCATCAGCATCGTACCTATTTTTAAACTATCTCCACCCCTCTAAGTCTCGTTTGCCTGAACAAACGAAAAATGATCATGAAAGAAAGGAAAGAAAACTTACGATGATTTAACAAATAACTAAAGAGAACACTGTAAAAACAGGACAAGGAGAATTCTTAAAAATGTTATGGTAATAGAGCTAAACAACTATGAAGGTAACGATGATAGGGAAGAGAAAAGCTCAATAAAACGGGGCAGGGTCTTTAACATAGTCATCTTCAGACCGGAGGAAGTCCTCAAGTAAACTCGTCTTGATCACTTTCCGACATTTGGTTCGGCTAAATAGTTTTATTGAGGGTGGAATTTGTGAAAGAGCCAAGCATCTTTTCCGTCCTCGAAAATTTAACATAACAAGTTTCGTTGGAGCTAAGTTCATTCCAAATTTGTTGCAAAGAAGATATAACTAGCTTTTTTAATGGATTTAACAACCTGTATTTAACGGTATAATTCCTACTTAATGCTAAAGTACACATATAAAAGCTGATTTTCAGGGGGAAGCCTGAACGCCAAATTGCCTTCAATAAATAGTGTCCAGGTCTTTTGTTTTAGCCTCATTAAGGTACTTAAATGCTTGCATTACGATACTCTTTTCAAAAAAGTAAGCGCACGCCTTTTTGTCGCCTCTCCCTCTCTTCATTCTGAAAAAGAGGTCAGCATTCACAGTTCCTACTCATGTTAAAGTACGTGTATTCGATCACCGTGTAATTAATACTACATAATGTAAGAGTAGGCCATGGATATAGTTTGTGTAATAGTGCACGATGTAATGGGTGTGCTTTTTATTATGCATGTAAGCGAATGTGGACCTGAGTTTCACCGGCAGATAAAGATAATTGAACCGAACAAATATGCTCTGCCATTGTTGAATTTACCACCGCTTACATCATCGGGAAGACGCGCTAAACACTGGAAAAGAATGTGTTGGCTAGGAAGCTGTCCTTATTAAATGCTATGGTGACTGTCTCATACCCAGACGTCTCTCTCGATAAAAATTTGTTCGCAAAGGAGGGCGGGAAGGAGATTGACGTGAAAACTGAACTTAAATGCTGATTTTTCCCTGTTACCAAGAAGCCTGAACGCCAAAGTACCTTCAATAAGTAGCGTCCACGTCTTCTGTATTAGCCTCATAGGTACTTTAAATGCTTGGGTTACGTCACCCTTTTCAACTATTAATTTATAGTAAGCGCACCCCTTCAATTATCGCCTCTCCCTGTCTTCTTTCTGAAAAAGAGGTCAGCACGTCGACCCGTAAATATATAGCATATAAAGAACATATATAATCATGTTTTTCAGAAACTTGATAAAGTGGATTTTAGGATTTATGCTCTTGAACCTTGATTTCAAATACTCCCAAAGCAATGGTAAGTATCCACCGCCATGGGAATTCACTGATAAAAGAAGTCGCAACCATACAACTGGGCTCTTGCAACTTTGATAAGCGACCCTGAAATGTAACTCCGATCCACCTCTGACGTTTTCCACTACACATATCTCAACGAACTTTTAACAATAAAAAGCGGTGTTTTACTACTCACACATCAGACGCCCAAGTATACGCTCTTACAGAGTTTTGTTTATTTTAACTCGCCATTGCTGGCACTATTTGCATCCTTCGAAATCAGTATGTTATCTTTAAAGTTCTCGTGTTTCCGCGAATTCTCTTTTTGTTCAGTGGCCGCAAAATTCGCAAACCTTCACGCACCAACCCGGTTCTTTGGTCAACGTTCATTCGCTATTTTCATCAGTAGTCGTGTCTGTTCAATCAGATTGCGTGAGCTTGTTAGTTACTGTGTCCTCCCTACAACACGCTCTCTTTATGGGCTCTTGTCATTTCTGTGGAGCTAGCCCGCGAGCAGGCTCACTTTTTCGAGTTCGGGAAAAAGTTTTGACTGCGGAGCCGCCATTGCTTGAGGAGAATGGGTCGAGCCCAAAATAATGCTCGGAGGCTTCTGGGGAGCACGTAATAGTAACAACCTAGCACTACTGACCAAACATGCACTGATACGAGTATTTATTATCCTCTTTTTCCCTGCTTGATAACCTAGATATGGTTTCCTCAAAGGAAAGGGGGTTTGATAAGTTTTTAAAAATGTGTTCAGTTGTAAAGGGAACAAAACGATAATATTCAACGGTAAAATCAATTTAAAAACATGTATTTCCAAGAATTCATTCAGTAATTTATATTTATTTGCAATCCTGTCTGATTAGACATTATATATAGAGTAAATGCTTTAAGTTGATGTAATGGATAACTGCTTATGCAAATACATGAAATACAATGAGAAAACAATCTAGCACCTTGTAAAATTAATAGATTAGTTCATTACACATAATGTTGCTTGTACTGCCTGTACGTAAATAAATGATTACTTTTACGGCGTCTGTAACCACATTTTTGTTAGTCTTAAATGTTGGCTTATTATTCAGTAGAAATTTGTACCCTTTATCTGACTCTATGTACTGAACTGAATTTTAAATTTATGCGATATGTTGTGTAATTGTATCATTTCAGAAGTAGGTTGAGTTTGATCATCAGTTTGCCATGAGTCCTAATATTGTTAGAGGGTTGGAAGAGTACAATAGAGTGGTGCCATCAGCAAATGTTCTAATAGTTGCCTTTTCTAAGCAATTGGACATTTCATTTACATTTATTAATATCAAAACTTGAAGACCCGGTTAAAAATGTGTAGCGAACCTAATGCTTTTGAATATAGGAACATTATACTTCGTGTATTGTCATTAAGTTCGTCACGTGTGAAATTTGACGTTTGAATCGAGCCTTATTATTACTTAATAAAGTCCAGGAAAATTAAATCAATATTTCCCTCTATGCCCAAAGCTTAAAATTAAACTAAAGAAACACTTTATATTATACCTAGCTTGCATACAAGGGTTTCCAATCCAGTTATTGCGCGAGTTACTCCCTCCCGCCCCCTCCTTCCTCTTTTTTGCCCTCTACAAACTTAGTACTCTCGCACAAAACTCGCGCGGAAAAGCTTGCTACACGCGCTATTTTTATACCTTTTTAACCTCCAAAGTTATTATCCAGTCACAATAAAGAAGGGACAGCTCGATATGTTTGAATAATTATTATTAAATGTTGAAACATAACCAGCTGGCACTGTGGTGGCACAAAAATCAGTGGAATATTTTAAAAAATTATGCAGCCTGGGCCCCATTACGTATACAACCCAGAAAAATCAATAGAAAGAGATACTCACGTCCGTAAAACATCCGTAGTCTTCAAATAACCACACTTTTTTGTTTGATAAACTGCACTGAATCCTATTTAAATAAGCTTATGTACTTGCTTCAGTAATATGCCCATCAAAGTCCGGTACAGACATTTTTATTGAAGTACACTCTCCATGAAAAAAAGACTACAAGTCTTATATTATTTCATTCTCGGGGAGCGAGTTTATAATTTTGTCGCGCGCGCAGCGCTCGTATCACGCGAGGATCGCACTAAACTGCGATTTCGGTTTGGTCATCAATCTTTCTATCGGTTTGGTATCCGCAGTTGCCTAGCAACAAGCCATAAACAAATCCTAAAGACGCCATTCAACATGACGTCATCGTGCATTTTGGGTTTTCAGCAAGAGAGAATGAGCTTGATCATTCTCTCTTGGTTTCCCGCGGGCGGAGAGAGTTTGTAGCCGCGACAATTTCGCGCCAAAAACAAGTTGTCTTGCTTGGCTTCAGTCTTCCATCGTCCAATTGTTGAGTCATTGTTTTGCGTCGCTATCATTACATCGTATCTTGATCGATCAAGGGGAAAATGATCCACTCAAGATAAGACAAAAAAAAAACTTCGAAAAGTAAATATTCCAAAACGTTTTCAAAAATAACTATAAAACAGCAATTACCATGATTACCAGCCTGTGTTCGGTATTGTCGTATAAATATCTTTAAAACAGTATTCAAATACAGCTTTTTAATTTCCTTTCTTAATATCACTTTCGACATAAGTGTTTGTAGAAGTAATTCATTGCATATTTGCTCTCACCTTTGAAACCATTCAAAAGTGTTGTAAAGGTGGGGCGGTCGTATTTGACTTCATTTTTGACTGATATCAAAGGAGTGGTCACAGCTACTACACTTTTGACTTCACCTTTGACGTGCGTCAAAGGGTAAAGTCAAAATTACCAGCACATTTGACAACGCCTTTGATAAGGGTTAAAGGAATAGCAAAGCATTGACTCATTTCAGGACTTCATCTTTGACGCGCGTCAAAGGAGAAGTCAAAGTTGTTAGCAATTTGACTTCACCTTTACCGAGGTCAAAGGAGTAAGCAAAGAGGTTATATATTTGGCGACATCTTCGACGCGCGTCAAAGGTAAAGTCAAAGCCAATACTATATTTGACGTAACTTTTGACGCGTATCAAAAGTGCAGTAAATACAATTTTTCGTCCCGTGTGAGTACTTAATTGTAGCAATATTCTTGAGGTTTTCTCTTACGGCGAAACTACAATAGATACCCCTCAAATGCCACACTTTTTTAACCAACATGACAGTCGCTCTAGGCTGCCATGTAAATGGCACGTCAAGCAAAAGAGTAGAAATTAAGCGTACTGACTATCGCAAAACGAAAACCACTTCGAAGTGAAAATTTGTCTCAATATTAGTTTTTAGCTGCTCTTACATACTTTATGAAAGTGAAAAATCGGAAGGATCGACAGTAGGACAATTGCACGATCGCGTCATTTTACCACAACTACCAAAATCCTCGAGTTTGTTGTTTTCTTAGGCAAATTAAGGCTATTGTTCTTTAATCCTCAGCGGAATTGACAAATTTAAATAACAAAGCAAAACCGAAATGAATTCTGGTAGTTGTAGTCAAATATCGTCATCGTGCAATTGTCCTATTCTCTAGTTTGAATTTTTGATGACGTCATGTGAAACCAAAATTTAACGCCACAGATTATATCAGAGTCGGTTCACATACAATGCATGGACAAGAAAAACTCGGCAAAGCAGTGTCTGCGGGCCAATGAATTATTCAGTTATCAAATTCTTTGCTAGCTCAAGACTGTTCGTATCAACAACATTGTCATCATAATCATCGTTGTCGTCCTCACGTTCCTCCCCCTCAAAAACCATTTCCTTTCAATGGTTTTTCAAACAAACAAACAAACAAACAAAAATATGACATTTGACCACAATCTATAACAAAAAAGATGCTAAAAATTACACAAACAAATAGTTATTTACATTTATTATTCCACTATTATGTCATTTTACCATATAAGGTCAAGAAAGCGCGCAAAATACGAGACTCTAGTACACTGTAGTGTCCTGGGTTAATTGGTTTACAACAGGGGGAATACTGGCGGATGCAAAAGGAGCAACCATGGCTGACAGAATCAGCTGAGGATATTTTGGATACTCTTACTTGAAAATACAAGCCCAAATAACATTTTTCTTTCGCAGTAAAATAATTAACCTCTCATTCAATGGTTTGGCATATATCTATGAGCGAACATTTTGCTCATTGTTAACATCATTTTTACAGACCGGATTAGGATGTTCAGTGAAAACTCTTACCTAAAAATAGAAATAGAAGCCAATTGCAAAATAACAATTTTTTTTTTTGTAGTGAAATAATAAACCTCTTATTCGATGGTTTGACATATCATACGAGCGGACACTTTGCTCATTGCTCGTATTTTTCCTCGCCCCTGTGGGGCTCGAAAAAATACTACGCAACTCGCAAAATATCCGCACGTCTTATATGCTAAACCATCGAATAAGGTGTATTTATTGTCGTGATGTGTTTTTACTTCTCCACATAAAGCACTTCCTATTTATTCATCTAATCCATCACGTTCTAATAATTAACTTATAAATGGTAAATTTCCGGTTCACCTGTTCAGTTGTAATTTTCCTTAGTGTAGGAAAATTGGAAGAAAAAAAAGAGTCATAAACTTTAATTTATGGAAAATTTTTAAACTTTAATTAGGGATAAACCAATCAAATTAGAATAATTCAAGGCAGTAAGTACCATGCAATAAACAGTTATTTAAATGACTATAAGACATCTTCACAATTGAAATACAGCATAAAAATTGTCGCTGTTTCACGCTATAATTACAGTGAAGTTTAATTTATTTCTGTAAAAGAGGAATTGTAAAAGCCAATTCATTTCATGAGGAATAAAGAAAAAGAGCAGGTCAACCTTTCAAACCAAGGTTTTTAGTTGTCTCTAACATTAAATGTGGTTAAGTGAACGTTACGATATATCGTTAACTGGCTGTTACGCAGCTGTGAAATAACATTTTACCGCTTAAATCCGAAATCTTCGTAAGCAAGAAGCAAACACATTAGGAAGTTACATAAGAAAATGCGTATTTATTTATCTATTTTTTCTTTCAGGCTTTTTAATGATTAAACCAGTTTAAAAACTGTAAGAGCCATCCCACCACAAATAAGAAAAAAACAATGTTATGACAAGCGAGCACCCAAGCTGGCCTCTAAGGAAGTATAATTTTACCAAAGCTTCTACTGGGCGTTCTCTATCCTAACCAACTGCCTCTTTCGAATATTTGAGGTAGTGATTGTTCTAGTTGTTAATCGTGTCAGTTTGTTTACATTCGCGCTCGTTTCCACTTCACGCTGATTGGCGGAAATGTGACAGCTCGGTCGACGGGGAGCCTCAGGAAAATTGGAGGCGGAATTCAAATTCCAAAGAAGTAGTTGTAAGCTCTACTTTCTTTTCCCGCCCGGCCGCCAGAGCGCCCCGGAGAGCTTTCATGCAGGCTAATGGAGGGACTGCTGTTATTCACCACAAAAGCATTTATAAAAACAGTGGCGGTTGGGGGAAGGGGGCCTTAGTGTGGAATGGCCGCGTAGTAAGATATTACAGAGTTTTTACATCACCAATTATCCCTTGTTTTTCTTCGTAGATATGCACCTTTTCGCTTCCTTTCGCAACAAATAATTACAGTAAAAATTATAACTAAAAATGCATATTAATAAACATTTGAAAGTGTAATAAGCAATTATTTTTAGCCAGTGTATTAAAAAGCGAGCCGTAAATGTTGCTCAATTAAGACAAACAAGTCAGACTAAATTGGCCCGTGTCTGGTTCCACTCGTTCATAACACCGGCACGGTTTCCATTTTGTTGTTAAATTTGAGCATAACTGGCATCGTGTCACTAACCATCCTTGCTAACCTTTACTAGTAACATGCACCTTTACACCTAAACAAAATGATAATAATATTAATAATAATAATAATAATAATAATAATAATAATAATAATAATAATAATAACTATAACTAAAAATGCATATTAATGAAGTACTGTCTAATTTTTATTTACCAATAAGTACAGCTGTATGCCAATCCTTTTCGGTGGCAAGTGCTTTGTGATCGACACAAAGAAACACAAACAAGTCAGAATATATTAGCCCTTGTCTGGCTCCACTCGTTCATAACGCCGACCAGTCTTCATTTTGCCGTTTTTAAAAACTGCTAGCGTCCTTTTTAAAGAAGGTAAGACACTTTAGTTTAGGTAGAATAAGTGAAGTTTCAGATATGTCCAGGAACGATCTTGTGAACAAAAATTGGCTAGCAAATTCTTTTCGTAATTTTTGCAAAAGAAATGATTCACCAGAAAATTTTTCAGACAATCACTTGCAAATATCACAAGAGGTGCAAGAATAAACAATTTAAAAAAATTCTAGACTTAGAAAGAAAAAAGGCCAAAAAGGGCCCCGAAAATCCCCCAAAATTAAAGGCGCAAAAGTAACAAGGATTTTTCTTGCTACCTCAAAACACCGAGTAACCAATACCTCAAAAATAGCAAGAATGACAAATTTAACAAAATTCTAGACTTAGAGAAAAAACGGGCCAAGAAGGGCCTCGAAAAGGCCTCAAATTTCTCAAAAATCGCGAAAGCAACAAGGAATTTCTTTTCTACCCAAAAGCACGGTTAACATACATCCTTACTAACCTTAACTAGTAAAAAGCACCTTTTCACATAAAATAATACGTACCAAGAAGTAAAGCTTCCATATTTATCTTTTTTAGGCAGTATATTAAAGAGTGGCAAGTGCTTTGTGATCGACAAAGAAACTCAAACAAGTCAGGATACATTAGACCTTGTCTGGCTCCACTCGTTTATATCACCGGTCAGTCTTCGTTTTGCTGTTTTTTTTTTTTTAAACTGCCAACGTCCTTTTGAAAGAAGGTAAATAATTATAATTCCAGTAGAATATGTTACGTCAAGTTACATACGATTTAACATCGCATTGTTTAGGTAAAGAGAAAATATAAATTCTTAATATTCTAAAGTGAACGCGGAAGACACGCAAACCGGCTTGCTTTTAATTTTGTCAGCTAAATTTGAGCTTTTGTGAACAGTTTAATAACACAAGCGACCAGTTTAATTTCTTTTTAAAAGGACTAACGGCTTTATCAAACTTTATTTTAGATTTCTCCCCAAGTTTTTGTCTTTTTCTGCAACCGTAGTTGATAGCGGTCTCCTCCACTAACAACGAAAAACAGACGGCGTCTAAACAGGTGACCAGTTCACTGATAAGGTAGGCCAGTGCTTCATTTCTGAGGAATTTCTTTGTATTAATACTACAAGCTCATGACTCAGTTGAAACAAAGTGTCAATGAACCTGAGAGTCCCCCCAAAAAGTTTTTGTCCTTTGAGGAGGATAAATTGTTAGATTGGTCTTAATTAACACAGGAAGAACGCTTTCCTTTTGGTGTCTTTAGTGAAAAATTAAAGCTCACCAAAAGTTCTGTTCCATCTTTAATTACCTTTAATTGTGACATTAAATTTCCGAAAGGTTTTCTGTCCCTTTAGTTTACCTTTAATTGACCTTTTGGTTACATTAAAGACTAATAACCTTTAGGTCTCGTTTTAATTGTCTTTAATTTATTCCAAAATTAGCTATTAAAATGTAGCACCTTTAATTTCAAATTAAAGCAAATTTAAATGGTCTTAGATCTTTCCTCATCTTTAATTTGAACTTAAACATTCGTAAAAGTAACGCAGATAGAACGCTTGTATTTCAGAGTCTTTTCGGATACTTAATTAAAGCTTAACAAAACATCTTTGTGATTCTTGAAAATTAATAATTTCAAGTGACATTAAGTTGACCTTTTGGGTCAAGACAAACCACGTGCACTCGCTCGCACGCATGAGCGTCTAAAAACAAATTCTATCCAGGAGGACCCTCGGCGTTTATGCCAGTCCAAAGGATATTTTCAAGATTCGCCTCAGCTGAAGTGGATGTAGAGGGACAAAAACAAGTTGTGATGGCTCCCATCAACAAGAATGTTCAACTGTAATAACAATTGTTGCGAAGCTCATAAGAAAAATCCAGAACACACCTAGGCCTTTCATTTGACTCTTTACAGTATAGCTGGGTAAAAAGTGGCACGATGATTTCTACTTTTACATACATATAATTATTAGCATCGTTTGAAACTAATGAACAATACTACTAATAAAAAGTTTAACTGGTGTTATCATGAATTGCTTTTTTTATTCTCTTTTTGTAACACAATGTCGCTGAAAGTTCATCTCAGTACCAAAGCAGTAACTGTGAATTCCTGAAAGAAAACTGAAGCAAGTCTTTTCGCACGATATCGGTGGACACTCTATCGCCCGCTGCATAACCCTGTGTCAAAGAAAAAATAAAACCAGCTCACATCATAATTGTCAAAACTCTAGAAAGCTATGGCTACTGTCATTGAAAGCACCATTTGTGTGCAATTAGTCATTCAAGTGCTACAAAATTTGCTGCTTAATATGTGTTGACTGGAAAAGGTGCAGAAACTCAAAGATCTGACAAAAAGCCGTCACTCGCATTCTGCACCATAAACAATAAAATCTCACATCATAATTGTTAAATTTCTCGAAAGCTATGGCCACTGTCATTGAAAGCACCATGTCATTCAAGGAACCGACTGCCACGCAGGCTAGATGTAGGAAGACAAATGAGGCTATGTTAATACTTTGCCGGATAGATATTGCGGAAGCAGGAAAACCATACTGGAAAAATACCCGTCAAATACCGCACTTTATTAACCAACATGACAGCTATAGGCCGCCACGTAAATGCCACGTCACGCAAAAGAGTAGAAATTCAAGCGTACTGACTATCACAAAAGGAAAAAAAATATTTCGACGCTAAAATTTGTCTCAATATTAGTTTTTAGCTGCTCTAATATTTCATAAAAGTAAAAATTCAGAGGGATTGACAATTCTCTAGTTTGAATTTTCAATGACGTCATGTGCAGTAAATGTCACAGATTACATTGGATTCAAGTCACGTTCAATGAACAAGAAAAAATCGGCGAAGCAGTATCTGTGGGCCAATTAATTATCCAGTTAGCAAACTCTTTGCTGTATTAAAATAATAGAGCTCACGAATGTTCGTATCATTACCGTCGTCTACATCGTCACGATCTCCCCCTCAAAAAACATTTCCTTTAAATGTGCTTTTATAAAAAGATAAAAAAATAAATAATCAAAAATAATAATAATAATAAAAAAAATAGAAAAAATGAGATGTTTGACCACAATTTATAACAAACAGGATGCTCAAAATTACACAGACATGTAGTTATTTACATTAATTTTCTTGGTGTGTTTATACTTGATAAATACGTTACGTAGTTCTAGATGGGCACGATCAGATTGTTTTGGCAAAGAAAAATAAAAACGATCTTATATTTTAAAGCCGCCACAGAACATTTCAACTGACTTGCTTTTTCATTTAGTTAAATATGAGCTTTTTCGAACACAAGCGATCTGTTAACATTTTATAAAAGACTCAAGGGTTTATTAATATTTTATTTTAGATTGCTATACGAGTATTTGGCCTTCTGCGACGTAGTGAGTAGCGATCTCTTCTACTTACAGCGAAGGAAAGACCGTCTTTTGAACAGTTGACCAGTTTACTTACAAAAAGGTAAGCCCGCAGTGCTTTACTTCTTTGCGCTGAGTTTCATGACATCAATGTTTGTTATCTAAGCTCTGTCTGTCGATAAAGTCAAGAATGTGACTCAGTCTCCAAAGAAAGTCTGCTTTCTAATCCAGTAGCTCTGATCAAGAAAACAATAATTGCTCATCAAACAGTTTAAGCTGTCAATTATTCATAACTGGTGCAGAAACCATTCAAATTATTTAAAGAATGCTAAAAACGAGACTGGAAAGTAGAAGAAAAAAATAAAAATAAAAATAAAAATAAAAATAAAAGGACTGGAGGTTCGTTTTAAAATGGTACATTTCCTTACATTTATTTTTCTCTTTCTTTAATTTAAGAGACAATTGGAAGCCATATTAAACTTATGACTAGTGTTTGTTGTTTAAACAGCGAACGTTTTGCATTTGCATATGCCCTTTCATTTTAACGCAGAGAAAACACGGATAAGATAGTTTTGAACGCTTCTAAGTTTGAATTTTGAGACCGATGAAAGAGAATATCAAAAAATCTTGTGTTATCGTTAAATATTGCAATGAATATAGGGAACATAAAAGAACAAGAAAAACTTGTCATTGTCTGAAAGGTTTTCTAGTGGTATGGTTGTCGCCGTAAACGGCGACTGCTACAGGTCGACTGCAGGTCTAATACTTTTACAGATTTGTTGATTCATCGAAGTTAATATAAAATCTTTTGGTTTTCCGATACATCTCCTCTAAACTCAAAAAAATTAACAGTCACATATTGTTTTGGCCCTCTGTGGCTTATGCACCTGTTATTGAGTGGACAAGAATTTAACCCACAAAAAACAAACAAACAATCAAGTGAAAACAAAGAAATTATCCACTTCTTCTATCAGATAGCATTGTTCATCCTTTTTTCCATCTGGAAGCGAAGTGCGCATTTTGTGTTCGAGGCGTTCAGAATTCAGGTAGCAGTGCAAAGCAAACTGAAAACAAACAAGAACAAAAAACAACAAAAAACCCCTGGGGAACACGCTATATCGTATTCTACGATCGTTCTTTCAAGTTACGATGCCGACCTTTCTTTTGATCAAAATACTGATCAAAGGTTTTTCTTCTTACAGGTAACTGTTGCGGACAACACAAACTCAAGAAACAATAACACCATCTGCGAAATAACTCATGACAAGATGATTATTTCTTTTTCCGAGTGCGTCATCTTGTTTACCGTATTCATCACCGAGTGTATTGTTATAGTAACGGTGAACCTCCTTTCCATCATTCTTTTCATAAAGAAGAAAAGCCTTCGCACTCGCAGCATGTACTTGGTCATGAGCTTAACTGTGGCCGACTTGTTGGTTGGAAGTCTTTCCGGAAGTGTTGATAGTTTTTATAGCCAAAACCGTATTTGTCCCCTTGTAAAAAAATATTCTTTATCTAGAGAAGTTAGAATTGCATTTCTTGTTCTTATCCCTCTCTTTCCTTTTGTCTCCCTGACAAACATAACTGTGATTTCTTTAGAGCGATTTCACGCTACGTTTCGTCCATTTAGGCATCGGCTCATCAAGAGATGGGTCTACGTGGTAGCAATTGCTGTTGTCTGGGTTTTATCTATTATTACATTAGTCATTGTAGGGATAGAATATTTTCTGATGACAAGCCACCCGCTTTACTTGTCGGCATCATACTGTTGTTTGTGTTTAATTGTTACCTTTGTTTCTTACACGTCCATTCTGTTTAAGTTTCGTTTTGGAGGTCACCCTCAGCGCCATTGTGCAGCTGCTTTAAGACAAAGAAAACTAACTGTGACATTATTTATAACAACTTTAGTATCTTTACTGTTGTGGTTACCATACAGTATATTATATCTTCTTGTTGACCGGTCATCTTATATAAGTTTAAATTCCCTTTCTGGCCCACAAAGAATTCGTTTGCTTTCTTCACTGAATTTTTTGCGTTATGCAAACTCCCTTGTAAATCCTATTTTATATGCAGTCAGGATGCCAGACTTTAAAAAAGCTCTGCTCTCATTGTTCAGACGTCCGCAAAGAGAAAATGTTGCTATCCCGCTGAGTCGTTACTAACGAGGGGAAGGGAGGGGGGGGGGATATCCCAAAATTTCGTCAACCTTGTAAGCAGCTAGGAATTAAAGAAATGGAAGAGACTTTTAATACATGTAAAAACATACATAGGAGCAAATTCAAAACTAGTTCAGGCTATTTGTTGAGGGAGCTATATTACGGAACAATAGATTAGGCCCTGTTCAGACGACAAACTTTTCATGAGCCCAACCTAATCAAATTAAGGCCGACCCAAATTATTTAGACCAGCTGAATTGATTCAGACGCCGATCTTAATTCCAGAAGAACTAAATTCAAAGGGAGAAAAATGATCATTTCGGTCAAACTGCTTACAACGTTATAATAATTTATGCATTAGGTTCGGTACATGAAAAGTTCGGCGTCTGAATCAAAGCCGTTCTAAAGTCGCTCTAAAAGCGAAATTCCCGGCCGGGCTAGGCGAACAGAACGGCTGAGCCGTTCCAAATTGAAACAGACGTTCCTAATTAATTCAGACGCCGAACTTTTCATGTACTTAATTCAATGTATTAGGTTCGGCTCACGAAAAGTGCGCGTAAATACCTGAGTGAGTGCCCCCTGGGCATCCCATGTCCTTAAATCTACTAGATTTAATATGGCCGACTTATCGGTAAAAAGGTCTATTTATTAAAATAGCCAGCAAACCAGCGGAAAAATAGTACCGGCAAGATACCCTTCAAATACCACACTTTTTTAAACAACATGGCAGCCGCTCTCGACCGCCATGTAAATGCCACGTCATGCAAAAGAGTAGAAATCCAAGCGTACTGACTATCAGAAAACGAAAAACCATTTGGAAGGGAAAATTTGTCTCAATATTAGTTTTTAGCTGCTCTAATACTTCATGAGAGTGTGAAAAAACTCAGAAGGATCGACAATTCCCTTGCTTGAATTTTTGATGACGTCAAGGGAAACAAGCATTAAATGTCAGATTTTATCAAAGTCAAGTCACGTTCAATGGACAATAAAAACTCATCGAAGCAGTGTTTGTGAGCCAATTAATTATCCAGTTATCAAAATCTCTGCTGTAAATAATATAGTTCACGAATGTTCGTATCATCATCATCATCATCGTCGCGTTCTGCCTTCTCAAATACTATTTCCTTTAAATGTGTTTTCATAATGTAAAAATAATAAAACTATGATATTTGATAGTCGCGGGCTCTTCTATTTGACCACAATTTATAACAAACAGGATGCTAAAATCTACACAAACATGTAGTTATTTACATTAATTGTCGTGATGTGTTTATACTTTTCCACATAAAGTACTTCCCATTTATTCATCTAATCCAACATGCATCACGTGCCTATAACTAAAATGATAAATGATAAATTTCCGGTACACCTGTTCATTTGTTATTTCCATTGCTGTAGGAAAAATTGGAAGAATAAAAAATGTCTTAAACTTTAACTTATGGAAACATTTTAAACTGTAGGTACGGAGAAAACAATTTAAATTGGAATAATTCATGCAGTAAACATTTATTAAAAAGACCATAACACATCTCCTCAATTAAAATAAAACATAAAAACTGTCGCTGTTTCGCGCTATAATTATAGTGAAGTTTAATTTATTGTTGTAAAAGAAGAGTTGTAAGGCCAATTCATTGCATCAAAAGACAAGTCAGCCTTTTAAAGCATGGGTTTTAGTTGTTTGTAACGTTAAATGTGGTTAACGGAACGTTACGCGATATCGTCAACTGGCTCTTACGGAGCTGAAATAAATATTTTACTGCTTAAATCGGGAATCGTCGTAAGCAGTAAGAAAGAATCAGAAACTTTATATATACATTTTTTTTCAGGCTTTAAACTGGTAAGAATCATTCGCGTGTTAAATTCCCTCAATTGACGTAAAAATAGAGAAAAACGACTCTCCGCTTTCTTGGATAGCGGCAACTAAACTGCCACCTAAAGAAAGGGGAATTAATTCTGGTGAATGTCATCGAGTACCTAGCATGAGATTGGGTATCAATTTTTTTTTTTTTCAGGAGAATAAAAAAAATCAACATTTTGTCGCACGCAGTACTATGTGATGACGGACAACCATGCATGATAATTAGCAATTAAGGAATGAGGCTGAGTAGGATATGAAGAATTAAGCAGATCGAGGATGGTGTTATCCAACGAGGCTGAAGGCCGAGGTGGACAACACTCTCCGAGATCTGCTTAATTCTTCATATCCTATGAAAGCCGAATTCATTAGTTTCCTTATTATTCATTCCAAATAATTCCTAGTTTAAAAAGACAGCTAAAACATGCTTGTGTACGTTTAGATTTGTCCAGCTCCGCAAATATTCTCCAAATAGCAGATGTCGCCCTCCGAGTTGTCTTCTTGCTGTTTTTGCTATGTTTTTAGCCATTATTTCGTCTAGTTCCAGCTGTAATTCTTACTCTTGAAACGAGTGAAGTGTCCGCCATTTTAGTTTTCACAACGAAAACAATCTCGTCCCCAGGCGTTCACGGTTAACGGTACCTTAAAGGGGCTATGTCAGCTGGAGAGCATGCGCTCTGAGGTTATGCAAATTACTTTCAACTGTCAAAATTCTATTGTTTTTAACGCGTGACTTCCTCCATGTGCGCTCTGAGGTTATGCAAATTACTTTCAACTGTCAAAATTCTATTGTTTTTAACGCTTGACCATGTTCTCTGTTACGTCCAAGGCTCCGAATTTAGAGAGGTTAACAAGCGAAATGGGTTTAGATAAGGGTTTTTTTTAGATAGAATTTACGGAACGTTTTTTCTCTGGTTATGCTAGATCAAGAATAAAATTGTGACGACAATTTTACTTGTAGTTTTGAAGTAAAAACGCATGCCATTCATAAAATAGAGAGCAAACAAAAATTCAACAACAACATATTGTCTTATTCAACAAAATAAATCGAAGTTGTATTTTACAAACGAGCTACAAAAGACGCTAGACCGAAGATACAGACCAAGACTGTTTTAAATCATTAACAATTAGACTTGTCTGTCGCTAGTGATTTTATAATTTAGATGCTGCTAGAACAAGAGACGTCAAGTCTTTGTTTTGATCTTGGGGAAACTTACATTATTGCGCAAAATTGTTCGATCTTGCCGAATCACTGCGACGTCGAGAAAAACAGAACCAAGCATCATTGGTATACTACTCCACTATAAGCAGTCCGTTGATAAAAAGGGAAAGTAAACTCTGCTATTTTCCAAAAATATGCTCGAACACAAACAGTTCAAAAACATGGCATTTACAGCATCTAACTGGTACTAAGCTGCCTCTCTAAGTCCGTTGAGAACAATCTGGACGAGCAAACGGTCGTGTTTATCTTTGCCGTGAATCCAGATAAAACACAAGAAAGAATCTAGCCGAATTTTATAATGTTTCCTTCGCCAGGAGTTTAGTTTCGTCACGAAACTCATGGCCTGATGCTCTTGTAATCGTTTACAAAAAACGGCCGCCGCCAACTCGATAGCCGCTTCATTATAATTATGTCCACATACTTTGAGCAAAAGAAAAATCCAAGAGCCAGCAGCCTCTAAAATAACTCAATAGAAAGGTTCTGTGAACTATAGGGAAGATTCCATCAAAGATTCCATCACTCATTGTGGAGTAGCCGTCATTAACTCTGCCATTACAACGGCCGCTGATAAGAGGACACAGTAAATTCAAGTAAAAACATTCAACAGGCAAATAATTTCAAAATAACGCCAAAAAATTTTTCTGTAATCACCATAGAACGATTCTTAATACAAAACTTCGCTAACTATCGAACGATGGCTGAGATTTAGACAGATAAAAACAGCCTTTCAAGATCTCCGACACAACTTGAAAAAGTCGGGCCAACTTTTTCAAGTTTGTTTTAATTGGCTCGCGCATGCGTGTGGGGTGACATAGCCCCTTTAACCTGTAGAGGACTGCATTTTTGACGTCATTTCCTCGTCAAACTCAAAATTCTTAATTCCAAATTTGGTCATCAGTAACTGGTTATGGTGAACTATGCGTGTGCCTTTAGGCAATCAGAATTGGGGAAATATTTTGAATGAATAATAAACTATTTTAGTTGTCAGCGGTGAAATTTACATACAGCAGTTATAAGACTTATAAGCCGTCTCTGGTTAAAATGTGCTTCATTTAGAGTAATTTAGTGACTGATAGATCACCTCGATCTTTGACAGAACCACATAACATGTAAAACTATCATGAAAACAGGTAAATAAATAAATAAATTTGTTATATGTTTGTTTTCGCCATGCGATTGATCAATTTGCGGTCCGTAACTTGCTATACGGACCAAAATTTTTAAAGAAAATGCTCATTTCGGAGGTCAAAATCTCTTTACCGTGGAAAAAATGTTTAAATAAAGTTATAAGACGCCTGTCAACCTTGAGGACTTGGATGTTGACTTTGGCCTTCAAAATTTTAAACTGTGTTTATTTGTGAACGAAGGCGATGAAGAAACTAACTCGTAATCTTATCGAAGAGGATTCTAGTCAGTGTTTGAAAATTTTATCGTAGTAATCAGTTAAGAAGACGAAAATCGACTGTCAGAGATTCGAGTCGCTTTGCCTAGGAGAAAATGAGTAATTTCTTTAACAAATATGATAACAAACATACCTGCATCCGATCATCTTGACAAGCTTCTTTGCCATTTGCAGTGCTTTCTCAAAGCCCCCTACGAAAGAAAGATAGAAGCGAGTTCTAGCCAAACACAATAATGTCCAGTTTTCAAAAGACTCCAGTGACACATTAACGAGTGAATACTTACAGTGCTCTTAGTTTCCACCGAATAAACTTTGAAATATGTATGTAAACCCTGAGGACTGGGATGTTGACTTTGCCTTTCCAAATTTTAACCTAGCTTTGTTTTAATGAGAACAAAGCTGATGTAGAAACTGAATCGTAACCTTACCGAGGAAGAGAATTCTAGTCAGTGTTTGAAAATTTTAACGTAGATCACCATTGAAGACGAGAATGAAATGGCAGAAACAGAGGTTTTCCCAAAAACAATTAACGAGCAAATCCTTCGAAAATGACAATAAAGTTACCTTGAAAAGCTTCTTTGCCTTTTGCTGTGTTTTTTCACAAGGACAGACACTTCTAGACAGACACTTCTAGACAGACAAGTGCGGTTTCCAAAATACTCCAGCGTTACATTAAAGAGCTAAAGCTTACAGTGCTCTTAGTTTTGACCGAATAAACTTTTTTAACAAGACGAATTTGTTTTAACTTTCTTGGAAAGCCTTTGTTATGCGCTATTGTTTTCGTGCGCCAATAAAAACTTTCTTTTTTGACACCCGTCAAATGACTGTCAAATCGTGCGTCCTGCACTTGTTTCCGGTCCCTCAAACAGGAAGAAGCCATATAATAAACATGTTATTAGCCTCATTTTTTCGGTCCGTACTGTAAATTATAGATCCTCGTTTTTTCCCATCGATTTACGGCCCACGCGCTTCGCGCATGGGCCATATAAATCGATGGAAAAAACTCGGTCCGTAATTTACAGTACGGACCGAAAACTCGGCTAATAAGAGGTATATGAAGCCTGTCTTCACAGTAGAAAGTGTTGCTTCCCTTTGTCTAAAATCATATTTTATTATGTTGTTTGCCCAACTGCAAGAGCGATCCCACAAAGAAAAAAAAACAACAAAAAAAACATACAAACAATCGAGCACGTAGGCTGGCCTCTAGGCCTCTAGGGATATACAATCTTACCAAAGCTTATACTGGTCATTCTCTATCCTGATCAGTTGCCACTTTCGAATATTTGACTGAGCTAATGATTATTCTAGAAGTTAATTGAGGGATAACCTACGAGCAAACTCTCCGGGGCCCCTTGGTGGCGGGGCGGGAAAAGGAAGGAGACCTGGCAACCGCGCCTCTGGAATTTGAATATCTGCATTGAAAAAGTCGATGCGAAATTCTGATCGGCGGAGATGACATTTTAGTTATTATGACGCCATTACCGTTCGCGCTCGCCTCCACTTCACGCTGATTGGCGGAAATCTGACAGCTCAGTAGACGGGCAGCCACAGGGAAATTGAAGGCGGAATTTTAGATTCCAAAGACGTAGTTAAAGCCTCTTAAATCTCCTTTTCCTGCCCCGCCGCAAGAGCGCTCTGGAGAGCTTGCTCGCAGGCTAATGGAGGGACTGCCGTTATTCACCAGGAAGGCATTTATAAAAGCATTGAGTGTTGGAGGGAGGGGGTCTTAGTGTGAAATGACTGCGTAGTAAGATATTACTGAGTTTTTACATCACCAATTATCTCTTGTTTTTCTTCGTGGATATGCACCTTTTCGCTTCTTTCGCAACAAATAATTATAGTAAAAATTATAACTAAAAATACATATTAATAAAGCATCAGTTAATTTTAAGGGGCAATAAGTAATTATTTTCAGCCAGTATATTAAAAAGCGAGCCACAAATGTTGTTCAATAAAGACAAACAAGTCAGACTAAATTAGCCCGTGTCTGGTTCCACTCGTTCATAACATTGGCACGGTCTCCAATTGGTTGTTAAATTTGAACCCAGTGACATAACTGGCATCCTGTCACTAACATACACCCTTTCTAAAGTTTACTCGTAGCATGCACCTTTACACCTAAACAAAATAATGACAATAATAATAATAATGATAAAAAATAATGATAATAACCATAACTAAAAGTGCATATCAATGAAGTACTGTCTAAATTTATATTGCAATAAGTACAGCTGTATGCCAATCATTTTAGGAGTCAGTATATTAAACAGTGGCGAGTGCTTTGCGATCGAGTAAGAAACGCAAACAAGTCAGAATACATTAGCCCCTGCCTGGCTCCACTCGTTCATAACGCCGACCAGTCTCCATTTTGCCGTTTTTAAAAACTGCTAGCGTCCTTTTTAAAGAAGGTAAGACAGTTTAGTTCTAGTAGAATAAGTGAAGTTTCATACGAGTTGAGATATGCCCAGGAACGATCTTGTAAACAAAAATTGGCTAGCAAATTCTTTTCGCAATTTTCGCAAAAGAAACGGTTCACCAGAAATGTTGTGAGACCAGTCCTTGCAAATATCACAAGAGTTGCAGGAATAACCAATTTTAAAAAATTCTAGAGTTAGAAAGAGAATAGGCTAAAAAGGGCCCCGAAAATCCCGCGAAAATAGCAAAATTAACAAGGATTTTTCTTGCTACCTAAAAACACCGAGTAACAAATACCCGAAAAATAAAATAGAATAACAAATTTAACAAAATTCTAGACTTAGAGCAAGAACAGGCCGAGAAGGGTCTCGAGAAGGCCTCAAATTTCGCAAAAATCGCAAAAGTAACAAGGAATTTCTTTTCTACCCAAAAACACCGGGTAACATACACCCTTACTAACCTTAACTAGTAAAAAGCACCTTTACACATAAAATAATACGTACCAAGAAGTAAAGATCAGATACTTATCTTTTTTAGGCAGTATATTAAACAGTGGCAAGTGCTTGTGATCGACAAAGAAACTGAAACAAGTCAGGATACATTAGACCTTGTCTGCTCCACTCCTTTACATCGGCGGTCAGTCACCGGCTTGCTGTTTTGTTTTTTTAAACTGCCAGCGTCCTTTTGAAAGAAGGTAAATATAATTCCAGTAGAATACGTTACGTCAAGTTACATACGATTTGGCATCGCATTGTTTAGGTAAAGAGAAAATATAAATTCATAATATTCTAGAGTGGCCACGGAACACACACCACCCGGTTGCTTTTAATTTTGTCAGCCAAATTTGAGCTTTTGTGAACAGTTTAATAACACAAGCGACCAGTTTAATTTCTTTTCAAAAGGACTAACGACTTTATCAAACTTTATTTTAGATTTCTCCCCAAGTTTTTGTCTTTTTCTGCAACCGTAGTTGATAGCGGTCTCCTCCACTAACAACGAAAAAGAGACGGCGTCTAAACACTTCACCAGTTCACTGATAAGGTAGGCCAGCGCTTAATTTCTGAGGGTTGAATTTCTTTGTATTAATACTACAAGCTTGATGAATATACAAAAACAAAAAAAAAAAAAGTCAGTCAGATCCTCTAAAGTTAAAAATGTGACTCAGTTCAAACAAAGTGTCAATGAATTTTGTCCTTTGGAGGATAGATTGTTCGATTTTTATTGTAGTCTTAATTATGTCTAGTATAGATCTTATACAGGAAATACTAATTTTCATTTTTCAAATGAAAGGCACAAGCAATAAATTGGCTCTATAAAGGGAGGGAGGAAGGGGATAAGCGGGTGTATAACACAATGAATTAAAGGGTTATATTTCCTTTAAATGACGTCTGCCATGAGGGCTACACTTGTCAGAAAACCCTGCTTATTGCAATCATGACAAAACTTACAGGCTACTTTTGCGCGTGACCTTGAGTTTTAGCGGGGCTCCCGCGCGCGCGAAGCGCGCGTGGGACAGAGCCCCATACCCATGGAATATGGTCAACCTCTTTTCGTTTGGTTGTCACGTGATTGACCGAGCGTACGTACGTACGTACGTACGTACATACGTACGTACGTACGTACGCGTCTACAGATTGTATGGGTGGGGTAGGGGAGACTATCAAAAGGAAGGGAGGGGTATCTCAAGCGTGTCTTGGCAAGCCCACATCTTTAATATAGGACATTAATAATATGGTCAATTGACAGCTGTCCAAACAGGATAGCCACTGACCAGTATCCCATGACCATATCGCGGGCTAATGTGTCAACTCATCGAGGTGACGTGATTTATTTGGAAGCTGTCCGCTGACCAGTTAACTGTTTTACTAGATCGCGAACAACGTTCAATCTCATACTTTTACTAGTTTGGGAGCACAGGAAAACTGATAATGCACACATATTGGACATCAATGTTTTGATCAATTGACAGCTGTCAAAGCAGAGTACCCGCTGACCAGTATCACTTGACCGTATCGCGGGCTCAGGTGTCGACCCGTCGAGGTCAAGTATTTTTTGAAGTTATCCGCTGACAAGTAAACTAGTTTTCAAGTCATCGCAGGCTCAAGTTCAATTTTTTTTCTTAATTCATATGAAATATGTTGTGTTTATGTGCTGCACAATTAAAATTTTGATTGCAAACTGACCTCGGACGTGAAAATTCAGCCAGCTGTTACAGGCAGGGAAGACAGTTGCTTTTGTTTTTTCTCACAATGGTCACGCGTTGGTCACGCTCTACGTCCAATTTTTATGCTCTGATTGGTCAAAATTTGACATGTGAGTTCATGCGCAAAAATTTATGCAGCATCTTGAATCTTGTTTACTTTAACAGCTGAAGCTGACAGAGTTTTGTGTCAACTTGTGATGTTTTTAACTGTCTTTTTCCACTGGATGTACAAAATGAAATTCAGCTGCTATCAGGAGTCTTCTGTTACTCATGGCTAGTTTGTTTATTGGGTTTTTGGTTGAGAAAACGTCGCTTGTCAAAGTCGGAAATCCGATTTCGGATGGCATCGTTTTCGTTTTCACCTTGCTTGATGCGTAAGAGGATTGCAAAGTCTGAAGCGATACTGGCTTTACCTGATAACTTTCAGGAGCTGCATCTCGAATGGTAAGCCAGAGAAATTATTGTATTTCATGTTTGTTTTTTGTATCTAATTTAATGAAGTGGAGCGTAGTTTATGCGGGAATTTAGTTTATGCGCGTTTGTAAGTTTTGAGACAACGATCTCACCGAGTATCTGGTTTGATATAATCTTACAGAACTTTAAAAAGCCTTTAGACAGTTTCTCACCGCAAATAGAAAGAAAATGTTCCAAAGAATCTTTAGTTATAATTCTAGCCGGAAAAGAAAGCTTTGAGCGATTTTCTTGCCTCGAGTTCGTCTTTGAAAAAACAAACACCGGGAAGCTGGCTTAAAACATAAACTTCAGCAAACTTAAGCTTGAAGCTTGAAGACTCCGGATATTTAGGGACACTTTAATACTTGTCTTCCTGAATGAAAATTGTTGTCTCTGTTTATGTTTCACCGAATTATATTTCTTTTATTGATTGTTGGTAGTCTCTCTTGCAATTTTAATCGCTATGCCGATTGTTTTCAGTCGTTCAGTGAACATCGCTTGCAGGAGTTCTCAAAATGCCGCGCGTTAAACCATCAAATAAAAAATAAACATGATAAATTCTTTATTATCTTGGAGCGTAACTCTGTTAATGTTCATTCAAACACTCGCTACAGCTCGCACTACAAAAGTGAGAACCGGATGGCCGTATAGGTGATTTTGGAAAATTTTTTTAACAGTTTATGAATATTGAATGAGAGCAATTTGTATTGTGAAATACTGCTTTCTGTCCATGGTATAAAAGGTTGGTTTACACGCACCCAGATTTGTTGGCAAGATTTTGCAAAGTAAACTTGTCGAACACCAAAACGTTGGCCTGATTTTTTTTCTAAGCCTAATTGATCTACGGTGATCAATAGCCATTACGGCTCTTAAATGTGATAAAAGATGATTACCAGTTTTTGAGTGTACATATGAGGCTATCAACTCGATGTAAGATTTGGTTCACTCTTGGGCTGTTTGCAAATTATTTTTCTCTAAAATCAGGTAGCCTTTCCCTCAAAAGTCACATAAATGTGCTCTAAAGTTAACTGAATTGTGGAATTCGAATACAAGTTTATTGTTTAATTTAAATTATAAATTTACTCATGGGAGCCTCGCTTTTAGCCCTGGCTAAATCTATATATTAGCTTGTTCTTCTATAAACAAATAAAGAAAAATTGCACTCCTTCCCATGTATCGTTCTGTTTTTGACGCCAAATGACGCCCGGAGAGCAGCCTGGTGTTATTCTTAATAAAACCCGTCTTTTTGCTAAATTAAATTCTCCTTTTGTCTCTGAACATGAAAACAATAAATTTATCTGTCCATCAAACATGTTTTCCGTTGTCTTTTACTTATAATTGGTGCAGAAAATTTTGAATTATTTAAAAACTGAAAAAAGTACCAGAAAAAGCAAGGCTGGACGCGAGTTTTATGATACATTTTCTTCTATATATTTTTCTCCTTGTCAATTTTACAGACAATTATTAGCCATAAATTAATTAACGTTGACATGCGTTTGTATTTTTAACAGAAAATCTTTTGCATTTTTTTGCACTTTCTTTTTAACGCAGAGAAATCTAGGAAGGGATATGTTTGAAAGGAGTTGTTGGTCATAAAAGAGTCCAAGCAACAGGCTTAGCCACAAGTTGCTTGGCAACTTTTCGGCAGCTTTTAAGATTTTGGGCAACTTTTGCGATTTTCGGCAACTTTTAAAATTCTCGGCAAGTTTTGATTCAATTTTTTTAATTTTTACTTTTTTTGCGACATTTTTTAGCTTTCGAAAGAAACATCAGCTAAATTAAACTGTGTTATTTATACTACTGAGTGAGTGTCTTGACTCTAGGACTGGCCCAATTACCAATGCAAGCTTGGTGTTACACACCTGTCCATGAGGTAAACGGTATCACATGATCCGTTTTTCAAGATGGCGGACAACACTTTCCAACTGGGAAGAACGTGCAGATGAAGGCCCGATTAATTCAACTGTTGAATTTGAGTTCTATTAATTAATGAAGTTTTGTTAAAAAAAAGGAAATTTGAAGAAAACCTACTTAATATACTGTGCACGATCTAAACTGCAATAAAACCAACTTCAAGTGCAAACAAGTAAAAAAAAAAATGCAACTTTTAGACATTTATATAAGCAGTTTTTGGTAATTTATCGGCACACTTGAGGCTAAGCCTACCAAGCAACGGATCTTGAAACCGGCACTGCATCTTGTGAACAATGAATTTAATCCTTCATTACAATAGCTGCCAGTTCCGTCCGCAAACTGACGGAATTTATAACGATCGACTTACAAACAAAACACCGCAGCGTACAGTTGCATTTTGGAACCTATGCAAAAAAAACTTGCATGACTCAACTTACTCTTTCATTGAACATTCGTAAATATGGGTTGGCTTTTCATGTAAAACGGCCTCACACATAAGTTCCCAAATGGTTTAGACGAGTGGTATGGCGTGATTCTGTGGGTGTTGAGGGTTCTAGGTCAGAGCTTAAATCAGAGTGCGCGGATATTTTGCACCAGAGCTTTCTGGTTGTTACGCCATACTGACGAGCCTCAACGAGGGCGAAACAGCTGTCTATGGCTACAATCCCGCTCTGTTTTGAGTTCTTTCGGTGTCGTGTTGATGTCTTGCAGAGTTAATTTTCACGTAGTACGATCAGCATTGCAGTATTCTGCTTGCAGAATTTAGTGTGTCTAGATGTAGGAAGACAAATGAGGCTATGTTAATACTTTGCCGGATAGCTATTGCGGAAGCAGGAAAACCATACCGGAAAAATATCCGTCAAATACCACACTTTATTAACCAACATGACAGCTATAGGCCGCCTTGTAAATGCCACGTCACGCAAAAGAGTAGAAATTCAAGCGTACTGACTATCATAAAAGGAAAAAAAAATTCTGCTTGAAAATTTGTCTCAATATTAGTTTTTAGCTGCTCTAATATTTCATAAAAGTAAAAATTCAGAAGGATTGACAATTCTCTTGTTTGAATTTTCAATGACGTCATGTGCATTAAATGTCACAGATTACATTGGATTCAAGTCACTTTCAATGAACAAGGAAAAAGCGGCGAGGCAGTATTGTGGGTCAATTAATTATTCAGTTAGCAAACTCTTTGCTGTATTAAAATAATAGAGGTCACGAATGTTCGTATCATTACCGTCGTCTACATCGTCACGTTCTCCCCCTCAAAAAACATTTCCTTTAAGGTGATTCCCTGGTTTTACACTGCGCATCTCTTACTGCGCATAACAAGATGGCCTCCGTAAAAAAGAGCATGTGAAGTCACATTATTAAAATGAAGTTGACCGAAGAGAAACGCTATTGCAATTTTTGCTTGCGGTTGTTTCTTGCCGAGGTGAGACTCAATGTGGTGGGAATGCGCATAACGTAAGCAGTACGCGTGTTGCTGAGTTCGACTTCCTCACGGAGAACCTCGATAGTGGATGTTTAATTTGTGCTTATTCACTTTGATTTTCATTTAAACGCTTTCTTTATCACATTGTGTCCTAAATGTGATATCTCGATGTAAATTCTGTAAAAACGGATTTTTTAATACGTTCTTCCCCCTTTCGCATACATTCTATTTTGAAACTCGCCCCAGTCCTCTCTCAAAAATCAAGGAAAATGCATTTGGTGCGCACTTTCTGCAGCTCTACCGCAAAAACAAGTACGGTGACCCCCATTTTTCATTTTATGATTTTAATAAGGACAATACTTCCTTTCGGTGAGAAAAAATTTGGCACAAATCTATGTTCAGTTTTTTGGCAATTTTACTAAATTGTACGGATTGAGCTATCACGTGTCTGAATAGCGCGTGTCCAATTTAATTTTACTTCTAATTCTACATCAGTGTAGCAAGTTTTTATCTACAATCTATGTTAGGTTCTTTTACTAGGGAATCACCTTAAATGTCTTTTTATAAAAAATAAAATAAAATAAAATAAATAAATAAATAATAATAATAATAATAATAATAATAAACAGAAAAAATATGATGTTTGGCCGCAATTTATAACAAACAGGATGCTCAAAATTACACAGACATGTAGTTATTTACATTAATTTTCTTGGTGTGTTTATACTTGATAACTACGTTAAGTAGTACTAGATGGGCACGATCAGATTGTTTTCGTAAAGAAAAATAAAAACGATCTTATATTTTAAAGCCGCCACAGAACATTTCAACTGACTTGCTCTTTCATTTAGTTTAATACATAGGCGTACGGGCCAGGGGGGGGGGGGGGGGATGGGCGAGGGGGGCTGCAGCCCTCCCAAATTTGGGGCAACTCAGACTTTTTGGGCAGCGAGAGAAAATTTGGGCAAAGTCAGTTTTTAAAGACGTCTCCATGTTTATTTAATTAATTATTTTGAAGACCTGAATATTTAAAAACTATTCCTCGTGCCCAAATGGGCTCTGAGTCAATAGCCCATGAGGCCGAAGGTCGAATGGGCTATTGACTCAGAGGTCACGAGGGCAAGAGGAATAATTGTTTTAGTAAAATACAACTAGTCGGTCAAAAATATCGAGAATTTAAAAGTTTAGCTAATTAAAGCTAGCCTTTAATCCTTTTTTTGCAGCCAAAAAGCCCGCGCTTTTCGCTACTAGTGGGCCATAACATATAGCCTAGTAATAGCTCAACCAATCAGAACGCAGCATTGATAATAGACCACTAGTTGGATTTTACTAATAACCTAAAGTCGGCGTAATAATCCAGTTACATTGCAGTGGTTGCCTAGCATATGATGAGTAATTTACATATTTGCATTTGTTTTTATTGTTGGGCACTATACTGCATTGCACTAGCTGGAATGGGCTATTTCCAGTCTTGAATTAATTAAAATATGCTTTCGCATAACTTTCTAGAATTTTCTCCACTCGAGGTGTATGGCAGATAGCATTAGCAATGGGTATGAAAATGAAGTAGTGGCTGACTACTGAATTTTTCAGTTTGAATTAGTATAGGTAATAGCATGACTTGTAGTGATTATCATATTTTGCATAAATACCACGAGTGATATTCCAAAATTGTTATACGTAATTTCACGAGCCGATAGGCGAGTGAAATGTGAGACAATTTTGAAATATCACGAGTATTTGTTTATACTACTACCCGCAAAAGGTTTGTAATTTTCACATGAAAGTATTTCAAATTAAACTGAAATACCACAGCTCTAAGCCAATCAAATTGCAGAAATTTCTGATGTAGTTAAGTATAACGAGAAGAATCTTAATTCTTTTAAAACATCTATTGAGCGGTTTCATGAAATTATTCGCTAATTTGTTAAAGTAGACCGAAATGTTTGCAAAACTGCTAACAAGAGTGCCTCGATACATACTAATCAAATCCTTTTTTCGATTCTAGCAATCAAACAGAGCTATTTCCACGATTTTTCACAAATGTTTTTAAAAAGATTGAAACTACTTTGAGGTGAAATTGCATGTCAAAAGCGCTTCGTTATGTAATAACGGCCAAACATTAAGACATAATTTTCCTTTTCTTACCGTATTTCTAATAATAAAAACTTCATTCCAAAATGTCTCGATAACGCTCTTAAGGTTTTGCTTAAACTTCACGAACATCGAGGCGACCGTATCGGAGAAAAAAGCTCCTGAGAACGATTTTGTAAGGTTCCCCTTGCCGAGAATCATTGCTGAAGTAAAATAGGTAATGGAGTCATTTCGCTGCCCTGACAGCTCCCATGTCATTGCAACCCAGATGATGACAAATTCTCATCTTAATACAACTGTGGTCGCAATTTTTCCAAATGTTTGTTTATGGCGACGTAGTTTATGCTCAGACTTGGTATTGACCCTGAAAAACTGTATCGAGCCACTTTCTTATGTCAGGACGGCCTATGTTGTTGCAACATGGCCCTCATTTCTTTTCGACTCTTTCGTAAAAATTTGGGCAACTTGCGAGATTTTTTTGGGCAAATGGTTTACCGCCCCTCCTGGCAAAAAAATTCCCGTACGCCTATGGTTAAATATAAGCTTTTTCGAACACAAGCGATAGGTTAACATTTTATAGAAGACTCAAGGGTTTATTAAACCTTATTTTAGATTGCTGTACGAGTATTTGGCCTTCTGCGACGTAGTGAGTAGCGATCTCTTCTACTTACTGCGAAGGAAAGACCGTCTTTTGAATAGTTGACCAGTTTACTTACAAAAAGGTAAGCCCGTGGTGCTTTACTTCTTTGCGCTGAGTTTCATGACATCGATGTTTGTTATCTGAGCTCTGTCTGTCGATAAATTCAAGAATGTGACTCAGTCTCCAAAGAAAGTGTCAGTATTCAAACAATGTTTGTGCTTTATCAAGTAGAGCTCTTTTATAGGAAAGGGTTGTTACCTAAAGCAGCTTTTCAAATGGAAGGCATAAGGCAGGAAATTGGTTCTATAAAGGGAGGGATGAAGGGTCAAAATCCTTTGAAAATGTCTGCCACGCAGGGTAGACTTGTTAAAAACTCTGCTTATTGCAAAGAAAAAATTTAAAGGCTGCTTTGAATCGACCCTGAAAGCAGCCTGATGTTATTCTTAAAGGGACAGGTTCACGGTTAAACGCATGCTCATTAATTAAAAATACTTTTTTCCGATTTACTTTTAATTCTATCGGCTAATAATCGCACTCACATGTATCTCAGGGATCTCTGAGTGTGTTTCAAGCTGGAAGTGTATTTCAGAGTAAAATGAAGTAGGATGGAGGAGTACTAAAATCGCAGAAAAAATTAGTGGATTATGCCAACACTAAGACTTTTCATAGTCCCCTATTTTCCCGTAAGATCGTTGAGATCGAGTGCTATGCGTTACGGGTTGCCATCTTGGATGAGTGTCAAAACTACTTAGGGGCGGGGAACAGTTTAGGAGGAAGCGAGAAATATAGAGGGACTGTAATAACATCACTGTAACTCGCGTTCAGGAGACGTGACATGAATTTCACGCCTTTTACCATTAATTAATTAAGAAACTCCGCTGGCGATAAAAAAACATGCCAGACACATTTAGCACCGATTTTTCGTGTTTACAAATATCTCCTTTCGAAACGATAATTTTATACAACTTCGGGGACATTCATGCAAATAGTATCGGCAAAAAAGCACACGTGAAACATTTTGCTAATGGCACCCGTAAGCATGCTCGGCTCACCACGATTAAAACGGTTAAACCCCCTGATAAATAGCCAGGCATTTCTGACAGGTCGTTTCTCTTGCGTCGGCGTAGCGTTAAATTTCAATTCGCTTGGCAGAAACGGTGTTACAACATTCTCGGGTGCTTCAATTTAAAAGCATGTTGGCTTAATTGATTTCTCCGCAAAATGCCAAAATTCCTTCGTATGTTTGCGCAATGTGCCTTATGATATTATGAAGACGTACGTTTTATAGAAACGACAACTTGTCAACGTCTTGTCAGTGTCGGCAACCTAAACTAAACCCGTTGTCAACGCAAATTAACATCTATTGTCTAATGACCAATCAAACGCCTGCGTTGCTGGTGCAACGCGCTCCGTGAACGCGAGCTGCAGTGATGTTATTACAGTCCCTCTATTTTTCTCGTCCCCCTCCCCCTAGAGCTACTTGTATAATCCCCGACGCCCGCCCCCTTGGTACATTTGAAAATCAAGATGGCCGCCATTAACGGTAAGACACGCTATATCACGACGATCCCACGGAAAAATAGGGGACTGTGAACAGTCTAGCCAACACTACCAACGTTGAATTTATTGTTCACCCGAAGGATTTACTCCATAGTTATTTAATTTACAGCTATTGGCAAATATCTAAGTTGATCAAGTGTAAATGACTGCCAGGGGAGTGTGTAGATTGGTTCCTTGACAACATTATGACACGATCACGTTGCTTGCATAGACAATACAGCGTTTCTCGGCAGAAAAACAGCGTTTTGGCGAATGAGCATGCGTTTAACCGTGAACCTGTCTCTTTAATAAAACCCGTCTGCTTTCTAATCCAGTAGCTCTGATCAAGAAAACAATAATTGCTAATCAAACAGAAACCATTCAAATTATTTAAAGAATGCTAAAAAGGAGACTGGAAAGTAGAAAAAAAATAAAACAATAAAAATAAAAATAAAAGGACTGGAGGTGCGTTTTAAAAAGCTTTTAGCTGCTACAAAGAAACTGTTCAATCAGACAGCAGATACGCCTTTTGCACCTCACGGCGATAAGTTAGCCTTGGCTAATGACATGGGTTCGTTCTTTATTGAGAAAATATCGGATCTTCGTGTTAGCCTTAATGCAACTGAGAATTTGAGCAGCACTGTTAACCGCCATTCTTCTCATTGTTCTTCGTCCTTTACTGCTTTCCGCCGTTTAGACATGGACTCTTTAAGAAAACTTGTGCTCAGAGCGCCGAGAAAATCTTGTCGCGGCTCGGTTGGTCACCGGACCAGCTAGATTCTGTCATGTTACACCATTGCTTTTCCACCTTCATTGGCTTCCAATAAGTTACCGTATAAAGTTTAAGATTCTACTTTTGACATTTAAGTGCTTATATGGTCAAGCTCCTAATTATCTAATTGATTTCATCACTATCAAGAAGCAATCCAGGTACAGTCAACTCCCTTTATAGCAGACACTGTAGGGACCTTAAGTTAGTGTCCTCTGTAGCGAGAGTCCGTAATAGCGGGAGTTTATTTCAGTCAAACGTCTGTAATTTATTTTTGCCAGGAATTTATCTGCTGTCCATATTATCGGGGTGTCCGTTATAGCGGGGTGTCCGCAAGGGGAGAGTTGACTGTACTCTCTAAGGTCAAATGAGTCTATATTCCTCGAGTTACCAGGCATTAAGAGCCATCCAACCCTTGGCGATCGGGCATTCCAGTCAGCTGCACCTTATCTCTGGAATGCATTACCTTCGGCAATTCGCAACATGAAGACATTGGACACTTTTAAGACTGCTGTTAAAACTCATTTTTTTCAATTTAGTTTTTAAATAGATTTAATTGTTGGCTTTTATTATAGCGTTTATTATTATTATCATTATTATTATTATTATTATTATTTATAGTTTTTAATACTTTTTATTGTAGTTTTCAACAGTTTCTCATGCTTTAGTCACCTTTAACATAAATTTAATACAACAATATTGTAAAGCGCAACCAAATATATTCATATAGAGGTTTGTGCTATATAAATGTAAATTATTATTATTATTATTATTATTATTATTAAATGGTACATTTCCTTCCATTTATTTTTCCCTTTCTTTAATTTAAGAGACAATTGGAAGCCATATTAAGGTTATGACTAGTGTTTGTTGTTTAAACAGCGAACGTTTTGCATTTGCATATGCCCTTTCATTTTTAACGCAGAGAAAACACTGATAAGATAGTTTTGAACGCTTGTAAGTTTGAATTTTGAGACCGATGTAAGAGAATATCAAAAAATCTTGTGTTATCGTTAAATATTGCAATGAATATAGAAACATAAAAGAACAAGAAAAACTTATCATTGCCTGAAAGGTTTTCTAGTGGTATGGTTGTCGCCGTAAACGGCGACTGCTACAGGTCGACTGCAGGTCTAATACTTTTACAGATTTGTTGATTCATCGAAGTGAATATAAAATCTTTTGGTTTTCCGATACATCTCCTCTAAATTCAAACAAATTAACAGTCACATATTGTTTGACCCTCCGTGGCTTATGCACCTGTTATTGAGTGGACAAGAATTTAACCCACAAAAAACAAACAAACAATCAAATGAAAACAAAGAAATTATCCACTTCTTCTATAAGATAGCATTGTTCATCCTTTTTTCCATCTGGAAGTGGAGTGCGCATTTTGTGTTCGAGGCGTTCAGAATTCAGGTAGCAGTGCAAAGCAAACTGAAAACAAACAAACAAAAAAAAACAAAAAACAACAACAAAAAAAAACCGGGGGAACAAGCTATATCGTATTTTACGATCGTTCTTTTAAGTTACGATGCTGACCTTTCTTTTGATCAAAATACTGATCAAAGGTTATTCTTCTTACAGGTAACTGTTGCGGACAACACAAACTCAAGAAACAATAACACCATCTGCGAAATAACTCGATCATGACAAGATGATTATTTCTTTTTCCGAGTGCGTCATCTTCTTTACCGTGTTCATCGCCGAGTATGTTGCTATAGTAACGGTGAACCTCCTTTCCATCATTCTTTTCATAAAGAACAAAGGCCTTCGTACTCGCAGCATGTACTTGGTCATGAGCTTAACTGTGGCCGACTTGTTGGTTGGAAGTCTTTCCGGGAGTGTTAATCTGTTTTATGGCCAAAACCGTTATTGTCCCTTTGTAAAATTTTATTCATTATCTTGGGAAGTTATCATTGCAATCAATTTTCTTATCTATTTATTTCCTCTTGTCTCCGTGACAAACATTGCTGTGATTTCTTTAGAGCGATTTCACGCCACGTTTCGTCCGTTTAGGCATCGGCTCATCAAGAGATGGGGGATCACTCACCGTTTCTGGGAACGGAGTAATCTTTCTACCGACGCTCAATAATAAATAAATAGACACTCGAATTTTCAAGCGGTACTTCAACACTCGACGAGGACGACTCGATTTTCACTCCAAGACTCGACGAGGACTCGATGACTCTGCGAGGATGACTCGATGAGGCACCATAACTACACGAGGATGACTCGCTGAGACACGGTTGACTCGACGACGACGACTCAACGAGGATGACTCGGTGAAGTTGACTCGACGAGGACGACTCAACGAGACGATGACTCGACGAAGACGACTCGACGAGGCAAGATGTGTCGACGAAGACTACTAGTATGTCAGGGTTGTTGACAATTGAAAGGGACATTTGTTTTGCGATATTTCCTTTTTTCCATTATTTTAAATGTTAAATCTTTATTGAAATTATGGTCATTTATCCAATTTTTATTCGGCTGTTTTATTTCACTCAACAATTCATTGTTCTGAATACTAAAGTTTCATTTCATTTTCATCTACATAATTATTATTTACATTATTTACCTTTAAAAATAATGAAAAAAAAAAAAATTCCCAGAAAGCAACATTTTTATAAGAACCATCTTAGCCTAGCTTGGAAAAACTTAAGCTCTTATACTCAGGTTTTAACTGTAAACGCCGGGATCGAGAAAATACGTTATACTCAGTCAGAATGCGAGAAAGCCTTAGTTTAAGGTGGGGAAGAAAAAGATTTTTACGGAAATTTTCCGGTCAATGTAACATGGTTATTTTTATTTGTCTTGCACCCTTGACTGATTTGTACTCATTTTGGTATGGTTTAAAAGATCTCTTCACTCTGCACAAGTTAGCGGACAAAACCTGATGACATTACAAGTGGAAAAAGCGATGTAGACCGGCGCCGGCGATTACGGGCGGCTCCCGGAAAAATGGGTGAAAGGAAAGCAAAAACTTTGTTTTGTGTGAAGTTTTTGAGACCATATGGACCGCGTGCTTACTGCCAATTAAATGGTCACTCTAGGTCCCTGAGTTTAGTGCCATAATAATAGTAACAATAATAATGATGGTGGTGCTGATAATGATTGTGGCACCGTGTTGTCCTCTGAGTTTGTTTGGTTTCATGAAACACTACTATAGCGCTTATTCATGGCAATAAACACTAAAATCTTGTTATATCTCTGGACATACCATACTCGAAGATCACATGTTGAATAAAAAAATCAAACGGAAAACAGAGAAGAAGGAAAGAAAAAAAGGGGAATGGCGATGATTATACTCACAAATACCTAAGGGTTATATCGTTTAGTTGTTAGTAAGTATACCGAGCCTTACCGAGTGTCCTTTCTTCCGTCTCCTTGTAATAATATAAGCCTACATTAATTAAATGTGATCAATGTGGAATCTGCTTGTCTTTTGTTAGTTACGTTTGCCTTAATGAGGGAGTGGTAATGGTCCTGGTTTCCGTATTACGTTTTGATTCAACGCCGGCATGGAATAAACGCCGGCTCTTACACGTGAAGTTGTTACCCCCCCAAACCCCCCCAGCCCCTCCCCTCCCGTGCCACGGGTGAGCCACTATTGCTCCGCAAATTTTGACAACTTCTACCACTTCGAGCAACTTTTTAGGTTTTTGACAACTTTGTTTAAAAAACAAAAATCGGGCAACTTTCTCAAAAAAAACCCAGTCCGGAACATTCCGTAAGCGCCCGCCCAAAATGTCAAGCCCGGTGGGTCGCTTACGGGAGATGGTCGCGTAGCAGAGTTCGGACATGATGGGTATCATGTTTTTCGATTGTGCTACGTCTACAAAGATGGTGCTTCTTTTAAACTGAAACGAAAGCAAAATTAACCGAAGTCAAAAATGAACGAACCTTAACGGCAAGTGTACATGTGGTTTCAAGAGGAGCAAGGTTCGTGCCTGGTAACTTATACTGCACTAGCTATAGATACAAAATTAATGTACTTCCTTTTTTGGTAAAAAAGAAGTCAAGAGATCATTGCTCGAGCTACTTTAGATAAGAAATACAATTTTCCCCTCTATTATCTGTTAAGTGATCGCTTACCAGAGTTAAAAAACTCTAAAAGTGATCACGGTCGCTTACCAGAGGTGTTGGTGCAGACAGGTTCCTATCCAAATATAGAAATGTAAACTTGAACGCCTAGCTAATTAACGTTTTAGTAAAGCAAGCGAAGCAGAATGCTAGATAGTTTAATAACCCTTTTTGTGCGATTGAGTTTTCTGTTGCCGGTCAGCGCCTCTGTCCCAGCGGGACGACAATTTCTAAGGCTAGCCCAATCGATTTTTGAAACGCAAATTTCCCCTCATAGATAAGCTAATCCGAAGATTAACCCCTCCATAAACCCTTCAAAAAGGGCCTTTGAACAATATATACGGTATTTGCAAAGAGCAGCAAATTTGTGCAAATGATAGTACAAGCTCTACCAGTCAGTAAATTGAAGCAAGAGAGTGAAGATAAATCCCTTTTAATTAGACAATTAACATGTACTTCTACTTATAGAGATACGTGCACGTGATAAGGGATTTACCGTAACATATTATGCCAAGAGGGAATGATCTAAGCTCATTCTCTCTTGATTATGCATGCGACCAACAATAGGCCGAAAATATAGGCCACACCCACCAATGACAAACACATTGTTTACCTTTAAAAATAGAAAAACATTCCCAGAAAGCAACATTATTATAAGAACCTTCTCAGAAAACGTTTTTCTTGGAAAAACTTAAGCTCTTATACGCAGGTTTTTACTGCAAACGCCGGGATCGAGAAAATACGTTATACTCAATCAGAATGCGAGAAAGCCTTAGTTTAAGGTGGGTAAGAAAAAGATTTTTACGGAAATTTTCCGGTCAATGTAACATGGTTATTTTTATTTGTCTTGCACCCTTGACTGATTTGTACCGCATTTTGGTATGGTTTAAAAGATCTCTTCACTCTGCACAAGTTAGCGGACAAAACCTTATGACATTACAAGTGGAAGAAGCGATGTGGATCCGCACCCGCGATTACGGGCGGCTCCTGGGCAAATGGGTTAAAGGAAAGCAAAAACTTTGTTTTGTGTGAAGTTTTTGAGACCATATGGAGCGCGTGCGTACTTGCCAATTAAATGGTCACTCTAGGTCCCTGAGTTTTAGTGCCACAATAATAGTAACAATACTAATGATGGTGCTAATGATAATAATTGTGGCACCGTGTTGTCAATCAGTGAAAGATTCCGCAATTCTACTTTTTTACAAAAAGGTCAACTTTGCTAGTTAAAAACAGCAGAAAAACTACGTTTCTGCATTCATTTTTCGTAGAACAAAATGCAAAATTGTTACCTTTTTTGTCTTTGCTTGTCGTTTAAGTTAAAAGTTAAGAAAAGGTACTTTTTTTGAAAAAGAAGTCATGTATTTTCAGCTTTCGAGTGGATGATATTTTGACGTCAATATTGTCCGCTCTTCATCCATTTCTCACTTTCCCAAACGATCTTTTAAAGCACAAAAGAGGCATCTTTTTTTGTTTTCAAGCAATCTCATGAAAGGCATAAAAAGGTACCTTTTTTGCAGTTGGAAGCAATGTTCTCAAAAGCGCAAAAAAGGTACCTTTTTGCAGTTGGAAGTGATGTTCTCAAAAGCGCGAAAAAGGTACCTTTAAAGTCTTTAAAAATATAAAATGGTGTTAAGCCACAGCAAGCCATTTAAAAGCCTACTGATTGACAGATGTCAACCGTTGGTGCCATTTTATGAATTTTTTTGTCAGAATTTACTGATCCACTAGTCAAGAGATAAATATTCCCTGTTTGTTGGCCAAGTTTGAAAACACTTGCTGAGCTTGACACTGTAAGAGTGTCAGGTTGCAGTTTTAAAATCTATTCCCCGTGCTTGATTTTAGCATAAGTGTGAGCCATCTTGATCAGAGTCGGAGTGAAGTTGGAAGCATTGTCACTGGTTGGTGCCAGTTATAAGTAACCTGAAGAGAATTCGGGCCAGGCTCTTGTGCATTTAAAATGCTTTACCTTAAAAAAAAATTCACTAAAATGCACGATGATGCGATTATAATACGTATAAGTGTTATAAGAACAATATATGCTTATGGCTTTGATACACCAAAAGACAATTGTCTAAACGGTGGCATTTGAATTTTTTTGGTTTCGAATTTGAGAGTTTATTTTCTATTTGAAAATTTCTAGTTTTCATTTTCTCTGAAAAAAAATAACCAAAGTTCTAGAAAAGAGGACAGCTGTTCAGGCTTACTTTAGTATTTAGTTAGGGGGTGTCAGAGGTACATGTATGGTGGTATTTTTACTGTTAATGGCTTTACTTCGGCCTGTAGCTCAAAATGCATCTGAAGTTAAATTATTTAGTTTACATTATAGCAAACAAGAATAACCCCAGGACCAGGGCTCTAATAACCTTTCTGGAGTGAAAACATCATCCACGAAACGAGACAGTTATTAAAAAGACCTGCTCGGAACCAGCTCAGTTTAGACTTAAAGGAAAAGAACAATAAACACCTCTGCTTTTTACTGTAGATCGAGGTAGAATTTTTTTGCCAATTAAAATGGTTGGACTTTTCATGTGGGACTTCTTTCAGGTTAAAGTATTTGCTCCACGCTTTAAATTGCGCTTGCTGAGCTCCTCTTCTTGCATCTAGTTTTAAAGTACCAGTAGTTGTTACATTTTCAGGAGCCATTTCATCCATTTGGCTGGAGGCCAGTATTTTGGGATTTCTTCTAGTCTTGGCTAAAAGGAGCAAGCTAAAATTTTTTACTCCGCTGATTCCCCTTGTAGACCATTTCAATTTTAACAGGATCACCTAGAATCCTCTCAAAAAAGTCTGTGCGTCGTTCATTGAAGCTCAAGAGGTGCCAACAGTTGACATCTGTCGATCAGTAGGGTTTTAAATGGCTTCCCAAAGCCTGAAAACACTATTTTATATTTTTAAAGACTTTAAAGGTACCTTTTTCGCACTTTTAACTAAATCACTTCCAACTTAACCTGAGATCAGGCTCTATTTTCGTTTCGCTTTGAAAATTACATTCCGGCGGGCAAGGCTAAACGAAAATCAGCGGTAGCCGTTAGAGAGAATGTATGAGAACCGCTCAAATTGGGCCTGATCTCAGGTTACTTCCAACTGCAAAAAAGGTACCTTTTTGCGCCTTTCATGAGATCGCTTGAAACCGAAAAAAAAGGTACCTTTTTCGCGCTTTATAAAATTGTTTGGGAAAGTGAGAAATGAATGAAGAGCGGACAGTATTGACGTCAAAATATCATTCACTCAAAAGCGGAAAATGCCTACCTTCTTTTTCCAAAAAAGGTACCTTTTCTTAACTTTTAACCTAAACGACAAGCAAAGACAAAAAGGTAACAATTTTGCCTTTTGTTCTACGGAAAATGAATGCTCAAACTTAGTTTTTCTGTTGTCTTTAACTAGCAGAGTTGACCTTTCTGTAGAAAAGTAGAATTGCCGGAATCTTTCACTGATTGTTGTCGTCTGAGTTTGTTTGGTTCTATGAAACACTACTATATAGCGCTTATTCATGGCAATAAACACTAAAATCTTGTTAGATCTCTGGACATACCATCACAGTTTATGAAATCGGACTTCTTCGTTACCCGTGCTACTTGTAAAATCTTAAAAATGTTTTTCTCATACAATCACCTTGCGCCGCAAGGACACCTTGCTTTTATGGGCAATTAACCCGATAATACGGATAGCAGCTAAATTTAAATTCAAATTGAATTAAAGTTAGTATCAAAATTACAGCAAATGTATGGAAAATTTGAGGTTTTCTAAAAACTGATCACGGACTTCTTTGCACTCCACATTTAGTGTATTGTTTCTTTGATCTCGTAATTTACTCTTTTCAAAGAGAAATCATGAAATACATAAATTGAATTTGAATTTGAATTCTAATACAAATCTCACTTTCCCACCATCTTGCCCTGATTACCCAGTGGTGATGGTTGTATTGCTAAGCCCGGGCTTTTTCAATGCATTTCTCTTAGGTAATCAGTTGTGGCTTGTGTTTAGTACCCGGCTGGCCTTTCACAGCTATCTCTGACAACAGGTGCTAGCAGAATAAGAAGAGTCCTGTTCGACAATTAATCAATATGCCCTAACTGGCCCTGAATGCATTTTCATCGAGTTTGCGAATGTTTTGATGGCTTGACGGCGATAAATGAGGGTGTTGCAGATTTATGAAGCAGTGAAAACGTTGTAGCGGGTATTGGTATGTTCGAAGCGTACAATGAGTCGCAAATGTATGAATTCGCGCTGATATACATTTTAAAAGAGAGGACAACGTTTATGTTGAAGTAAGAATTAAAAAATCTAGTATATTACATAGCTAATTCATTTTTAAAAACTAAACGATTATTAAAAGAGTTTTTAAAAGGCATAGTGTTAACCTTAGATTTGAAACAAGTTTTTTCCCATGATTATAACTGGATAGTTTAACACGAGGCATAATAGATAAAAGTGCATGGATATTCTTTAGCATTAGAAACTTTTTTTGATAATTTTATAGTCTTGCTTGCCTCTCTAAGAAATCTTAAACACTTACGGGCTTAGACGTATATTTCATTTTAAAACAGCAGTTGATTACCAATCAGATTTGAGAATTTTGCAATAGTTATGATTAACTTTAAAAATATGGAATAGACAAATGAAGAAAATGTGCGCTTAAATAATCTCATTAGTTTACGCAAAGATACAGTTCTATTTTTCCACTTTGACAACGAGCCAACAGCTTTGACCGTCGTTGTTTCTCGTTTGGATGACTACTGATTCCTAGATTGTGTTATACACTATTTATCGAGTTGCTAAGCTTGTTTTCTTTTTCACCTCAAAGTACCGGGCTTTGATGATTATATCACTATTACTGTGACACTCACATAATCAGAAATTTTTATGGAATGTTAATGTGTTGCGATAAAATTTCCAATAAGGCACGCGCGAAAATTTCCAGGCGTTCACCTTTTTCTGACTTTGACAGTACATGGAGGTGGGGGACCCGAGGTAGGTGGGGTAACCCGCTTAGGTGGAATAACCCGCTCAGGTGGGGTTAGAAAAGAACCCTCCTCTACATGCAATCTTACTACCCCTTTAACACTTGAACAAGAAAAATGTTGGCAAACCACGTGTTTTGGCTTTTCTGCACTCACTTGCTGCTCTTGCTGCAACGTTCAGTCCCGTGAAGTTCACGGGTTCGAATCCCGTTGAAGCCCTGATTTTTTTTTTTCAGGCTTCTTCTTTCCAATTGCTTAAATTGGAAAATTCACTGCGATGATCATTCTTCACTTTCATCTACCACCGCAGTTCAAATATGAATTATTTCATCACGGGTTCGAATCCCGTTGAAGCCCTGATTTTTTTCAGGCTTCTGCTTTCCAATTGCTTAAATTGGAAAATTCACTGCGATGATCATTCTTCACTTTCATCTACCACCGCAGTTCAAATATGAATTATTTCATATACTTCACATCTTGAAAATATATAATTGTATTGTATTTACAGGTTTTAAACCACAAAATTTTATCTTTCTCAAAGTCTCAGCTGGGGGGTCTTAACATATTCTTCAGCTTGATATTCTTATAAACACCTGTATAAAGTGTATTGTTATAGGAAAAAAAGGGTGATCCTAATCCGCGGACAATGTCAGACCCTTATCTCACAGATATTCTCTGGTGGAGAAGCAATAGATAAAAACCTTCCTGCTTTCTGTCTAAATGTTTTTCAACTTCCTCCATCCGTTCCTCTACTCCATATGTTATTGCTTTGTTATTTACACCCACTTTTTCATGTTTTGAGCAGTTAATTTTTTATGTTTCACTCAATTTGGCGGTAAATTTGGCGACACAGCTCTTTTAAATAGTGACTCTAACTCATTATCAAGATTTTCGGGACTCCCATAACCGTTAGTACTCTCTCTCTCTCTCTTTATAAATAGTCTTTTGTAAACGTTAGAAGATGGAAAATAAATTTGAACGCAAGGAGAGAAAGCGCATGAATGTTTATGCCTGCAGTTAGTTGCATTAAACTCGTGATCTTGAAATAAAATGGAGAAAACCATCAACACCATTATCATTCAGGTTACAAATTTGGCAGGCAAGAAGGCTGACAATATAATTATACTAAATGAAACGAAATGAAATGAAATGTGTCTATAATAATAAGAACGATGGATTGCCCATAAATGTCGTTAATAATAGATTGGTTATGACTCAGAGTAGTCTCGTCGAATCATCTTGCCTGGTCGAGTGATCGGATCACTCACCGTTTCTGGGAACGGAGTCATCTTTCTACCGACGCTCAAAAATAAATAAATAGGCACTCGAATTTTCAAGGGGTTCTTCAACACTCGACGAGGACGACTCGATTTTCACTCCAGGACTGGACGAGGACTCGATGACTCTGCGAGGATGACTCGATGAGGCACCATAACTACACGAGGATGACTCGCTGAGACACGGTTGACTCGACGACGACGACTCCACGAGGCGATGACTCGACGAGGATGACTCGGTGAAGTTGACTCGACGAGGTCGACTTAACGAGACGATGACTCGACGAGGCAAGATGTGTCGACGAAGACTACTCGATGAGTCACGGCAAGGGATACTTGAACCTAGTAGTCAGGGTTGTTGACAATTGAAAGGGACATTTGTTTTGCGAAATTTTTTTTTCCAGTATTTGAATTGTTAAATCTTTATTGAAATTATGGTCATTTATCCAATTTTTATTCGGCTGTTTTATTTTACTCATCAATCCATTGTTCTGAAATGCTAAAGTTTCATATCATTTTCATCTACATAATTATTATATGTATAAGTTAGTCAGCCTTTGACTTTTTATAGTTCAGGAATAGACAGTACTAACGGTATTGGCGGTCTCATAGGCGCGTTAACACGTTGGATCAGCCTGTAAACCCAACCTTATTTTTTCTCGTTTCTAAGAAATATGTTCTAGTGTTTCCAATGTACATGTTGCAGAGGGTTACCTATTTTCTGGCAGCAGCAGGAATAGTTGTAAGAAGTACAAGATTGGGAAGATTATCATTCAGACAATACCTGCGTGCAAGAATCTAGAGGTTTAAGAACTTTCTGGCGGAAATTTGCCATCCTAATACTCACAAATATACTGAATTTATAACAACCTTTTCAGCCCCAAAAACGAAAGAAATCAAGCAGGTTCTTAAAAAAGGAGTTTGAAGTTTGCAAATTGATAAAACAAGAAAATACTGTACCAAACTGTACCACTGTGAGTCTTGTAATTCCAGAACAAAAACAGGGTTATAAAAAGTACAGATTGTAATTGTCTTCATGGACCTTGCTGAAAGGCACCAAACTCAAAAAAATGTAGGTTCTTACACGCAGATTTGTACTGTAACCGATATGATTTTCTATCAAAGCTTAAACATTTTTTAAAATAGTATTGAAAAATCCACAATAATTAGTGTAATTATTGTAACAAGGCTGTGCTCTAGTTTATATTGAAGGGAAACCCAGAGCTCTGAACCTGTGAAATCCAGAGTGATTTCCCCATTGCTCAAGAGCACAAAGAGGGTGCCAGGGGCTTTTGGGTACTGCTAGAGCACAGCCCTGAATATTTATTTAATATGAAAAGAAACTACTCAACTTCCTCAAATTTCCTCTTTTTTTATTTACAATTGTCTTCTTCTTCTTTTTTTTTTTTTTTGACAAATTATCCTTAATACTTTAACGAGCACCCTGGGAACAATTTTGAGGCAAAACTGACATTCCAGCACCAACCATATCAGATAGGTTCACATGGAGTATTTAGCCATGAATAATATTTAATGCAGTGAACAATTTACTTTTGATTAATAATAAGGGGAGAGAGGAGAGCAATTTATAGTTGGAGAGTTAGTTGAAATGCTGGGGGGGAGAGGGGCAGGGGGTAGACAGAGGATTTACAGTAACAAAAGCTAATTTTCATTTTTGTTGATGTTTTATGTTCTGCTGGCCTCTGCTCTGCTCCTGCTCTGTTGTGTTCTGCTCTGTAAGAGAAAAAAAAAGATACACGTAGTTGCTTGTTGTGTTAAGTTCTTTGCTATATTACAACCACAACTTTTTTTCTGAAGTATTCATGTAGCTCAACCAATCTCCCTCCCCCTCTTTTACACTTCTTATTCACTTTCCGCAGAACCTTTACTTACATAAGACGAGAAAAGGAGAGTGACTTCTATACTTTTTGTGGGTCAATAAAACCCCTCTTTTCAACTTTTTCAACGATAATTTTACACTTGTATTAAATGAATGTGTTCCCTGTGTTAAATAATTTCACCATTAATTTTATTGATGACTCGAGTATATTTTTCCATGGCTATTGAAGCTTCAATTGCTCATGTCTTGAGGGACAAGTTTGAAGGCCATCAATTCTGAATTATATTTGACTGTCTTGTTTTCTTCTTCTTCTTCTTTTTTTTTTTTTTTAACTTTTTAACTTCCACCTATGTTGAGAGTTATTTCACTTCTTGGAAGTTCCCTACGCTTGCTACATGTCTAATTATCTATAAGTGAAACCTGACTTTTCAACGCACCTTTAGACATTACTTTGAAAATTCAACTCCTTGAATGCTTCCTGCACACACCTGAAATGAAAAAAAAAAAAAAGGTGGAAGTATGTCTTTCTAGAAAGACATACTCCCACCACCACAACAAGTGCTCATGGAAAGAATCCTACGCGAGGTTTTTTATTTCCTTAAATTTGCTTTCCGGTGTGAAACATTCTTTTTTTATTATTCCCAATTCAATTTATTCCTCCTATAATCTCTCTTAGCAAATGGTGCAGTTTTATGCACTCATGCATTTTTGGAAGAACACGATCAGTATCCTCAGCGAGTCAAGGCCCAGAATCCTCAGCGAGCCAAAGACCAGAATCCTCAGCGAGTCAGAATCCAGAATCCTCAGCGAGTCAAAGCCCAGTTCCAAAAAACCAGACTCATTCTCAGCGAGCCATCCAGATTCATTCTCAGCGAGTCAACTAGACTTATCCTCAGCGAGCCATCCAAACCTATTCTCAGCGAGCCCACCAATCATGTTCTTGGCCAGTCAAGACCCAGAATCCTCAGCGAGTCAAGGCTTAGAATCCTCAGCGAGTCAAGACCCAGAATCCTCAGCGAGTCAAGACCCAGAATCCTCAGCGAGTCAAGACCCTGAATCCTCAGCGAGTCAAAGCCAGGCTTATCCTCAGCGAGTCATCAGGACCTATTCTCAGCGAGCCATCTGAACCTATTCTCAGCGAGCCATCTGAACCTATTCTCAGCGAGCCATCAAAACCCATTCTCAGCGAGTCATCATGAGCTATCATTGCCTGCCAATCAGACCTTTTTCTAACCTATTGTCATTTTTTTTGTTATTTTTGCTAACAGAGTATCTTTTCGTATACAAAAAGATGCGCAAAGTCATCTTAGATAAAAAAAAATACATGCCATGAGAAGAGAGGTGCAAAAAAGCCTTTTTGTTGATTATCGATTGATTGTTCCTTTTTTTGATAGTATTTTCCTACATAGTCATCAATAATCGGAGTCATACATATTTCACAACCTTACATGTGCATGTAACCAAGCAGAAAAAAGACAGTCAGTTTAGGCGTTTAAACTTATTTTGTTGTAATTAACCCTTAAGTTCAAACTCAGGTTCTGCTGTATCAGCTGCTTAATTTATTTGAAAGTACATTAGGTAATAAATTATGCAGGGAAGACTTTGCCTACTCATTTTAAATCAGAAAAGTGAAAGGTCTTCATGAACTTTTCTTCCTTCAGGCATTAAAGTCCTTTGAGAGCACATGTCTTTACATTCTCTACATGGTTCACTCTTTGGCTTTCACTTCAGTTTTCTTCTATAAAATATCTGTCACTGGACTTCTGGTGTCTGGAATTTTCTTTCTATGAGAACTTCAATAAGCCTGTATTTAATATCCTTTCATCTATTTGCTTTCTTCTTAGACATGTTTGTATGTCTGTAATAACTTCATCTGTTTTCTGATTAGTTAACTCATTTTCTTCACACTTGATACACATGGTTTCTTCACCAAGAGAAGATTGTTTTTCTTGATTCGCAAGGTTTCTTCACCCTGTTGTATTCCTCTAGAAACCATCCACACCATTATCATTCAGGTTACAAAATTGGCAGGCGAGAAGGCTGACAATATAATTATACTAAATGAAATGAAATGAAATGTGTCTATAATAAGAAGAACAATGGATTGGCCATAAATGTAATTAATAATAGACTGAACATTTCAAATGATTGAAAGAAAAAAATAAAATAAACTCGTCAAAACAATTCGCAAAACAGATGTCCCTCCCTTATGACTCAGAGTAGTCTCGTTGAATCATCTTGCCTCGTCGTGTGATCCTCGCCTAGTCGTCCTCTTCGAGTCGTCCCCTCGTCGAGTCACCCTCGTCGAATTACCCTCGTCGAGTCACCCTCGTTGAGTCACCCTCGTTGAGTGGTCCTCGTCGAGTCAACGTGTCTCATGGAGTAATTCTCGCCAAGTAATGGTGGCTCATCGAGTCATCCTCGGCGAGTCATCCTGTGTTATAGAGTAATCCTCGTAAGGTCATAAAGTGAAGTCGAGACGTCCTCGTCGAGTCTTGAGGAGCCTTGGCGTGTATTTATTTATTTTTGAGCGTCGGTAGAAAGATGACTCCGTTCCCAGAAACGGTGAGTGATCCGAGTGATCCTCGTCTAGTCGTCCTCCTCGAGTCGTCCCCTCGTCGAGTCACCCTCGTCGAGTCACCCTCGTTGAGTCGTCCTCGTCGAGTCAACGTGTCTCATGGAGTAATTCTCGCCAAGTAATGGTGCCTCATCGAGTCATCCTCGGCGAGTCATCCTGTGTTATAGAGTAATCCTCGTAAGGTCATAAAGTGAAGTCGAGACGTCCTCGTCGAGTCTTGAGGAGCCTTCGCGTGTATTTATTTATTTTTGAGCGTCGGTAGAAAGATGACTCCATTCCCAGAAACGGTGAGTGATCCGAGATGGGTCTACGCAGCCTCGTTCCCAGTCGTCCTCGGCGATTTCGGATGTGACGTCACCTGTCAAGCTTGTCGGGAAAATTCGCCTAGGACGCCTGGCAAATAATGGCAAATCCAAAATGGCGGCGTCAAGCCAAGAATGCGACTTCAGACAAGATTCTTGAAGAAATGAAAAAAAGCGTCTGAAATAGGTTGGGATTCTTTAATCAACGTTTGCCATCAAATACATAGAGATGTTGGAGAAATTTATTTGAAGGAATCGTTCCGCGAGTTCACCTGTTGTTATCAACAACAACAACAACAATTTATCGTAGGTCAGTAATTTCGAGTTTTGATTGAATCAAAAAATATGGATTTAATTCAGCACAACAAATCGTCCCATCTCAGGAGTGTGTTCCATTGCCTGTCGGGAATGAGTTAAACCATGTTGAAGTTCGTGAAAGATGTGTCATCGAATTAGCTCTGTACTCAGCATATTATCTAGCGGATGAAAAACTTGTTAATCGAATCGCAGCACTGCGCGCATTGTAATTCAAGAGAGACTTCTAGCCTAGGTGTCGTCCTAAACGATAGTGGATCAACTCATAGACGCTGCTTTTGTCCATTAAATATACAAAACAGAAGTCATAAAGTGCTGTCAGCCTTTCGGATACGCCTCAATGTGGCAGATACAAGCTATAGGGGCAGTTTACAACATACTGTAACATCAGGAGCGTTCAAATATCCTGAAACGGCATCAGATGTAAATCACTTTGTGTCCATGCTTTTATAGCATTTAGCATGAATAAAATTAAATTCTATATCCAAGTTATCTTCAACCAGTGTATCTACCCACCATTTAAATGAGATGATCCTTTGGGAACTGTTGAAAACTTTCATCCAAGCTTTCTTTCTGATTCTATCAATGTCTGATTCTATTGTTCTTGATATTGCACGACCCCATATCTATGTTCCACTGTACTACTATCTTATGTAAACTTAATCTCAACCGTGGTAGGATTAGCTCAGTTGGTAGAGTGCTTGACTGCAGAGTGAGAGGTCAGAAGTTCAATTCCCGGGGTCGGACCAATACTCAGGATCTTAAAATGACTGAGAAATGAAGGTATTACCTTTGCTCTGCTGCAAATGGCTAGACCTTTGCGTGGCTCGGATGCATGACTACGTAAAATGGTGGTAGTAGACGTAAAAATAGTGTCCCCAATTATTACTTTTGTGCTGAATACATTTACACTCAAATTAAGTGCTTTCCTTTTTTTTTCTGTTTTCTTTTTTTATCTCGAACCACTTTCGCAGCAGTGGTCTTCCAATGAGTCATAAGTTTAAAAAGAATATTACACGAGTTTTTGGTGCTATTTTCAAAATTGACAATATTAGAGAATGTTCTGCATAAACTGGGAGCTGCAAGATACAAGTTCAAGGCACTAGGGTATTATAAAGAGCAAAAAGCATATTCAAACAGCTGAAAATGGCATGTAGCTGGCCCAGCCAATGGTACCATTATGGCATCAAATTAAGTGGAAAAAGGTCTTAAGTTGGTCTTGAAGTTGTTTCCCCAACCCATTCCCACAACAAGCTTTACAAGACAAGAAGTAGTTGTTATCAGGTTTAAAAAATTTCTCTTTTCACAAGTGTTCAGAACTATGGCTTGTTAGGAAATCAATCTAATTTCCTTGTAAAATCAATAAAGTTTTGTTTGATGAAATCTAAGAAATTCAATATTAAACATCACGGTTTCATATTTTTATTTTCATTTCAAGTTTTCTTCAGCTGAATTACATTTTCCTTTTGCTCCTGTATCCTTTCCATCCCCAGTGTCGTCTATTACATGCTCTCCTTTCATCCCCTTTAAAACTTTCTGAAAATTAATGTAAAGGAAGGTAAAAAAATAGACATTATATAATAAAAAAATAAACATTTGATGTACAATACCTTGCTCAGAAATTATGCCTGTCAGGCAGGTAAATTAAGATTAAGTGTCAATTATCCAAAATTTTCCCATCTCCAAAATTGCAACCTCCTTCAGAGTGATTTTACCTAACGCATGAAACAGGAAGTAGAATACTAAGCACTATTATGCACTAATTCTATTGTCTTCTTTTGTTTATTTGTAGCTATATTTTGCACTAGTTGTTATGAAATGTTTCATGGGTCAAGTAAAATCGCTCTAAGTCGCAATCATATAAAGGACTGAATGATAGTCATATCATTAAAAATCAGGTAAAACTAAAGACACCCGAATATTACATGAGTTACTGGTACTATTTTCAAAATAGACTATTAGAATGTTCTGCATGAACTGGGAGCTGCAAGGTACAAGTTCAAGGTACTAGGTTATTACAAAGAGCAAAAAGCATATTCAAACAGCTGAAAATGGCATGTAGTGTTTTTTTTTTTTTTGGCTTTTCGCGCGAAACCGTGTAAATGATCCTCGTGATTTTTTCCCACCAACGATTCGAACAACAAAGGCAAAATAAGCCCACTAAGGCCCTGTAACTAGGAAATCAACGCCCATTTTTTTCAATGAAAATGAAGCCTTTGATAGTAGTGTACATACAATGTACAGGGATCGTCCCTTGCCCAACTACGAAGAAACTTTTTCCTAGCTTCGTGTAGCGAACAAGACTGTAAACAATATGCTTAACTTACCAGTGTTTTTGGGAAAACATGCCCGCCACATTTCGTTGCTATCAGTTGAAACGGTCCAAAGATGCTCGGAAGAGATGTATTAATCTCATGAGTTCGAAATATTCCGTGATCGTCGCAGAAAACAAAGGATTTTCGTCGAGAAATTATCTGGGACTTTTTCTCGTCGATCTGGGACTTTTTTGCCATTTTTTGCCAGGCCTCGCGCTATCGCGCTCGGTTCCAAGCCTCCTCTGGTCACTCGGATAGCGCGAACAGGCCTGGGTACGAGGCCGGGGTCTACGTGGTAGCAATTGCTGTTATCTGGGTTGTTCCTATCATTACATCAGTCATTATAGGGATAGAAAGGTTTCTGATGACACACCACCTTTACTTGTTGGAATCACACTGTTGTTTATGTTTAATGGCTACCTTTGTTTCTTACACGTCCATTCTGTTTAAGTTTCGTTTTGGAGCTCATCCTCAGCGCCATTGTGCAGCTGCTTTAAGACAAAGAAAACTGACTGTCACATTGTTTATAACAACTTTATTATCTTTACTGCTGTGGCTACCATTTACTATATTCGTTTTTGTTGGGTGGTCAGATGCGGATATTTTTAATTCCCTTTCTACCCGAGAATTGTTTCGTTTGCTTTGTTTATTGAATTTTTTGCATTATGCAAACTCCCTTGTAAATCCCATTTTATACACAGTCAGGATGCCAGACTTTAAAAAAGCTCTGCTCTCATTGTTCAGACGTCATCAAAGAGAAAATGTTGCTATCCCGCTGAATCGTTACTAATGGAGGGATATCGCAAAATGTAATTAGTCAACCTGGTAAATAGCTATATACGAAAAAAAAACATGTAAAAACATACATAGAAGCATATTTAAAGCTACATTAGGCTATATGTTAAGGAAGCTCCCCCCCCCCCCAAAAAAAAAAAATAAAATAAAATAAAATAAAATGAAATAAGACGTGATGAAGAAATGCTTAAAGTGTGTTCAATTGGGAACTCTACTTTGGTGGAATGCGATGTAGGAAGATAAGTGAGGCTCCGTTAATACTTTGCAGGATAGTTATTGCGGAAGCAGGAAAACCATTCAGGAAATATACCCCTCAAATACTATACTTTTTAAAACCAACAAGACAGCCGCTCTCGCACACCATGTAAATGCCACACGTCAAATAAAAGAGTAGAAATTCAAGCGTACTGACTCCGGCACCGCAAAATGCTACAACAGCCCCAAGAGGTGCACCGACGATAATTCCAGGGCCAGTATAAAGCTAAAGGTGTCGCCAGTGGTTGAGAGAGCGGCCGAGAGAGAGCCCAAACCGACAGCGGTGTAACGATGGCGGTTTGAGCTTTCTTGTATTTTTTGGCGACTTTTCTGTAGTTCTCAATTTCTTCAGAAATTTGTTTTTTAACGTCGCCTGTTCGAGACAACCGAAAGTTGTCAGGTGGCTACTCCGGATAGATTCTCTCAAGTGGTGCACTTGGCAGCGCGTTCGAAGAGGACATTGTATATCTACCTGGAGTTATGAAAACCGGGTAAGCAAACATTTTGTAATTTTTCTCAACTTCCCCTGTCTAATAGCTTGTTTAGCGTTGTTTGCATATGTCTTTTGTCTATGCCTATTTTGTGGTTAGGGATTCGTGTGGAAGTGGATGTAGACAGAATTACTATCTTACCCACCCCCCTCCCTCCCTATTTTATTTTTGTTCCTACCCACAATTCTCTCTTTAACACAAGTGACAGTTATTTCAAATCAGTGCTCGCCTGAAGTTGGTTTCGGTGCCGTTTTCCAGGTTACTTTTAGATATTGGTCACCTTGAGAAAAGTTTCCCGGAGAGCATCATGTAAAGCTCTGAGATAAGACAAAGTTATTACGATTTGCACAGTCTCGTATTTTAGTATGTACTAAAACAATGGATAGCGTTTTTCTCGCGCTCTGATTGGCTACTCAATCAGTGAATATCCTGCACTTTTCACTGATTCACCACCAGTTCCTCCGAGCGAGCGACGCCAAACTCGCGTAAGTTGCGAGCGAAATGCCTTTCTGGTTTCCTGCCGTAACAAACAAAGAAATTTCACAAATAATCAAGCAAGCTGTTCCCGAAATACATGAAAAAGGTGACGAACTTTGGTTTGCAAGTTTTAACAGGAAAAGCTTTGAATTTAGCGATGAGACCAGTGAAAAAGTTTTTTGTTTACAAATGCAAATTGAGCGTAAGTCTTTGCACTTTATTTAGTTGACTTATTCATTAATAAGCTCAAAACTAAATTTAATACTCTTTTTCACAGAATGATGTTAAATACAAAAACAACTCACAACCCCTTTTGAAGAAATTTCCCCGCAAGAGCTAAAAAAATGCCTTCAAAAGTTTCATATGTCAGCAAGAAAAAGTGACGGCATTTCGAATTCGCATACTTCTCTTTCTTTTTTGCTCATTTGGAATTGAAACGAAAACTACGTTCATACACTTCCGTAGTTCCCTCAAAAACCATACCCGATTCCAGACCAAAATGGGTAAAATGTATATTCGTTTTCAGACCAAAACGACGCAAAAACCCTACCCGATGGGGCGGCACCTATGTAGCTTATATAAGGGAGTCCCCCCCCCCCCCCCCCCACCCAGGATTACTCCCTTCTACAAATATGGATCCCGACGAGTGTGTGATCTTTGCGTATGACGGAGTGCCAGCCTACCGAGATCCTGTCATTTCCTCCCCATATGTACAGAGCTTATGCTTACCCCCCCCCCCCCCCCCATTACTCCCACCTTCCATTCCCCTTCACATCGTTAAACCGGGGTACTGTATTAAGCCGTCTGAAAGATACAATCAAGGCCGAAATCTCACGTCCGGAAATTCAAAAACGTTTGGATAACAGGAATAAGTCCAAAGCCCAAGGAATCCCTCTTGGGGAGTTTGAACACAACAGTATGGCTATTCGAAGCTCTTTTGAAATTTTTCATCTCGTTAAAAGCAGATTCTCGCATTTGAAAGCCATATTTTATAGAATCAACCTTAAAAACTTGTGTTTAGTTGGCAAATTTATGGTTCAAAGGTAAAAACAAGCTTTCGGCAGCCTTTTTGCTAATTTCACTCTCGTAAACAAGTTTACATAACGAGTGATTCGCTTCACTGCGTATTCGGGGAAACCGCATTTTCATTTTCACTTCCGTTAAAAAGCCATCATGAACGGCGTATTCTTACGAACCAGGAATCAGCCGAAACAATTAGAGAAGTGTTAAAATGATGGATGAAAGATTAAAGAGCCATTATAATTATGTTAGAAACCCCTAAGCACCTTGTCAAAATATTTGCGCATCACCTGTCACAGATCACTCGATCCACGCGATCAACTTTAATTGAATCTATTTCGCTACACCGAATGCGTCAGGATTTGCGAGGGATTTTAAGGTTAATAAAAATTACAATGAATACGTTACAAAGACAACAGCTTACCTTTGGGTTAAGTACTGGTCTATTTTCCGCTTCATTTCCTGATGTCAATGGCCACCAATGTATATCCGGCATCGTCACGGTAAATGCACCCGTTGGCAAATTTGGTTTAACCTTCGCGATCGAATGGTCGAATTGAACGGCATGGACAGACTGAGCTGAATTTATAGAGGTTTTCATTCGTAACACCGGAAAAATGCATGGGCGCAAATACGCTTTTTTGGGGGAGGACTCAGCTGTTTTGCAATAAAAAACAAATTCTCACATGTACTTCACACGACTTACAGTTATTTGATACATCGGTGACGATAAAAGGGCGCGCCGATGACTGATCTTTACCTTTCTTGTGCGTAATGTATTTGTGTTATTGTTTCATAACAGATCATTCTATCACGCACTCTCAATCAGCAGCAAGTACAACGGCAAAATACGGCGCAAAACAACGCGTACAAACTGTAATGTGGAAAATAATTCTTGTTATTCGGTTTCTGTTTTAACAACGGGGAATAAAATTATAAATATCTATAAGCACCGCCTGATAAAATAGCCGAGTAAAGGTCCCGGCGTCCTGGGTCTAACAAAAACATCAGATTCTGATGTCGGGCCTGATGATGCAGCTGACGTTTCTGATAGTGATTCTGACGAGAGCATTGCAGATGAGCCTGAAGCTGCCGATGAACTGCCTGTTAGACGTTCTACCGGATCAACTGCAGGACATCATAGTAATTGGTACCGATTGCCTATATCTGTCCTGAAACGTTAGGTAGTGTAGTGTTTAGTGTTTAGCTCGCAAGGGCTATAACGAGCAAAAGGAGGGGAGAGTGTGACAGGGTCACTGAACCTATAATTTCAATACTTTTCGTTATATCAAGAAATACATTATTATTTTATTATTTTGCTCCTAATATTTTTCGCTTAGGAATTTTCCGGTTTGAGTTAGCAAGCTTGTGCATCGCTTAGGAATGATTGTACATGTGCCCACAAACCCACTTCACAGGAAACTTTCCGAGATTCCCAACTGGGAATTAAATGGGGAATTTTCCCATTCATGGGAAAAATTTGGGACCGGAAATTCCTTTTTTGGGGAGACTGGGTTTTTACTGGGAAAGAAGGTCTACTTTCCTTTTACATCCCAATACTGGGAATATGTTGTGAATGTTTCCCCAAGTTATTCCGAAAGCTGGGAACAATACGGTAACATTTCCCAAGTCATTCCCAGTAGGGTGAATTATGGGGTACATTTCCTCAAGTTATTCCCAGAATTGTGAAAAATATGGACACACTTCCCCAAGTTATTCCCAATATTGTGAATGATGTAGAAGCCTTTACCCAAGGTATTCCCAGAATTGTGCTTAATATGGGAACATGTCGGGTGCTATTTATTGCTTTTTAATACATGTAGTTTCCATCTTTTTTTGTTTTTTTCAGATATGACTGTGGTCTTTGCTGCAAATCGTCCACGGAATCCTTTAGGATAATTATATTCTGGCAGAATATTGAAATCGAAGACTTCGATGTACAGGGCTCAAAACAACGGCCGGTCAACGGACAATGTCCGGCCTGATCGTGGACTTGACCGGTCAAACTCTCATCTTGCCGGTCATTTTGACCGGTCATTTTTGCATGCGAACCTTTTAAAATATATTCCATATAGTTACCGCTTAATGGGTTTTGCTCTATGACACTGTCATCATTTCTTTTTCTTTGCCTTTCTTTTTTTTTTTTTTTCATGCTTTGCACTAAAACTTTTAAAGAAAACGAATGCCGCATTAAATTTCATGTTGTCATGTAAATTTGTTTTCGTAAGTAAGCTTATGTCTAAATTATAATGATTGTTGACGGCACGATATGGCTATTCGAAGCTCTTTTGAAAATTTTCGTCTCATCAAAAACAGATTCTCGCATTTGAAAGCCATATTTTATAGAATCAACCTTAAAAACTTGTGTTTAATTGGCAAATTTATGGTTCAAAGGTAAAAAAAAAAAAAAAGCTTTCGGCAGTCTTTTTGCTAATTTCACTGGCGTAAACAAGTTTACACAACGAGTGATTTGCTTCACTGCGTATTCGGGGAAACCCCATTTTCACTTTCACTTCCGTTAAAAAAAGCATCCGTGAACGGCGTATTCTTACGAACCAGGAATCAGCCGAAACAATTAGAGAAGTGTAAATTAACAATGATAAAATTAACAACCTGGAGAAATTAAACCTGAGACTATCTTGTGACAAGAAAATCTCAAAACGGGAAATAGAGCACTTAATAAGCAAACAACAGTAATGAACTCATTTATCCCTGTTGCAAAACAGGAGACAGGAATAAAAAGTTTCTTATAGCGCTTATCACACTAAGTACGGGTAAACCCCAAAACTTGTGATGGGTGTTGCTCGAGCACCTGTATTTATTTCAGATGCTTTATTTTGTTAACGAATGGTTGCTTTGATCGTTATCTTTGCTGAGTTTAGGTTCGTTCCCAACTGCACTTGTTCGTCATCTGACAAAAAACATGTCATTGATGCGAGAATATCAACTCTGTAAGGTATGTGATTTCGTCAGTAACAAATAATTAGTAGCTTTTGTTACAAGCGTTTTCGAGCAGGGGTATTCCGAGGCATTCATTTATCGTAGTTTCATTAGAACTAACCATTGCCATAGCTAATCTACGGTCTGACTTATAATTAACGTTGCACTTTCTTCTGTTACGTTTAGGACATGTTTCTTAAATGGACTTCATGGTCACTATCTCACCGGCTGTCGGATTCCCCTAAATGAAATGTGCCTGCGACTTACAACACAATTACAGTCAAGTCTATCATTACGAAGATGTCTCGTTCAAGAAGAAATATTTAAATAACTTAATCTAATAATGTTTTCAAAAGCGTAAAACGTGAATAAACACTTTGTAGAATTATGCTTGGGTAGCAGTCATTTTTAAAGGAGGAAGTTTTCTTCTAACTAAAATGACTGCTACCAAGCAACAATGGCCTTTTTATTCTGTTTCTTAGTTACCTTTTTCTAAGGATAGGCGCGTTTCAATACTTTTATTGAACTCTCACTTACCTTCGTGGCACTATTGGTCACATTCGACTACTATATTCTTGGCTTCTTTAGCTTCCGTCAAATGTTCCTGATTATAATTTATACATTACTGCGATCACACGCTATCGGAAACGCTTATTTGTATTTGCCAAATGGCGTAAACTGTACTCAACAATCTTGCCATCATTCGGTGGTACTTTCGGTATCTTTCGACCACTATCGTCAACTACTTCGTCTTGCGTTCTCAACGTTTATCTCCGTTTTCACTTATTATCACGGAGAGCGCTCAATATATCGTAATCGCTTACTAGATGCTTTTGCCGAATTGCGTACACTGTAATCAGCTGGTAATGAATACTATCGCCATCCTTTGTGATATTGTCGGTAACTTACGACCACTGTCGACTACTTGAGCTTGCATTTATCTTCGTGTTTACTTCACGAACGTGTTCTATGGTAGACGCTTTTTTGACTTTGCCAAATTGCGTACACTGTAACGAACTCTCGCGTCATTTTTTTGGATACTGTCAGTTACCTTCGACCATGCACTGCTGACTACTTCGGCTTGCATTAATCTCTGTGTTCAGTTACGTACCATTACTACGAACGCGCGCTATCGTAAACCCTATTATTATGCTTTTGCCAAATTGCACGCTGTCCGCCCTTCGGGTTACTATTGATAACTTGCGACAACTATGGTCGACATACTTCGGTTTGCGTTTATGCTCTTGTTTACTTAACATTACCTTTGTCTCCGTCAAATTGCACACATTGCAATAAACATTCGGTTTATTCGTAAACTTCATTTGTTTCTATCAATTTCGTAAATTCTAATCCAGACCCTAATGGTTCTACGGCGAGAAGACCATTTGCTTGTGTTAACTCGAGTTCGTTCTTTTACAGTGATGTAATACTCTTCCTACTTGCGATTACAGGACATAGCTATGCTCATGTATAAAGTTAAAATAAACATGTGCCCGGCGTACATGGCACTCTGTTTGAACAGCCTGCAATTAAGTATAAATTGCGCAAACTTGACTTCACAATACCCAGATTTAACACGGTCTCCTTTGAAAAGCACTCGCTCAGGTATATGAGATGGGCCCAAAGGTATAGAGATTTGTTCGTAGAAACGCGAAAGAAGCTTCCGCGTTGTCCTCTTTCAAATATAACGTTAGAAAAGTGCATCTTAGTATGCTATTAAGAGACAATAATTGCTCAAACTGCTCTCTTTGAAGTTCTTAATTTAATATGATCATGCATACTGATTTGTACATATTGTGTATACCCTCGCCTATAGTTCTCCCGAATTTCTTATTTGCACATACTGAATATAGTTTATCTTAATTTCTTAACCTTCTGGGTTTTTTTAGCTTTAATTATTCATTTATTGTTTTTAACTTATTTTAGCGTCTTACACCGCCTTTCATCAGCTTCGCGTGTCTCAAAAATTCCCACACTTCACGGCTTTATGGTTGTCGTTAATTTGCGTTGCTTTCGTGAACCTACAGTTACTTGGTGTCTATAGTTCGGCCTTAACTGTCGTATTCCTTTATTAACACAAATTATCTTTAGCGACACTCCTTGTGCCCTTTTGAAATGCAATGTACATCAGTGTCGAGTGTCGAATTGAATCATTACTCTCCTGTTCACTGTATATCTTGAACATCCGTAAGTGACTAATCGCTCTTAGAGAAAATAACAATTTTTGTTCGTCTCGCATCAATGTTTGCGCGCTCCCGCAAAACTTAGAGTGTTGTGAGTTCGTGTCATCCATAAATCTGATATGAATAGGGCCTCTTGAGCTATCGCTACGTTTTACCAAATATGTATACGGACACTTGTTAGATGCTGTATGTTCTCTTAAACACTTATGTTTTTACATTAACTTTTATATAATGTTGTTGCAAAATTCCGTAGCTGTGAAAAATTGCGCATACTCTTGTTATGTCTAGAGTGCTGTAGTCAACGTTTACTTGCATTGCATTCATAATAAACTTTGGGGATTTTTAACACAGGGGTAACCTCACAACTTTCCTGGCAATGTGCCTTGTCTTAATAGATATTTTAAATCTTGCATCTGTATTTATGCATCCCGAACGAATTACGTACAGCTGCATAAATAACTTCCGTTCGCACGCTTTCGTAAACTCGCGAACTCGCATCCAAAACTTCGAAAACGGTACAAAACTGTTACCCATACACGTCATGTTTCATGCTTCTCGATTATATCCACTGTATTCTTAGATTTAGTCATCTTAAATTCATTACTGATTTTAGTGACAAGAATACCTAAATATACTTTAGTGATCAATATAGTACTCATTAATTCGAGTTGTGACTGTGATGATTTAAAACATTCGACGACATGACGATACATCGTGTAATTAACAATTTCTCTCTGTTCGAGGGAAAAAGAAATTTGTTATACGCTCATTGTGAATGAGGTAAAGTTAATGTTTTTGATATAGTATATACATGCTAAGCGCGCAAAAAATGTCTGATGTCAAGGATAAGCCCTATAAAAGAATGCGGAAATAGCCTTTTATGTGCGACAGTTGCTATATTAGCTGATATAAATTTATACGCTGCGACTGTTGTTGAATTAATAAAGATTTTTATTTCTAAAGATACAGTCCTAATGCATCGGTGGGAGAGTTAAAAGCTGGTTTTATCAATTACGCTTTTAAAATATATTCAAATGCTTACGCATCTCGAACGATTTTGCGTTCGCAGGCGTCTTGGAAAAGAGTGGAATCTGGAAGTGAATTAGGTCACTCGATTGACGCTTGTTCTGGCATGACTCCGAGCCATAATGACTTTTGTGTTCTTTTAAACCTCATCATAGCTCTTCTTCTGCTCTTCATCGTTATCGTGTTCGCTCATCATGGTCCTCACCGTCTCAGTATATGTTTGCATGCACCTAGACTAGTTCTTGTTCGGCTCAAAAGCAAGCATTCATATGTCAGTTACAATATTTTACAATTAATTCCAAACGATTCTAATTTAAATCAAGTAATTGGCCATCAGCATCGTACCTAATTTTAAATTATCTCCACCCCTCTAAGTCTGGTTTGCCTGAACAAACGAAAAATTAAAGAAAGGAAGGAAAACTCACGATAATTTAACAAATAATTAAATAAACTATAAATAAGAGAACACTATAAAAAGAGAACACTATGAACAGGACAAAGAGAATTCTTAAACATATTACGGTAATAGAGCTAAATAACTATGAAGGTAACGATCGATGATAGGGAAGAGAAATGCTCAATAAAACGGGGTAGGGTCTTTAACATAGTCATCTTCAGACTGCAGGAAGTCCTCAAGTAAACTCGACTTGATCACTTTCCGACATTTGGTTCGGCTAAATAGTTTTATTGAGGTTGGAATTAAGTTCCAGATGTTAACACCGATTCTTGTGAAAGAGTCAAGCATCTTTTCCGTCCTCGAAAATTTAACATAACAAGATTCGTTGGAGCTAAATTCATTCGAACTTTGTTGCAAAGAAGATATAACTAGCTCTTTTAATGGATTTTACAACCTGTATTTAACGGTATAATTCCTGCTTAATGTTAAAGTACACATTTTCCCGAGAAGCCTGAACGCCAAATTACCTTCAATAAATAGCGTCCTGGTCTTCTGTTTTAGCCTCATTAAGGTACTTAAATGCTTGCATTAGGACACTCTTTTCAAAAAGAGTGAGCGCACTTCTTTAATTGTCGCCTCTCCCTCTCTTCATTCTGAAAAATAGGTCAGCAATTACAGTTCCTACTAATGTTTAAGTACGTGTATTCGATCACCTTGTAATTAATACTACATAATGTAAGAGTAGTATAGGCCATGGATATAGTTTGTGTAATAGTGCACGATGTAATGGGTATGCTTTTTATTAAGCATGTAACTGAATGTAGACCTGAGTTTCACCGGCAGATAAAGATAATTGAACCGAACAAATATTCTTTGCCATTGTTGAATTTACCACCATCGGGAAAACGCGCTAGACACTGGAAAAAAATGTGTTAGTTAAGAAGCTGTCCTTATTAAATGCTATGGTGACTGCCTCATACCCAGACGTCTCTCTCGATACAAATTTGTGCGCAAAGGAGGGCGGGGAGGAGATTCACGTGAAAACTAAACATAAATGTTGATTTTTCCCTGTTACCAAGAAGCCCGAACGCCAAATTGCCTTCAATAAATAGCGTCCACGTCTTCTGTATTAGCCTCATAGGTATACTTTAAATGCTTGGGTTACGTCACCCTTTTCAAGTATTAATTTATAGTAAGCGCACCCCTTCAATTATCGCCTCTCCCTGTCTTCTTTCCGAAAAAGAGGTCAGCACGTCGATCCGTAAATATATAGCATATAAAGAACATATAAAATCATGTTTTTCAGAAACTTGATAAACTGGATGTTAGGATTTATGCTCTTGAACCTTGATTTCAAATAATTCCAAGGCAATAGTAAACAACCACCGCCATGGGAATTCACTGACAAAAGAAGTTGCAACCATACAACTGAGCTCTTGCAACATTGATAAGCGACTCTGAAATTTACCTCCACCTCTGACGTTTTCCACTACACGTATATCAACGAACTTTTAACAATAAAAAGCGGTGTTTTACTACTCACACATCAGACGCCCAAGTATACGCTCTTACAGAGTTTTGTTTATTTTAACTCCCAGTGCCGGCAGTATTTGCATCCTTCGAAATCAGTATGTTATCGTTAAAGTTCGTGCGTTTCCGGGAATTCTGTTTTTGTTCAGTTGCCGCAAAATTCGCAGGCTTTCACGCACCAACCCGGTTCTTTGGTCAACGTTCATTCGCTATTTTTAACGCTTCAGTTGTCGTGTCTGTTCAATCAGATTGCGTGAGCTTGTTAGTTACTGTGTCCTCCCTACAACACGCTCTCTTTATGGGCTCTTGCCATTTCTGTGGAGCTAGCCTGCGAGCAGGCTCACTTTTTCGAGTTGGGGAAAACGTTTTGACGGCGGAGCCGCCATAACGTGAGGAGAATGGGTCGAGCCCAAAATAGTGTTCGGAGGCTTCTGTGGAGCACGTAATAGTAACAACCTGGCACTACTGACCAAACATGCACTGATACGAGTACTTATTATCCTCTTTTTCCCTGCTTAATAACCTAGATATGGTTTCCTCAAAGGAAAGGGGTTTGATACGTTTTTAAAAATGTGTGGGTTACTATAATTCACGGGTAAAATCAATTTAAAAACATGTATTTCCAAGAATTCATCCAGTAATTTATTTGCAATCCTGATCCTGTCTGATTAGACATTATATATAGAGTAAATGCTTTAAGTTGATGTAATGGATAACTGCTTATGCAAATACATGAAATACAATGAGAAAACAATCTAGCACCCTGTACAATTAATAGGTCAATTTATTAGACATAATGATGCTTGTACGGCGTCTGTAACCACATTTTTGTTAGTCTTTAATGTTCGCTTATTATTCGGTACAAATTTGTACCCTTTATCTGACTCTATGTACTGAACTGAATTTTAAATTTATGCGATATGGTGTGTAATTGTATCATTTCAGAAGTAGGTTAAGTATGATCATCAGTTTGCCATGAGTCCTAATATTGTTAGAGGGTTGGAAGAGTACAATAGAGTGGTGCCATCAGCAAATGTTCTAATAGTTGCCTTTTCTAAGCAATTGGGCATTTCATTTACACTTATTACTATCAAGATAAAAATGTGTAGCGAACCTAATGCTTTTGAATTTGGGAACATTACATTTCGTGTATTGTCATTAAGTTCGTCACGTGAGAAATTTGACGTTTGAATGGAGCCTTATTATTACTTAATAAAGTCCAGGAAAATTAAATCAAAATTTCGCTTTATGCCCAAAGCTTAAAATGAAACTAAAGAAACACTTGATATTATACCTAGCTTGCATAACAAGCGTTTCCAATCGAGTTATTGCGCGAGTTAGTCCCTCCCGGCCCCTCCTTCCTCTTTTTTGCCCTCTACAAACTTAGTCTCTCGCACAAAACTCGCGCGGAAAAGCTTGCTACGCGCGCTATTTTTATACCTTTTCAACCTCCAAAGTTATTATCCAGTCACAATAAAGAAGGGACAGCTCGATATGTTTGAATAATTGTTATTAAATGTTGAAACATAACCAGCTGCCACTGTGGTGGCACAAAAATCAATGGAATATTTAAAAAAAATATGCAGCCTGAGCCCCATTACGTATACAACCCAGAAAAATCAATAGAAAGAGATACTCACGTTCGTAAAACATCCGTAGTCTTCAAATAACCACACTTTTTTGTTTGATAAACTGCACTGAATCCTATTTAAATAAGCTTATGTACTTGCTTCAGTAATATGCCCATCAAAGTCCGGTACAGACATTTTTATTGAAGTACACTGTCCATGAAAAAAAGATTACAAGTCTTGTATTATTTCATTCTCGCGGAGCGAGTTTATAATTTTGTCGCGCGCGCAGCGCGCGTATCACGCGAGGTTCGCACTAAACTGCGATTTCGGTTTGGTCATAAATCTTTCTATCGTTTGGTATCCGCAGTTGCCTAGCAACAAGCCATAAACAAATCTTAAAGAAGCCATTCAACATGACGTCATCGTGCATTTTGGGTTTCCAGCAAGAAAGAATGAGCTAGATCATTCTCTCTTGGTTTCCCGCGGGTGGAGAGAGTTTGCAGCCGCGACAATTTCCCGCCAAAAACAAGTTGTCTTGCTTGGCTTCAGTCTTCCATCGTCCAATTGTTCAGTCATTGTTTTGCGTCGCTATCATTACATCGTATATTGATCGATCAAGGGGAAAATGATCCACTCAAGATAAGACAAAAAAAAACTTCGAAAAGTAAATATTTCAAAACGTTTTCAAAAATAGCTATAAAACAGCAATTACCATGATTACCAGCCTGTGTTCAGTATTGTCGTATAAATATCTTTAAAACAGTATTCACATACAGCTTTTTAATTTCCTTTCTTAATATCACTTTCGACATAAGTGTTTGTAGAGTAATTAATTGCATATTTGCTCTTACCTTTGAAACCATTCAACAGTGTTCTAAAAGTGTAGCGGTCGTATTTGACTTCATTTTTGACTGATATCAAAGGTGTGGTCACAGCCACTACACTTTTGACTTCATTTTTGAAGTGCGTCAAAGGGTAAAGTCAAAATTACCAGCACATTTGACAACGCCTTTGATAAGGGTTAAAGGAATAGCAAAGCATTGACTCATTTCAGGACTTCATCTTTGACGCGCGGCAAAGGAGAAGTCAAAGTTGTTAGCAATTTGACTTCACCTTTACCGAGGTCACAGGAGTAAGCAAAGAGGTTATATATTTGGCGACATCTTCGACGCGCGTCAAAGGTAAAGTCAAAGCCAATACTATATTTGACGTAACTTTTGACGCGTGTCAAAAGTGCAGTAAATCCAATTTTTCGTCCCGTGTGAGTACTTAATTGTAGCAATATTATTGAAGTTTTCTCTTACGGCAAAACTACAATAGATACCCCTCAAATACCACACTTTTTTTAACCAACATGACAGTCGCTCTAAGCTGCCATGTAAATGGCACGTCACGCAAAAGAGTAGAAATTAAGCGTACTGACTATCGCAAAACGAAAACCACTTCGAAGTGAAAATTTGTCTCAATATTAGTTTTTAGCTGCTCTTACATACTTTATGAAAGTGAAAAATCGGAAGGATCGACAATTCTCTAGTTTTAATTTTGATGACGTCATGTGAAACCAAAATTTAACGCCACGGATTATATCACAGTCGATTCACGTACAATGCTTGGACAAGAAAAACTCGGCGAAGCAGTGTCTACGGGCCAATTAATTATTCAGTTATCAAATTCTTTGCTAGCCGCAAGACTGTTCGTATCATTAACATTGTCATCATCATCATCGTCGTCGTCCTCACGTTCCCCCCCCCCCCCCCCCCCCTCAAAAACCATTTCCTTTAAATAATTTTTCATTAAAAACAAACAAAGAAATAAAAAAAACAGATAAAAATATGACATACGAGACCCTTAAATACACTGTAGTGTCCTGGTTTAACAGGTTTGCAACAGGGGGAATACCGGCGGGTGCAAAAGGAGCAACTATGGCTAACAGAATCAGCCGAGGATATTTTGGATACTCTTACTTGAAAATAGAAGCCAAAATAACATTTTTCTTTCGCAGTAAAATAATTAACCTCTTATTCAATGGTTTGGCATACGGGCGCGAACATTTTCTCGTTGTTCAGGTCATTCTCACAGACGGAGTCAGGATGTTCAGTGAAAACTCTTACCAAAAAATAGAGGCCAATGGCAAAATAACAAGTTTTTTTGTAGTGGAATAATAAACCTCTTATTCCATGGTTTAGCATAATCATACGAGCGGACATTTTGCTCATTGCTCGTATTTTACCACGCAACTCGCAAAATATCCGCACGTATTATATGCTAAACCATCAAATAAGAGGTCTATTATTCCACTACAAAAAAAAAAATGTTATTTTGCAATTGGCCTCTATTTTTCTGTAAGAGTTTTCACTGAACATCCTGACTTCGTCTGTATTTATTGTCGTGATGTGTTTTTACTTCTCCACATAAAGCACTTCCTATTTATTCATCTAATCCATCACGTTCTAATAATTAACTGATAAATGATAAATTTCCGGTTCACCTGTTCAGTTGTAATTTTCCTTGGTGTAGGAAAATTGGAAGAATAAAAAAAGTCATAAACTTTAACTTATGGAAAATTTTTAAGCTGTAATTAGAGAGAAACCAATCAAATTGGAATAATTCAAGGCAGTAAGTACCATGCAGTAAACAGATATTTAAATGACTATACCACATCTCCTCATGATCAATTGAAATACAGCATAAGAATTGTCGCTGTTTCGCGCTATAATTACAGTGAAGTTTAATTTATTTCTGTAAAAGAGGAATTGTAAGCCAATTCATTTCATGAGGAATAAAGAAAAAGAGCACGTCAACCTTTTAAAGCAAGGTTTTTAGTTGTCTCTAACATTAAATGTGGTTAAGTGAACGTTACAATATATCGTTAACCGGCTGTTACGCAGCTGTGAAACAACATTTTACCGCTCAAATCCGGAATCTTCGTAAGCAAGAAGAAAACACATTAAGAAGTTACATAAGAAACTATTTGTATTTATTTATTTTTTCATTCTTGCTTTTTAATGATTAAACCAGTTTAAAAACTGTAAGAGCCAGCCCACAACAAATAAGAAAAAAAATGCTTGTACTGGGCCTTCTCCATCGACTGCCTCTTTCGAATATTTTAGCTAGTGATTATTCTAGTAGTTGACCGCGTCAGTTTGTTTACATTCGCGCTCGTTTCCGCTTCACGATGATAGGCGGAAATCTGACAGCTCAGTCGACAGAGAGCCACAGTGAAATTGGAGGCGGAATTTAAATTCCACTTGAAAGACGTAGTTGTAAGCTCTACTTTCTTTTCCCGCACGGCCACCAGAGCGCCCCGAAGAGCTTACATGCAGGCTAATGGAGGGATTGCTGTTATTTACCACAAAAGCATTTATAAAAACAGTAAGGTTTGGCGGGAGGGGGCCTTAGTGTTGAATGCATGGCCGCGTATAAGATATTACAGAGTTTTTACATCACCAATTATCCCTTGTTTTCTTCGTAGATATGCATCTCTTAGCTTCCTTTCGCAACAACTAATTACAATAAAAATTATAACTAAAAATGCATATTAATAAACATTTGAAAGTGCAATAAGTAATTATTTTTAGCCAGTATATTAAAAAGCGAGCCGCAAATGTTGCTCAGTTAAGACAAACAAGTCAGACGACATTGGCCCGTGTCTCGTTCCACTTTTTCATAACACCGGCACGGTCTCCATTTTGTTGTTAAATTTTAACATAACTGGCATCGTGTCACTAACATACACCGTTGCTAACCTTTACTAGTAACATGCACCTTTACACCTAAACAAAATAATAATAATGATAATAATAATAATAATAATAATAATAATAATAATAATAATAATAATAATAATAATAATAATAATAATAATAACTATAACTAAAAATTGATATCATAAAATGAAGTACTGTCTATTTTTTATACACCAATACTACAGCTGTATGCCAATCATTCTAGGAGGTAGTATGTTAAACAGTGGCAAGTGCTTTGTGATCGACTAAGAAACGCAAAAAAATCAGAATACATTAGCCCCTTTCTGGCTCAAGTCGCTCATAACGTCGACCAGTCTTCATTTTGCCGTTTTTGCAAACTGCCAGCGTCCTTTTTAAAGAAGGTAAGACAGTTTAATTCCAGTAGAATAAGTGAAGTTTCATTAGAGTTGAGATATGTCCATCCAGGAACGATCTTGTGAACAAGAATCGGCTAACAAATTCTTTTTGCAATTTTCGCCAAAGAAATGATTCACCAGGAAATTTTGTGAGGCAATCACTTGTAAATATCACAAGAGTAGCAAGAATAACCAATTTAATAAAATTCTAGACTGAGATGGAGAAAAGGGCAAAAAGGGGGCCCGAAAATCCCGCAATAATCGCAAAAGTACCAAGGATTTTTCTTGCTACCTAAAAGCACCGAGTAAAAAAATATCTCAAAAATAGCAAGAATCGAATAACAAATTTGACAAAATTCTACACTTAGAGAAAAAACGGGCCAAGAAGGACCTCGAGAAATCCTCAAATTTCGCAAAAATCGCAAATAACCATAGCTGGTAACAAGCACCTTTACACATAAAATAATACGTATTAAGAAGTAAAGCTCAGATACTTATCATTTTTAGGCAATGTATTAAACAGTGGCAAGTGCTTTTGTGATCGACAAAGAAACTCAAACACTGAGTCAGAATACAATAAACCTTGTCTTGCTCCACTCGTTTATATCGCCGGTCAGTCTTCGTTTTGCTGTTTTATTTTTTTAAACTGCCAGCGCCCTTTTAAAAAGAAGGTAAATGTAATTCCAGTAGAAAATGTTACGTCAAGTTACATACGATTTGGCATCGAATTATTTAGGTAAAGTGAATAAATATAAATTCTTAATATTCTAAAGTGAACACGGAAGACACACAAACCGGCTTGCTTTTAATTTTGTCAGCTAAATTTGAACTTTGGTGAACAGTTTAACAACACAAGGGACCAGTTTAATTTTTTCAAAAAGGACTAACGGCTTTATCAAACTTTATTTTAGATTTCTCCCCAAGTTTTTGCCTTCTCGTTTGTGTAACCGTAGTTGATAGCGGTCTCCTCCACTAACAACGAAAAACAGACGGTGTCTAAACAGGTGACCAGTTCACTGATAAGGTAGGCCAGTGCTTAATTTCTGAGGAATTTCTGTGTATTAATACTACAAGCTCATGACTCAGTTCAAACAAAGTGTCAATGAACCTGAGAGTCCCCCAAAAAAGTTTCTGTCCTTTGAGGAGAATGTATTGTTAGATTTTTATTTTAGTCTTAATTATGTCTTGTAGAGATCTTATACAGGAAATACCTATTAGCTAATCCATGCAGCTTTTCAAATGGAAGGCACAAGCTGTAAATTGGTTCTATAAAGGGAGGGAGGGAGGGTAGAAGAAGGCGTATAACACAAGGAATAAAGGGTCATATTTCCTTTAAGATACGTCTGCCACGAAGGCTAAACTTGTCAGAAAACCCTGCTTATTGAAATCATAACAAAACTTAAAGGCTACTTTTGTGCGTGACCTTGAGGTTTAGCTTGTTCTTCTATAAACAAATAATAAAGAAAAATGGCAATCCAAATGACGTCCGGAAAGCAGCCTGGTGTTATTCTTAATAAAACCCGGCGTCTTTTTACTAATTAACAATTAGTTCATGCGTCAGCGTGCGTATGTCGAGATATTGAGCACGCGGGAAGTTTGGAGAGCACGAAAGAGGCGTAAGAGTTGCACGAGGCGCAGCCGAGTGCAACTCCAGCCTCTTGAGTGCTCTCCAAACTTCCCAAGTGCTCAATATCTCGACATACGCACAGCTGCAGCATGAACTAATTGTTTTATAACATTATCAAAGCGGTCAATGCAACAGTTAACTTAAAATTTTATTATTGTTGGGCGCGCTCAAAGCAGTACGCGTCAATGTTTACGTGACTATATATTTTTTTTCCTCACAGTTAATCTTGTGTTTTTATCCTGAAACAGAGAGAAAGTGTACTCTAAAATGATTGTAAAATCCATATTTAGGTGCCGGAAAACTATTAATTTACCGAAAAATTGCCATTGAGAGAAAACAACTTTGCAAAGAATGATCTCACGCCATAGCCCGCGCAGCTCGCGGAGATCACAACAACAACAACACTCACCTCTTTTCACTACTATCGGTTAACAAATTCAAACGTTTCCTCTCAAATTTCCTTATAAAACACATGGTAAACGCGTCATTGTCCATTGCTGAGTTATGGATGCACTCAGGAGATTCAGGATTGCTAAGCTCACAACAACTCGAAGAATTACGAATAGTTTATTGACGTCATCAGCGTGCTCAATAGGAATATGAAGCACGCTCGCGCTATTGAATTTGATTAGGCGAATTTTCTAGCTATGTTATAATACTCCTTTATCTCTGATCATGAAAACAATAAATGTATCTCTTTTCATTAAACATGTTTTTTAGTTATCGTTTACTTATAGTTGGTGCAGAAACTTTCTGAATTATTTAAAAACTAAAAAGAAGGACCAGAAAACGCAAGGCTGGGCGCGAGTTTCACAATACATTTTCTTATATTTTCTCCTTGTCAATTTTAACCGAAAATCTATGATGGGATATCTTTGAAAGGAGTTGTTGATCATGAAAGAGTCCAAGCAATAGGCAAAGCCACAAGTTGCTCGGCAACTTTTCGGCAGCTTTTGAGATTTTGGGCAACTTTTGCGATTTTCGGCCACTTTTAAAATTCTTGGCAAGTTTTGGTTTAAATTATTTTTTATTTTTTTTGCGACATTTATTAGCTATCGAAAAAAAAAAAAACATCAGCTAAATTCAAGTGGTTTATACTACTGAGTGAGTGTGTGGACTCCAGGACTGGCCCAATTACCAATGCCAGCTTGGTGTTGCACGCCTGTCCATGAGGTAAGCGGTATCACATGATCCGTTTTACGAAATGGCGGACAACAATGTCTAGCTGGGAAGAACGTGCCTATGAAGGGGCGATCAATTCAACTGTTGAATTTGAGTTCTATTAATCAATGAAGTTTTCTTTAAAAAAGGAAATACGAATAAAACCTACTTATACTGTGCACGATCGAAACCGCAACAAAAACCAACTTCAAGCGCAAGCAAATAATAATAATAATAATAATGATAATAATAATAATAACAATAATAATAATAATAATAATAACAATAATAATAATAATAATAGGAACTTTTCGGCAA
>OZ037775.1:33551318-33583818 GCA_964035525.1 Porites cylindrica | reverse complement strand
TGGTCAGTCTTTGTTTTGTAGCCTGTGTTGCAACCGGCCCACGCACTCGTCTAAACCATTTGTATAGTCCTAAAGTGGCCACAGAACACACACAAACCGGCTTGCTTTTAATTTTGTCAGCTAAATTTGAGCTTTTGTGTACAGTTTAATAACGCAAGCGCCCTGGATAAATCTATATATTAAATAGTCTCACGCTTGTAACCGATGATTTCCTTTGCCACTGTTTAATATAACTGCCTAAAATAAATAACTTAGCGCATGTATGAATTAGTAAGTTGCAATTGTTAATAGACATTTTAATTATTTCTTTTGTTATCTTTTTTTAATTCATCTTATTATTCATTCAAAATATTTCCCCAATTCTGGACAAGACCGTATCCCAGTTAAGATAACCATTAGTATCAGGAAAAAACAGTGATGCGCGGATGTTCTTGGCCCTTTTCTTGCCCTTGAACAATTCTTGCCTGTTCTTATTACTCAGTTTAGCGCAATTTGTGTCATTATCCATGGCCTTCTTTACGAAGTTGTTACTCAATCTTTTCACATAGCAAGAAGAATTCTAATGTTACTTTTGCGATTTTTGAGAAATTTGCTATTTCTTCTATACTTTTCTGTTAGCAGTTTTCTTTAAATCTTTTTTTGCTAAGATTGAGAAAACAATTTGCTGGCAAATTTTTACTAACAAGATCGATCCTGGACATAAGTGAAATTTTAGGGGTTAAACAAGGTGCATTACGGTCTATGTGAAAGTAGTGAATTAGTTTTCTTTGGCATGGCTTTTAGAATTTACGAAGTCGTTCGTGAGGATTGTCAGCTGCGTAGTTGCTTTGTTTGTTGAAAAGCGAGTTATTGTTGAATTGAAGGTTTTTCAATATGATATGACAATTTAGCTACAATTTAACAAAACCTATAAACTCAAACAACAAAAAAGAACAGTTTTTTTTAAACCTTTGTGAAACATTTTTAGATTGAGAAAGTGAAAGGAATTTTGCAATTTGATTCTGCACTTTTGCTTTCGATCATTAGATAAAAGTTAAGACGCAGGAGCCTTTTAAAACAGCATGAAATATCCTTTTTTAGGTATCAAACGGCTTGGAAACTAAAATTTGATAGCATTTTGTTTTGAATAAGGGTATGGGCATGATTTTCAGTTGAACATGCCTAGCGAGCGTCAAAATCGCATCCAGTCTGAGGATTAATGAGAGAGGGAAAATTTTATACATTTAGGCATGACAAAATTCAAGGGAACATTGGTACTTAGAAATAACATCTCATAGGCATGGAAAAAATGGGTTCATGCCCTCGCAGCCCAAAATTGACCTTAAAAATTGACCCAGCTAAACTTAGGTCCCAGATCTCTCGCCGGGTTGATAATTCATTCCCAGTTTTTGCTCCTCTGGCTTGGCATGCCAGGCATGCCGATGGTGAAGCCACTTGGTTTGGCATGCCCAGCATGCCAGGCAAGAAATTGGCATGCCCAACGAGACTGATTTTGATTTTCGCTTCAGCATCATATCCTGCGAATCACATATAATCGCCAAATATATCTTAAGGAGCTTGAAGTTACAGGTTTCATGCCTGGCAATAAATGCAGATTATAACAAAAAAAGTCATGTTTGTCACGTGTGTCACGAGATCGACTGGCAAAACTGAAGACAGAAGCCTGGATTTATAAATAAAAAGCACAACAAAACAACATTATTCATGCATAAAATAGAATACTTAACTTGCAATCAAAGATTAATCCTTTTATTTCAAACCGATACTGACATTTCTGGGTCCAGATTTAAATTTGATCGCGGAAAAGCGTCTTAAACAATAAGATAACAAATCTTCTCAGTATAAACTTATCCATGCTTAAGTTTTATCGCGTCGGAATGTTTCCCGGTCAACAGCATTAAAAGACTGGTGAAAATGAAGCTTACCAGGTCGTTCAAGTCAGTACGAGAGTACGACGTTAATACTGCAAAGACGTCCTGATTTGGTGAATTTGGACTGCCTTCTCAGAGAGATTTTGCTTAGTTTTTCAGTGCGCTCCTTGTCGGCTATGCGAATCTCGCAAACTGTTTTACTCCTTGCTGACGATAGTCCTTTGAGCAACGTCATCAGCGTCATCCGAAGATACCCCGAGCATGCACGAAATCGGCCGAATTTCCGCAGAAGTGTTTTCGGATGACGAGGAATCTAGTTTGTTGTAGCGTGGCAGTTGTGGCGTCACGATGTCGTCATGTCTCTTCGCACTTGTTTGTCTTTTTTTTCTGCGGTGCATGGTTGAGATGTTGGTGAATGCTGGACAAGAAATGGATTCTGCGAGAGACTGTAAGTACAAATTTAGTATTAATTTGGTAAAGAAAAAGCCTGAATATCGAACAAATCCCGTGAATTAGCCTTTTGGCATTCAGTTTATCTTGCTGTTGAGCATGCCTAAGAACTCCGGCATAAGTGGTTGTCAACTCGTTCACTTCGGATTGTTTCTGTTTGTATGTCTTGTAATCTTCTTCTGCTGCTAAGAAGACTAGAGAAAACTTCAAAATAAGAAACCAAAGCTAAAAAAAGTCAGGTCTAATTTTATAGCTCGAGTATAATTATTTTTGGCACCTACGGTCATATTTTTCCACTGTACTGGTAAAGTTACTTATTTTTGCTGCACAGTTTGACTGTTGTTTGAAAGACAATCAAACGGATATTACAATCACTTTTGGAGACAAAATAAAATATCCGTAAATCAAATGCCAAAATCAGATTTGGATTTCGCTTTAAAAAAATGAACATGCTTCGTGTGTCAATGCAAAGTTGTAAACAACTCAATATAAGCAGTCTGTGAATGTGCGTTTAGGTCCACAAAACTAATTTTTCTTTTGGACATCTCATCCAAGCAAAGACTTAAGGCTTACATTGCTTGTCTACGAGTGTACTACAAAATGCTTTGCTACAGTAAGCCTCTGAGAGGCGATTCTGGTAAATTTATAGAGCGCTAAAATGCAAATAATTGTAAGCTTAAACAACCTGGCTGGGTCCGACTTTTGAATTACAAAATGTTCACGTTTGCCGGCTCTACTTTAAATGAACGTGGTTTTTGAAATGATTTTGTACTATTTTAACCCGAAAATTATGATTGGGTTATAAAGCTTTTAAAACGGACGAAAACTAAACTAATAAACATGTTCAATGTAAGAAACTAAGATTTAGTCGCTTTTTCAACTTTGCTTTGTGGGCCGAAAAATTTACCTTTACGCAAAAACAAAAGCAAACAATGAGGCTTTTATTCGACATATTTTCTGAGAATTTTATCTGATCAATTTAATGTCACTAGCATTGCTTTCGTATAGGAATTTTCCTAATTATATGAGCTTTTAATTTAATAATTTTGATACTCTATAAACTTCTCATTTGATAGCCTCACTTTTTTATACACCGATTGAGAAACAAATTCGCTCTCGTTAAATCCTATTTTATGACCTATTTATTAGAACTCTAGGTAACATACGAAATGATGTAACCGGACAGGCTTTAACCTTTGGTCCTAATTTATTTTTTCTTCGCAACCCCTAATCAGTTGACAGGCCGTGAGAGAATATCGCCACAAAAAGATACGAAAAAAGTTTTCGCTGAGTTTCCTTTACATATTCCGGCTTTATATGGGTCTACACCTTGCCTGCTTAAAAATGAAACTGTTGTTCAATTAAGTGTCAGTCAAACTCGGTATGATCTTTACTTGCAAATCCAAATGCAAAGGTTTATTTCGCAGTAGAAAAGCGTGTAAACATCATCGAACAACGCAATAAATTGGCTAATGTGAAACCACGTTTCTTTCACTTTATTTACCATGTATTTATCTCAATTGCACACTCTTGTGAAATTAGCCTCAGACAATTAGTTGCGACCTTTAACAGACTCAACAAGCCAGTATGAAAATATGTTAAGAGAAGCTGAACTCTACATGTTCTATTTCTTTTTTTCATATTGCCCTTGCATGTGTTAACATTCCATTTCTTTTTTGTTACAGGTAACTTCCAGACATGACTAGGAGATAATTACTTTTCTAGAGAGCAATTCTTTCATACTGTCAGTTATTACTGACGTACTTTGAGTTAAAGACAAAGAACACAGACACTGCTAATGACACAAAAACATTAATCTCTGGCAAGCCTACAAAACAAGAGAGAGGAACTCAGACTCCTTATCAAAATGTGAAACAAGATAAAAACAGCTTTTCTAACGTAGGGAAAATTGCGTTAGAGAGATTTGTAATTGCAACGTTATATTCAAGCACATTGCATTGTCAAACATCATAATTTACTGAATAATGAACAGTGATTTGGGGGCTTAGCTCAGTTTGTAATGAACTTTGAAAGATATTCTATAACCTTGTATTTTTAAAAGCTTTCATGGAACATAGATGCATTTTATTATACAATGAAAATAGTCTCTGTCTCTCTTTTTACTGATTTCAGTCAATTCCATTTTATTCGCAATGTGAAGTGGGAATCCTATTAAAGACTCATTAAAAGGGGTGAGGAGTTTTAAGCATCCCCCAACAGATCATCTCCACGATGACGCTGTTTTATTACTTCGGCAGAATCCATCAGGGTTTTACTTTCTTGTGAAAATTAGAGCTTTTGTTATTTAAACTTCGCTGGGACAACCAAATCTATGAAAATGAAAGGAATAGCAATGACGTCATCGTGTAACCGTACATCAAAAGATAAGCACTGTGATCTGTTTAGTTTTTTTTTTTTTAGCCACGCTTAAAATATCTGTAGATTCAAGGAATTATAACCTGTGCGTTGAGAGCGTGCCAGAGACCGATTTTGGCATGCCCGGCATGACCCAGATTATGGCACGCCCGGCATTCCAGAGAATTTAGCATGCCGGGCATGTCAGAAAATTTGGCATGCCCGGCATGCCGGAGATTTTGCTGGGTATGAATTACTTATTACTAGAACCTAGGCTTCTCGCGGCCTGGGTGAGAAGGTCACCGAACCTCAAATTATGCTTACAGGGCATGCGAAATTCTGTTGCATGCCAATTTCAATGCAAAACCACTCTGGGGCCACCCCCTCTATTACCAGTGAGCAAATCATTGACGATAGGCATGGGAAAAATCCTTGCATGCTAACCAACATTGAAAACGTAGCAGAAATGTCCTCAATTGCTGAGTCATGCCCTAGGGGAGGCTTTAAGGTACAGAATTTCCTGACATGGATAAGGGAATTTTCCGTAAACAGCGTGTGATCATGCCGGCTAGGACGTATTGCCTCCGTATTGCCCCTTTTTACCGCTAGCTAGGCTCGTTTTTAGGTTCCATGGCCTGAAATGACGAAAAATTCATGCCCCAAATGTAAAAAGTCCAAAAACGTCCTCGAAATTTTAGTTTCCAAGCCGTTTATCAGGATGAAATGGAAAAGGATAATTTTGAAACATGTATTAATTTCAAATTCCCTTTAATGTCGAGTTAGAAAAAAAAAAATTATTATACTGAGGGGAAGCTCAAAACAACCTTTGTCGTTAGAGATCAATGAAACCTACCTTTTCAGATACATAATGGGATTAATATATTAGCTCTCTATTAATTAGCTCCCCTTATAGCCATGTAGTCACAGCCAGATCACCTTAAATTTTAACAAAACCACGACTTGTCAAATTATCATGACGATAAAGTGAACAAATATTAAACCTGCTTTCATAGTAGAAACCCGTTCTCTGAAATGTTAAAAAGATACGTCAGTAGATAAGCGCCAACACATGACATGATCCAACCCACCACGAAAAAAAAAAAAAAAAAAATGTATATATATATATATATATATGTTACCAACAAGGACGCACTAAAGCTTAGACTTCGAGCAGTCTCTCTTTTTTCTTGGTCCGTCGAGACAAACGCGCGATACACGAAAATGACCACGCGCGTGACTGTAGACGCGAGACGGTCCTCGTTGGATTCTCTTAAAATGCATTTTCTTTCGCTTCCGTCCGTTATTAATTAACAGCAGGAGCCCATCAAATCAATTTGAATTTGATAGGCTCCTGTTAACAGTTAATGAATTAGGCTGAGTATCTTATGAAGAGGGTGGGAGGGTGTCTTATGAAGTGGGTCGGAGGGCCTACGGCCTCGACGGATAACACCCTCCTCGATCTCCATAATTCTTCATATAATACGAAAGCCGAATTCAATAACTGTTTTATTATTCGTTCAAAATAATTCCAAGTTTAAAAACATAGCTAAAACATGCTTACCTCCATCGATCCATCGATGTTCAGTTCATCTTCGATAGTGTACGTTTAGGTTTGTCCAGCTCCGCATATATTCTCCAAATAGCAGATGTCGCCCTTCGAGTTGTCTTCTTGCTGTTCTTGCCGTGTTTTTAGCTATGTTTTCGCCTAGTTCTTACTCTTGAAACGAGTGAAATGTCCGCCATTTTTTTAAGTTCACAACCAAAACAACTCAACCTCGTCCCCAGGTCTTCTCGGTTAACGGTGCCTTAACCTGCGAAAACGCTGCATTTTTGACGTCATTTCCTCGTTAAAGTCAAAATTCCTCAAAATTTGGTCATCAGTAACTAGTTATGGTGAATTAAACATGTGCTTTTAGCCAATCAGAATTGGGGAAATATTTTGAATGAATAATAAGATGAATTAAAAAAGATAACAAAAGAAATAATTAAAATGTCTATTAACAATTGCAACTTACTAATTCATACATGCGCTAAGTTATTTATTTTAGGCAGTTATATTAAACAGTGGCAAATTTGTCATCGAAGATCGACAAAGAAGTCACAATTTCACATCTGCCCCTTTCTGTCTCCATTTGTTCATTGCGGCAGCACCGTCTTCGTTTGGTTGTTTTTCTGGCATAGCTTATTATCTCAGAAATCATTGTAGCTGCGATCGCTGTGACCACTAAGATCGCTAGAAAGTGGTTTCCATATGATAGCTTATGATCGCTGTGATCGTTGAACTTTTAAACTGTTCACATTCACACATAACACTGGATATCCCTAGGTAGAGTAGCTAATCAGAGCGCCCGAAAAACACTATCCACTGTTTTAGTATACTAAATGGTTTTATCCCTAAATGTGACTGATCGATATTACATGTATCTAGCTGATATCAGTGGGGCGTTTCTGACATCCTGGAAATTATCAAGAAGATTCTAAGGTCATGAAAAAAAAAGGCACCACTTCAATGTCACAACAAAGTTCGGCAATATTATCCTCTCCTTTCCCGCTCTTTACAGGTACAGTAAAAGCTATTCTCAAACCTAGGGGGATAAAGTTCTTGTCTGCCTGGGTTTTCTTAGCTTTAACGGCTTTAATTAAATAAACAGCGTCCCCTGGGTGAATTTGGCATCATTTTGTATTCCGGCAAAAGAAGCTTACCCGGAGCAAGGCTCGGCCGCATCAATCATTGACCTAATATGTCAAGGAAAATGAAGCATACATAATTTCAAGTCCCAAAAAGTGGGAAAAGCCAAAGAGGATTCTGTTAGTATGTTTAAACTAAATGTGGCGTAAACTAAAATTGCCTAGAATGCGTATTGTGCGTATTTTTAAGGGCAATTTTTTGACAAAGATGGCAACTTTAAACAGTGGTGGTCTTCGATGTCACGAAGTGGATTTTACAATAGCAAAGCAATATTCAGATTTTAAAGAGTAGCTTTACCCCCTCTCACCCCCATCCAGCAAAGTAGCATTCTTCACCTACAATCCTGGCCAAAAGGGTTTGGGACACCTCCCCTTTTTCAGTTGGTTTTGTATGGAATTTGCAGCTAACCTGCGATACACACTCATAAATACGGCCTTAACAAGATTTTTCCCCCACCCCCCTAAACTAATTTGAGGTCCATAAAGTTTACAAGATATGTAAAAGGTGTTTGACTTGTAACACCCAACACTGTTCGGGGGGAGAGAGGGTCAACATGAATTACATTTTCCTCACCTAAAACCCAAAGTGTCCCAAACGTTTTGACCAGGATTGTAGTTGCAGTTCCTCTTAGCCTTCGACTTTAGACTCTCCGTTTATAGATTTTTTTTTTTTGGCTTTACAACTTTAAGATATAATCAGGAACAATATGCAACCGAAGTGATGCTTTTACTGCTAATGTTTATTATCAGATAGACGGTAAACAGACACTAAACGAAAACATAACAGATAATGGAGGACTTAATCTGGCATTCAAGGTATAAAACCCTCTGAAAAAGTTTACTTGAGTAGGGGAAGTTATACGGTATATAAGGTTTCTTTCCAAGTGGCAATTGACAGTGTACAGAATGAATCAACCCGATAAATTGAGCGAGTCATGTCTTTTTTTAGTCAGTTTTCATCATCATCATCATCATCATCATCATCACCGTTATTCATTACCATTTCCATATAAAAGAAGATGACTTGCTTTGAACAGGACTCCGGTTGTCATATTGCATATGAAGCCATATATTGAAGTTATAGCATCTCAATTGACCTTTACTTTGCCAATTTGTCTTATTTGGCTGGAAGAGACCACCCACCTGAATTTTTAGAATAATGCATGCATTTACGAGAAATGAATGGGCCGCAACCTAGTCTTTCACTTCATTCAATAACTCAACAAAATAGTGGGTACAAAAGTTAGGCTACGATTTGGCTTTGTGAGTATATACTTTGTGGTTTGGTATTAGACCATGCAGGTCAGACTTGAACAATATTCTTACAATCTCTTATTGCACGCTTGTAAGACGTTAGTAGAGAGAGAAGGCTCGGAGGGAGCCCTGCCTGGGCTGGGACAAACTGAAGAACAGTTATTTTTTGTTGCATTTGCAAGGGTTAGTATCAGTTGCATGTAATTTGTGTGAGCTCAGCTAACTCCTACAAAAGAACTACCCTAAAGCAACTTTCTAAATAAATTTTTGATTTATTGTTGTTGTTGTTTGTCATTTTCGTACTTGGCTCAAACACAATAGTCGCGTAGTTATAATTGTGCCAAAATTTGCTGAACTTACACATAGGCCGTGACAAAAGCAATTAAAACCGTCTTTGTTTATCTGCTGTGTTGACTTTTAATTTGACATCAAAATAGGCAAGTCGTTCAAACCTTTTTTCCCTCTACTCTCCTTGTTTCCTTCTCTCTTCTTGGACCTATCGTTCATAAACGTTTTGCGCTAAAATAGCCCCCCTCTGAAAGATGGTACTTTTAAGACATCCCAAGCATTCAGTACGGCTCTAATTTGGAGTCTAATCGTAATTAATGGCTGACATGACATCCTAACGAAACTTGTTTTATTTCTCTGATACTAGAAGCTCTTTGAACTTTTTTTTCTTGATTTTTTTACACAATGAAATGAAAACTTATTTTGCATTTCAGCTCTTGTTTCTTCTCGGATATAGACTAGAAAGGGCTTAGATTGCTTAGACAATTATGTCTTAAAATTTTGTGAACAGTACAGCACTGGCTACACATACTAATGTTATTTTTATGTCTTTTTTCATCAGCCATGGTGTTGCTTATACAAAGAAAAGGCGGCCCTTCGCCAGCTTGAGATTGACTCCCACAGTTTTCCGAAATACAGGTAGATTTTTAGGATTGTTTGTAAGTTTGTTTTATTTCTTGCTTTCGTTTTTGTTAATAGTGAGCTTGGTTATTGATTTATATATTTCCAGTTACTTCCAATTGTAATAATGGCGATGATGATGATGATAAAATAATAATAATAACGACTATTATGATGGTGATGATAAATAACAAATACTTGACTCTAGAAAATAACCAACTTTGAAAAAGTAACCGTTATGTAGATGATGTTCAGAAACAGAAATTAATTTAACGCTTTTTGGAGTTTTATAGTTTGATTTTATTAAATAAAATATTATCAACGGTCTTTTTTTGAAAAATCTTAATTAAATCACTAGCAGGTGAGATCAGGACTCCACAAAGGGTATGGGATATAATAATTTTCAGGAAATGCAGTAATCCGTATAATTTATGTTCATTTTAATTGGACTATTTTTTTAGGATAAATGATCCACTCCAAAACTTTGCTAAATTCGCAGAAGCCTTTCATTGTAAACCAGGAACTCCCATTAACCCAGAGAACAAGTGCTCCTCGTGGTGATCAAATCTGGTGTCCAATTGTTTTGCCGCCTATGTGGACCACAAAACTTGTTGCATGCAACAGCAACAAAGATTCTTAGGACTGTATACATATTGGAATGTAGATGCTAGTACTTTGCAAGACGACGAGGCTTCGATTCTATCTAAGACCTAAATGTTGAAGAAAGATGATTAGGAAACTGAGGTTTGAGTGTACATATAAATTTAAAGACCCAGTTTTTTAAAAAGCTTTAGACCTCAGCATAAACACTGTAGCATAATAATCAAATGTTGTAAGTAGCATAACTAATTTACTTGCTTTGTCCTTAATGGGGTCAATACCCGGAATGGGGGGGGGGGGGGGAATACTGAACAAATTTTTATACTGTGAGGCTCCGCCCCAAGGTCCAACCCCTTACCCTTTTATATAACATTTTTCACGAGAAAGGTACCCTTTTCGTATATCTTCTATTGACAAATGGTACCCCTTTCACATACTTTGTTTAGAACTTTGCATCCTTTTTAAGTGCTGTAAATACACTGCCGTTTAAATAGGAATCAATCACAAAAATAGAACGTTTGCTCAACTTTATAAAGCCATAAGGCAGACACAAATCACAGATTTCCCTACCCTTTCTTATACTTCAACGAGTAAAATCCCTACCCTTTCCTATACCTGAAGCCTTAAAAAGGCACCCCTTTCGGGAGGAGCTTTCCCCCCAGGGGGGTCTATAACTGTTTGTCCACAATTATTCAAAACCAAAGCTCTCTAAAGCCAGGGTGAAACGAATGTTTTTCATGAGACAAATGTACTGTTCCAATTAGTGATAATCATGGCACATTTTTCTTATCCTGTCACAATTTGTGAAAACCCATTGCACTTTCTAATACCTATTACAGTAAGCAATAAGCCGTTTCGCTCTTATGGAGGCTGAAATTTTTAGTAAGTGTCCATTGCACTTTGCAATAAACTAAGTAGCAGTAATTTATGATATAATTCCAGCGCAGTCGGTAAGAAACGTTTTGAGACTGTTCCAGTTTATAACTGATTCGACATGCATCTAGGGTGGGCACATGCCAAAACCGTTTCTTAAAGGTCACGTGACTGACTGTGTCGTTGTTTTCGTGAGAGAAAAACTAGAAGGAGACAAGTTTGGCCAGTAGTGTGATAGAGAGTTCCAAAACTTGGGTCAGTCTTTTTTTTTCATTTCAGAGTGCAACGTGGCTTATTACTTATCACAGTTGTTATAACGTGCAATCTGAATGACTGTAAAGGAAAAAAAAAATGAGACGTTTTAACGAACGCACTGTTAATGAGTAAGAACCGGTTTGCCCATCAGCATTAGGTTGGTCACTTTTAAAGGTTAAAACGTAATAAATTAGCGATAATTAATTGCTTTGCATCATTTTAGCTACAAACTATACTTTTATTGTTGAAAGAAGTTTTCACTCAAAAACGGCCTCGTATGACGTAGTATCTCGTAACCATAGTAGCTGACCATCACTAAACTCTTATCGTCTAGAAAGAAAAATCAGAAAAACCTCAGAGGGCTGGCCCCCGCTCCTTGTACGTCCGAGGGATAAAATATCGACTAACAAATCTTAAATGATAGAAACTCCAAAAAAAGCTAGCTCTTCTTTTCTAGTAACACTCAGCTTTAAGTCAAAGAATACAAACCAGTTGCACTGTCCCACATCGCGTCCACTTCGTATACGCTATCAACAACGATCCCCTGTTTATAATATCCTAATTATCTACAAGTTAGCTAGAACAATCTGCTATTATTCTGTTGTAAATTTAAATGCATTTCAACCCTTGGACGTATAAGGGGTTGGGGTTGGTGGTCGCCACCCAGTTCTCTCATCCCTCTCCTTAAGCTTTTTTCTGAGTTTTCCTAGAGGGTAAAACATCAGCACCTGATGTTTTCAGTGCATGTATGTTTATCCTTTGCGTGCATTTTTAGTCAAGCCCAGCTGTAATAGTCAGTTTCTATAGTCACGAGATATAACGTAATAAGTAGAAGGTGGTGAAGCCATTGTTTGTTTAAAACCTTTTTCAACAGTAAAATGAAATCTTGTGGCTAAAATCATACAAAGTGCTTATTTATGTGTTATTGTTCATGTCAAGCACAAAAATGTCGCCATTTCTCTCGGTTTTAACCTGATTTCTAAATATTAGTAAAATCCAAGATGGCGACCATTGTTGGTGACGTCAGAGGTCTCCAGCAGCGCCACCACCCACAAAATATACCTCATCTTGTTAAGAAGATCAAAGGCTTTCCACTGGAAGTAAAATCGTTTTGAAATACTGCAACATATTAAAAACTCTGGGGAAGGGTTCCATTCACCCCTCCTCCTCCCTTGTACCACGGTGGGGGTATGGATTTGCGTGTACGTCCGTGTAGAAGGGGCCTACATTAAGAAAGCTGAATAACTGCTATAATTCTCTTAAGATTAAAAATATCGTGTATCTTCTAGTTCTATTGAAAATTTCAAACAGTTTAGATGCATTTTAAAGACATTTCTGAACATGGCGTCCAAACTCGTTAACTAGTATGAGTGACAAGACGAGACGCCTGGCTTGTCTGGATTTAAACAGAAATTTCAAATATAGAAGAATAATAAATGATGATAATGGCGATAATAATTCATGTGATGCATTGCCAGCCTCCCCCCCCCCCCCCCCCCTGGTTTAACAGAAACTTCAAATTGGCTGTAAACAATCAAAATATATATTCCTTTAATTGGAATATTAGGTCAATAAAGGCCCATAAACTGAACTTGCGCCTTTGTTCGTTTGAAAAAAGTGTTGAAGGCAAACCGAAAAAGGCCACTTCGCTTGTAGCAATAGAACATGTTCTCGCCAGTTGAAAAAGAAAAGCGAGTCAAATCAAGCGAGTGATCAATAAAATCGCCTCAACCTTTGAATCAACTCGCTAAATTAAAAACAAAAAGTTTTTTAATTGTCTATAAATGTTAAAAAATTTAATTGCCTCATACTAGAGCTATTGAAATATCAATTATATGTGAGAACATCTGAACAATCAACGCTCCTGTGACTGTTATGTCAAGTAGTACAAAAAAGTCATAAAATAACGGCTGGAAGGTACCAAGAGATGATAAATAATGAAGCTTCCAGAATTTAAAGATAGTGGTTATTTTCCTGTTTATTGCTGTCGTAGAGAGCCCATTGGAAAACGCTAACAAAAAGGGGAAAAAAAACAACAACAACACACAAACGCGGGCACAAAGACGTGCACCTCTGAAGACACTTAATGTTGTCAACGGTTGTTCCGTGTTTTGACCATTCTCTTTCTTTATTGCACTTCTCTTAACACCTTGCGATAATACTTATTACAGGGGGTGATGTTAATCAAGATACCGTTTTTATTTTGTTATGAGACGGTCGCACACGCGGGCCCGGCTTAGTATGGAATGGTCATGGTAATTCTTACAAAGGTTCCAAGCCTTCATAACACTAAAAAATGGAAAATGCACATCACAATAAATTGATTTTTGTTGTTTTGATTAACATTTTCCAAAGTATTTTAGCTTTGACGTTTTTTTTTTGCTTTGGAAGATAATTGAACAAGAATTATTTGGTTGCTTCTGGCTCCACTGCTCTTTCATAACGTCTGCGGGAAGGCGATGAAAAAAAAAGAAGCTTTAAGAAAAACTTGAGTTCAATTCTAGTAAAATGTGTTAGTACTAGAATTACATTCGAAATCAAATTTTTTACTTAAAAAAGGTCTAACATTAGGTTGCCACAATACTGTAAACCCCTGGTGACACTAAACTGACAGATTATATTTAAAGATCATATCATGCAGATTTTCAGGCAAATTTTGCATGTGCAAAAGGAAGCCTGAAAAATTATTCTGCACAATAGTGCATCAAAATTAACCCAAATACCGAAACCGCAGTGTTTATAAATCAAGTGCGTAGATGTTAAGCGTGCGATAAACATACGATCGTCAAGCTCGTTTTGTTCATTACCTCACTACAACAGCTGGAGTTGTCTGGTACTATATTCATTACTGACCTGGATCATAAACTCTGAGGGAAAACAGTTGACTTTAATGAGGTTGTTTCACCTAGTTGTCGACCCTGAAGGGGATTCAGATTCACTACGTTGGGCTGCCTTTGGGTTTGGAAGGGCACATATCACACACACACAAATACTAGTTCAAGTATGAAATTAAATTCTATAGTCCTGCATTCACAACCAGTGGGACGAGTAGCAATTTTTAGACCACACCATCGTCATACTTAGATAATCTTTTAGCCTTTCTTATGAAAACTTTCGTAACAGACAAGAAAACATCTGTAATAATAATATTGAAATTAATAAAATCGAAAATTGAGCTAGCAGAATATTTTTTCATTAACTGGCACTCGCGCGCGTGTAAATTACGCATGCTGACAAATCTAGCCGGAAATGGATCTGATGCAGACGGCTGTTCCATTCAGTTTTCAAATAACCAGTTCGTGTTCACCTTTTAGGATTTGTAGAGTTATCATACTTTAAAAAAGGAAGCAGATCATTGCGAGGCAAAATTTTTTTTCATCAATAATACCGCGACGTAAAATTAAAATTGCCGCCCACCCGGCTTGGACTCTGAACACTGCAGTACCGTACTTTGAAATGAAAAATACCGCAAAACCGCATTACCCCAAACCCTTGCGATCCCCTCTTGTTTCTGTTTCTTGTCGCCAAGAATTTCCCCATATTGTCCTCGAAATCATGCTAAGAACTATCTCGACAAAGCGCCGGAGGGGAATAAGGAACTTGCTTATTGCCACAGTGTGTTTATACATTGATGGACCCATTATAGAGAGAAGGTCAACTATAAGCTTTGATTTCTAAATCTATCTTTATTCACAGAAGGCCTATTTAGAAGAAAATCAAAGCGAGGTTATTATCTTTTTTCGCCACTCATATTCTTCTTACAGTAGTAAGTTTGTAAGACATATCTAGTAGCAGGAAGATCTCAGCTGCAAGCTTGTTATAGTTTTTCTAAAGCGATCTCCTCTTTATGAGTACAATAAATTATATGAAAATTGCATCAATGACGCTGACTTAATTAAATTTAATAACGCATAGCAATATGGATAACTGGTAGGTTAATATAGGTTAATAATATAGGTTACCGGGTATCGTATACAGTAAAAGGTAGCGTTACAAGGCAGATCATTTAGTTACCTTTCAGTAGAAAATTATTTTTAGCGTCTCTTTCTTAACGCTTACATAATAACAACAGAGCTTTTTTAAACTCTGGAATTCTGATACTGTACACAATGGGATTTACAAGGGAGTTTGCATGAAGTAAAACAAGCAATGCATTTTTTAAACGTATAGGTTGAAAGGGAGATAAAAAGGAATATAAACTCGGGGTTGAACAGGCAACACAGAAATATATATTATATGGCAGCCACAACGCTAAAGATACCAAAGTTGTTACTAACAATGTCACAGTAAGTTTTCTTTGTCTTAAACTAGCTGCAGCAACGCGCTGAGGATGGGCTCTACAACGAAACTTTAAGAAAATTAGTGTGTAAGAAACGAAGATACTAAAGAGACACAAACAACAATATATTGGAAACGAAAAATAGTACTTCCGCTCGTTTGAGGCCAGGTAGATTGGTAATTGGAGAATCGCTTGTACAATACCAGTTAAAACCCAGATGGCAGCAATTGCTAAGAAGTAGACCCATGTTTTGGTGACACGATGTCTAAATGGAAAGAAAGTGGCGTGAAATCGCTCTAAAGAAATCACAGCAATGTTTGTCAGGGAGACGAGAGGGAAGAAATAACTGCCAGCTAATAGTAAACTTTGTACTTGCGAAGAATAATCGATTTGTACGAAGTTACAAGCCATCAGAGAATGGACTTGTGCAACACTTCCGGAAAATACTCCAACAAACATGTCAGCCACGGTCAAATGTATAACCAGGTACAATGTACGAGTGCGAAGATTGTTGTTCTTTATAAAAATGACGATGGTAAAAAGGTTCACTGTCACTATAGCAACAGACTCGGTTAGGAATAGAACCAGCCAGGTGATGCACTCGGTAGAAGACAACATCTTGAATCCTTGTTGGTCTTGGTCGGTTTTAGCCAGAAACTGTCGAAACAATTTCTTTGATAAGTTCATTATCATTAGGGGAAGGGAGCGCAACTTGACCTTGTCTTAGATCAGCTGTTAGATTGATATTAAAGTAAACATTTTTACATGCAAATCTGCAATTCAGCCTCTGTACATTGTTTGTGTGTGTGTGTGCTGCAGTGAGGAGGAAGGCTAGCTCACTAAACTCTTTTGAAAATACTATTAATTCATAAACGCTCTGTTCAAGTGAACAAAATAACATCTCTGACAAACAAGTAGGCAAACTAGGATCTCTTAGACAAAGGAGGGGTATTAAAATGATTTCCTCTGCTAATTAAGTTTTTAAACAGTTTTGAGATTCGATCACCTGCGTCTAGATGCTCAAGACATCGAGACACTAACTTCATAATTTCAAATTTACTATCTCTACGAAGACCGAAGACAAAACACATCCGCATTTTTCAGATTCCAAAATTGCCTTTAGACTCTTTTCTATACCTTTTTTTTTCCCAAAAATTAAGTGACGTTTTGAGAGCATAAAGTAAGATTAAATGCGCGTTGGGCAGATGATAAAGCTGAAAGCTGCATCAAAATTTAGACTAAATATAAAGCACTTTAAGGCAGAGTTGAGGTCATGATGATAGCATAACAAGTACTCTTTGTGAGTCAAAATTTGTTTTTCGTTATACATACCGGTAATGCAAATGTTGTCGACGGACGGAGAAGCTGTTTTTCACAACCGTACACTGGACTACTAAAATCCACTGGGTAAATCTTTCTTAAATATTCTCTCGTAATGCTAAGGCAAATAAAGGCTGTACATCTTAGCAATATAAGTTGGACCTTACAAAAGCAATACACATTCACGTTATATAATAGCACTTTAAGGCAGAGTTGAGGTCATGATGATAGCATAACAAGTACTCTGATATAACTGATATACGGCCGGTATGCTAGTACACAAGAATATCATAAATCGTCATTAATAACCTATTTATATCCCTCTACAGAAAAACCAACTGACAAATAGATTCACGAGTTCAAAAAGTTATTCACCATAGCAACAACGTGTTAAATTATTGTTCATTGAAATGCAGATCTCAGTACTAAAGATATAAAGTCCAACACATAAGATACAGAACCGCGGGGCAACCATTGAATAGACCTTTTTAAGGTGGCCATATTTTTTGGGATGCCCAGGGAGGCACTGGAGCACATTCCGATATATTCGCTTAGTATTAACGTGAGCCTTTCAGGGCATTTTCTCTTAAAGTTTTCCTACAGTATGAACAATAAGATTGTAATGGGGAAAAAAGATAGTTGTGCCGTGTTTGGATGTAATAATGATCGCCTTTTTCTCGAGAAATATACAGTGATTTACCATATTTTCAATACTAAGCGAGTACAACGGATCTTGCTCATGCCCCGTTGGGCATTCCATAATACTCCTTAAATCGAATTAATTCAATATGGCCGCCTTATCGGTAAAAAGGTCTATTGTGACATCATTTGTTAGAGGTTATTAATTACAGAATTAAAAACAAACTGAATGAAATGAGCGAAAAATCAAGGGCGAAGGCCAGGTGGCTTTAATCCCCTCTAGTAGGACGTGAAAACCTGAAAACAAACTGAGAAAAAATCATCGGTTAACCAACCGTTCAAAATGTGATATAAGGTAGGGTCGCTCGAACCGAAATCTCGTGCTTTTCCCGTGTGCGTTTTTCTTATCTCCCGAAAATGTTGACAATGACAATGGCTTTAACCCGGCCCATCAACAAAACCACCGGCTCCTTTTAATTTCAGACGTTTATTACTTGTCGAAAAATAAGTATGTGTAATCAATGGTGACTAGTGAAATTAGGGAATAATTTCACGCGCGTTTTGTCTAAATCCTAATAATTTCCCTCGTCTAAAGGCTCGGCAAATTATTACGATTTGGACAAAACGCAAGTGAAATTATTCACTAATTTCACGAGTATACCACTTGATTACCTATTAATATCATAGGTGACGAATTACGTTAGCAATCTTGGATTTTTGACATGTTTATCCTGGATCGTATCGATCGAGAACTCCACTCTATCAAATGTTTATACCTTAAATTTGGCTTCTAAAGTTCAGAATTTTTCAGACTTCTTTGGCAAAATACCTGTTAGAATCCTTCTTGATGTTCTCTTGTGTGTTCAGGTTTTCTAAAGCGTCTTTTTGTGTCCTGGTATCTTCATTCACGGCATTTTAAAACTTTGTCGCCATCTTGACATTGAGACATAGGGAAGGGTTGCCATGGCAATGTTGTAATTTCACATGTGAAATTACAAATTAACGCTGAAATTTCGCGCCAAAATTAAGGAGTAATTCGTCACCTATGATATTAGCCAGATAATATTGATTAGTCAATATTGCTACTTCACATAATCACGAGATCTAGATCATTGAACAATTATAGTGAAATCTGAATCATGTTTATTTTCATGCCTGTGGTCACCAAGGTAAAACCAGATTATTTAAAGATCGGTACTGGCTAGTCAAATAATAGTATTGGCTTCTCAATATTGTATTTTTAGGTCAGTAGTATACAGTGAACAGTGTAGTGATGTGATCTATTAGGCCCAGTTCAGACGCCGAACTTTTCATGAGCCGAACCTAATATACTGAATTAAGTACATATAATGAAAAGTTCGGTGTCGGAATCACTTAGGAACGCCTATTTTAATTTGCAACGGCTCAGCCGTTCTTCCCGCCTAGCCCAGCCGGAAATTTCGACTGTGGAACGACTTTGGAACGGCTTTAATTCAGACTCGAAAATTTTTATGTGCCTAATCTAATGCACAAATTATGATAACATTATTTTGAAGCAGTTTGACCAAAATGAGCATTTTTCTCCTTTTGAATATAGTTCGGCTGGGATTAAGATCGGCGTCTGAATCAATTCAGCCGATCTAAATAGTTTGGGTCAGCTCCTTGGTCGGCCTTAATTCGAATTAGCTTCGGCTCATAAAAAGTACGGCGTCTGAATCGGGCCTTACCCAGCATATCGGACAATGTTGATGCTGGAGATTTCTTTAATTTCTCAAAACCAAACCTGCTAACAACATTAACTTTTAACGAGATAAGTCTATTAAGTTACTATCTGATAACGTTCCTATGATTAAATATCAATTTCTGTGTACACAGAATGAGCGTTTTAAGAGTGCATGTTTAAATTTATATCTAAGTCACCGATGGCACAACAGTGTAATTAGTTCTTGGATTTAGATAGTCGCCGGTATTCAGGTCATTTTATTTACTTCTATAATAAAGGATAAGAGAATAACACTATGCACTATGCACTAGAAAGACAATGCATTCATTTAGTGACGCAAGCCGTAAACGCAAGCACGAGGGCAAACACACGTCACCCCATGTAAGGGAATCCGGTTTCCGGAATCTGGCAAATTTTTGCTTGTGGAATCCGGAATCCCACTAACGATTAGATTCCAGAGACCAAAAATCCACTGACAAAGGCTGGAAACCAGTACTGGGAATCCGGGATCCAGAATCCAAGACTGTCCTGGATTCTTTGACATGGGGCGAGACACAGATGCCATTTAACGTGAAAACGGCCTGAACCAAAGCACCAGCGGTGGCACAAGCATAAAAAACAAATTTTCTCTCTCTCTCTTGAATTAATTTTGCTACAAATAAGATAGAAGAAATTGAGGTAATTTTTAGTTAATGTTGTAGGAGAAAAAAAAAGTTCACTAAAAAGCTTTACAAGCGGCAGAGAATTACGGTTCTATAAGTGACATCTTGGCATAAGAGGGACCTTAAGCAACGACGACGACGACGGCAGTGAAAACATTACTAAAAAAATGAATTTGCGTCCTTTCAAACTTTATCGTGTCTACATGTATTTGGAACCGCTCAATTCGTCAAATATAGGCGACTTTTCCTGGAGTTGAATTCTTAAGGGCTTTACCCATTTTCAAATAGAGAAGGGAAAATTTGTCGTAGTATGTCCGCGTCCTCCATAAAACATCGCATTGGGAGGCTTCATGTCGTAGTCGTGCAGTGGAAGTCAAGGAAATGTACTAAAAAGCGTGATGCACGTGCAGAACAGTTGTTTTGCTCGTAAAACCAATTGTTTTTTGACGTCGTTGTTGTCGTTGTCTTTGCTTAAGGTCCCTAATATAGAAATAATATGATGGTTACAAAATAAAGGTAGAAAAAATTCACTTTCGTCCGCGGCCGCCGCATACGTGACCGTACCCATACTGTATCTTTTCAGTAGTATACGATATGGGGTTACCAGCACACTTTGCTCATAAGTAGCACAAATTTATAAAATGTATTTTGGCACCCCAAAAATGGTTTTGAATTTGGCACTCAGCTTTAGTTCCAATAATCAAAATATATTTTGAGCCCCAATTTTGTATTTTGAATTTAGCATCCAGTTCTGCCAGCAAACTGCATGTAATTTTTAAAATGGTTTTTGGAGTTGGAAAATATATTTTGGAATATGATCTTGGTTCTGATTTATATAAACCATGTGTATGGACATAAGTACGGAATTTATTAAGGATTTTGTTAGGGAATTTAAAAGTGTTAACAAAGCTGCAAGAAAATATAATGATTTTAATCTTGGCCTTATCGTGATAAGATCATTGAAACATGTATTGATCCCAGGAAATGGTGTTTTATTGGATACAAAAAGAAATAAATATGATAAACTAAGGTATGATATGATTAATTTTTATATTGATAATAACCTTGATGATAGTGAATAATATCGTAATCCAGTCGTGTCACCATACTGAAATAACGTACTACTATATATTATCTTGGTCTTTGAGTTTGGAGCAGGCTTGTAGTTCTGAAACTTGGTTTCATTTGTAAACATAACATCGGAATGATCTTTGGTTATCTTTTTGAGACCAACATTTATTCTATCTATATTACGTTTTGAAATCATTTCCAATATTTTATCAGCTATCGGATTTGTGACTATTTTCTTTTTATAAGTATCTAAAATAGGATCCAAATAAAAGTCTTCCCCCTTCGTTAATCAGCTTTTTGGACCGCTTGTTCGGGCTCAATGAGTACTGATCCCTTGTAACCATTACAAGTACCAGAAATCATCCCAGCGCAAAGCTTTAGCTCACGGCATGAAATTCTCGTTCTTCCATTTGGTGGAATATACAATGTGATGAGGCTGGTGCTTCCTGATAGAGACTGTTGCTTAGCTCAAAGACGGATAAAATCTTCCATATATATCATATTACATATGTATAGAATATAATTCCCCTAACCTAAGACTGTGTAGTAGAGCTCAGGAATTTAGAGAGGTAAAATACGTCACCAGTATGTTTTGCTGAATGATATTCTCTGTCTATTACTTATATTGTTTTTCAGTACGATGGATTACTTTAAGGTGGCTTTTAAGAGTATCTTGTGATGAGAATCCCCTATTAGAACAATGTGGGCATGGTAACCTGAGACCTTTCATGTAATTATATATTCTTCCTTCAGTGTGGCTGCGCCCACTTTATGGAACGCTCTTCCTGTTAGCCTCCGCAGCATCAAATGTATTTCTACTTTTAAATCTAATCTTAAAACTTATCTTTTTAAATTAGCTTTTAATATCTCTTAGATATTAAATATATTTGTACACTTTTAATATTTGTATAGTTTTTAGGTTATTTATTGTTGTAATGCGCTTTTGATCACCTAGCATGTTAAAAAGCGCACTATAAATGAATAAATTATTATTATTATTATTATTCTTACTATTATTCTGTCGTAATCATGGAAATAATGAATTTATAGCCATTCTCTTTGTACTTACCCTTCATCTCAAGTTAGGCTTCTGACACTTGGTAATTATTTGTTGGTGACTTCAACCTGATACAAAAGCCGGAATAATTCATATGGTTATTCATGATGATGATATCAGGTTGGCCCTTTTGGTAACCCTTCTTCCAGGAGTTTATTCTCGTTGTATCATCTTGGTTTTCACCGAAGCCAGCTATTAAGATAGCCCCAGAACAGAACTGTCTGATGTACTGCACAACTTTGGTATGTAAATCAGTTTCATTCTCTATCTTAAACATGTGGTTATTGGGATTATCAAACAGCTTGCACCGCCCATATTTTCTAATGGATGGTGATGCTTGTGGGAAAACCCAATCTCGGAATATTTTAGCTGCTGGTAATTTTGAACCAGAAACAAGCTCGTAAAGGCCTGCCTCATCGATAAATGTGGCTAAGGAGCACTTAGTCGTTTTGACCGAGTGCATGCCGATACATGCTTCTTAAAATGGCCTGATATGTATCTTAGTATCCTAAGATCTGAGCCACAACAACAACCTTCCCCCGGCAGAATTTAAGTACCACAATTTCAGAACCACTGAGGCTCAATTTGTGCCGAAAAGTGAAATAAAAATAAAAAGCGTGTAGGCAGCCGTGTGTCAATGTTTCATCCATAATTTATGCCGCCAGATATTCCCCACGAAGGTATTTGACTACTATTTTAAAAGGCTAATCTCAGTTTACAAACATAAAAATGTCTCTCTTTCAACGGCAAAACAAATAACGAAACGGCAAAATAAGACATGTATTATTCCGTTACACACGTTTCATTACTTCGTTGACATATTTGTGTTCGAGGTACGAGAACGCAACCCCTAATTTGTGTTAGGTGTTCTGTGCAATTAATGAGGGAGGTTTTTTTTAGATTGCATTTGCGTGGTCGTCGACACACATTTGCCTCGCTTTGAGGCGCTTGCTTACGTTTTGCCTCATTTTGACGCGCTAACTCATGTGGTGATTCTTGTGTCCTCGGCGTTCATCTTTCAAAGGTTTGTTGAGGTCTGACATTCTGTCTTCGTAAAGCGTTCATCTTTTAAGAGGTCTTTTAAAAAGTTTGCTGAATCTTCGTAAAGCGTACATCGATCTGTGTTTGCTGAATCGTCCAAAGCGTTCATCTTTCAGAAGTTTGCTGTTAAATTTTACTTTGGATTAAGCCTTCATATTTTTCACCATGGTTCGTCACTGTCTTTGGAAAATGTCTGCGACTCCTGGTACATGCAACAATCCGGGTTTAGTTCGGCGGCCGTTGTGCCACAAAGTAAATTTACCGAGTTGTGTAGCTCGGCGGCCGTTGTGCCACAAAGGAAATATACCGAGTTGTGTAGCTCGGCAGCCGTTGTGCCACAAAGTAAATCTACGGAGAGGTGAAGCTCGGCGGCACCATTTGATCATGACTTGTGATATTTTCGGCACTGGACAAACGAACACTTTAACTCTATGTTATTTATTAGAAAAAACTTATAAACCAGTCCACGGTAGCGCCACTGTCGAGTCACTGAAATCAACACGTTCGACCAAATTACTGGAAAAGTTATTGACGTGAGCCGCATACACGTTCCATTGAAGGGTTAGTGCCAAGGGTTAGTGCCAGGGTTAGTGCCAAGCTTGAATTCAGATGTGAAAGCTTTTAAAACAGTAAATTTAATGTAATTCATTTTGTCAACAAGTTGATGGCTGGATGCTGTTAAAAATAACAGAAAATTATCCGAAGAAATGTTTTTGAAGAAAGAGAAAGAATCCCGGGTTAAGCACTAATCGGCCTTTGAGCAACTACGCCCTGTAACTCCCGCCAGTAAAACAAAATGTTTCATTTACACGCCAGACGCACTCTGGCCAATGTCTCCTCCGATTACAAGCACTTGACACCGAACCATACAATATCTTTTGAAAACGTTCTTATAACGATACACAGTTTAAATAGAGGTTTCGCTGTATGCAACCCTTGCGTTCAAAATATGCCATAATTATATTTATCTATATCGCAACCACCCTTCCGCTTCAATTGCTACCTGTACGCCTAACAAACATATCAAACGCACTCTCCTATGCTCCGATTACTCCTAGTTGAGATATTATATAACATTTGTGGTTATTATAAAAGATAAACCGTAGACAGGCCCCGTATAACATAGTTGTTAACTCCTTGTTAGACTTAACTAGTCTAACAAGCTAACTAGTTAACTAGTGTATCGCTTGTTGATCGGTTGAATCCACCTTCCACTTCTAGCAATGAAGAGTTTTCTGTCCATGACGGAATGAATCTTTGTATTCCCCATTTGACGACGGCAACGGGAACGTCAAAAAACAATAGTTTTAGTTGAGGTCTTGATTAGAAAAACTTAAACGACTTTGCACTGCATCAATTTAAATTTTTTGTTCATTTTCTTGCCGTCGTTAAACGACTAACACGTAAAACTTTCTAATTTCAATTGTTGTGAAGGACTTGGCATCAAGACAGCGATTTTTTTTCCTTTTCTGATTTTAAATACAGTCCTTTAAGGACCTTTAAGGTTTAACTCAAAAAAAAATTCCCAGCATTACTTGACAAACTGAGTGAGATAGAACATTAGAGCAACGAATTTTAAACAGTCCGAATTTACATTTTAAGCACCGTTTTCGCTGCGTCCCTGCTGCATCATGATTTCTAACTAAGAGTGACGTTTACGGCAAACGACTAACGTCAAATTCAAGTTGAGATTATCTAAAAATAGAACATGTGCTGCTAAAAACAGTCCAAAACAATTGTTATAGAGTTGCGTGACAACCCTAACGTGAAACTACTAATATTGGGTTAGAAGTAATTCACATTAAAGCACAAGTTAAGGGAAAACTTGGTCAAGTAGTAGAAATATCGTTTGGAAATATCTGCATGATACAGAACCGCTTTATTTTTTCCGATTGTAATTCATGTTTAACGTTTAAACTATCAACTAGATGCAGTAAAAATCTGAACCGGTTGTACTAAATTCTATAATCAAACTCGGTCGCAAGCACGCAATGAAATAAACACACACACGGAACACTTAGTTCAAAAACACGATGATTTGCTTTGATTGAAAAGAAGCTATTTTGACCTTAGCGAAGAAAAAAAAAAGGAGGCAAGAAAGAAAAGCTAACAGAATCATTACACTTCACGGTAAAAATAGCAACAACGTCGAACTATAACATTGATCTCAGAAAAGCTCGCGTAAACAAAATCACCGGCTGCCAAAACCACAAAGCGGCTCTAAATGAAAAACCTACCGACTCTCTTCAATGATTCTTCATTCGCAGTTCAATTTAGCTTGTCAGTTTCGAAGACAAGGGCAATTTTGCTGTTTAAGATTAAGATTAAGCTTATCGAAATGTTTGAACTCAACGAAAGAATGCCAGGAATGCGATCCGCTGAATATCAAGCGACAATCCCGCTAAAATTTTTCATAATTATACATAATTATGCGAATGTTTAGACAATCAACCAATCAAAATAACTACCCGGTTTTCGTGTAGTGAGTGACGTCACTGGATGGCATTAACGGCCGGTCGATTCAGACGTTGTTGAGAGGAGAAAACGACTCGAAGCAATCGGATGAATTTCAGGCTATGCTGACCTTTCTTTTGATCAAACTACTCATCAAAGGTTATTCTTCTTACAGGTAATGGTCGCGGACAACACAAACTCAAGAAACAATAACTTCATCGGCGAAATAATTCATAACAAGATGATTATTTCTTTATCCGAGTGCATCATCTTGTTTACCGTATTCACCGCCGAGTGTGTTGCTATAGTAACGGTGAACCTCCTTTCCATCATTCTTTTTATCATAGTTAAGGTGGCTCCGTGATTAACACAATAGCATTTAGCTGTGACAAATTTTCCGTCATAACTTTTTCGATTTTAACGCGATGGCTGCGAAACTTTGCAATTAACAACAGATATCATTCGGCAATAATACGAAATATTCCGATTTCATTGATGGCAAATATTTTTTGAGAAATTAGCGCTTAAAAGGACCCTACTGTTCAAAGAAAATCGCGTCTAGTAAAAAAATTTGCTGATATTTTTTACTGAAATTTCTGGTATCGGCTTTAATTGATATAATAAATATGCCAGAGGAATTTCAGAAAAATCGTTGGAGCAGAAGTCCGTAACTAAAAGTCGGTCAAAATTCAGCTGTGAAATTGTTTTGGAATTTCAAAAATAAATTACTATCAGGAAGAAGGAGACACCAGTTTCAATTTTCGGGACAAGCAACTTCAGTGTGTTTCCTAATTCTGAAAACAGTTGTCGATTGCCTATCGTGCTATTCTTTAAAAGGTACTTTTCAGTTTTTAGAAGCACTATAAATTGCTCCAAACTTTGCTCTGACATCGAATGACTTGTTCCTCGACATTTTTAAAATATCCCTTGGCAGTTTTGGTTCAAACTCCTGCTACATGCATTTTGATGTATTGCAAAGCATCCCCAACGGCTTTTCCTGCTTTACGTTGTTTCCAATTCAGGAAAAAGGTATTGGGATTGTAAGCTACCTAGTATCGAAGCTCAGATAGAACTGTCCAGTACCTTTGTTTATGACCAGAAAATGAGCACGAGCGGCAGCTCTGCGAGGAATTCGCACCTCAGCCAGGGGGGACGAGTGACAATGATGCCCATGTCTGTGAACCGATCTGTATAAACATGTATTGCAGAGCAAAACATAATAATCAAGAAAAAAAATACCCATTCATTGAAGGAAGGAGTGACAAAAATTTCAGAGTTGTAAATTTATTCACGGGCAATATTTTTGCGATAATTTTATTTTGCACTGTGATGTTATTTGGTTCACAAGCAGGGTCATCATTGTCGTTCGTCCCCCCTGAGTGAGGTGCGAATTCCACGCAGAACTGCCGCTCGTGCTCATTTTGTAGTCATAAACAAAGGTGCTGGACAGTTCTTTCTGAGCTCTGATACGAGGTAGCGTCCAATCTCAATACTTTTTTCCTGAGTTGGAAGCAACGAACGGCAATAAAAGTCGTTGAAAATGCACGGCAATACATCAAAATGTATGCAGCAGGAGTTTTAGCCAAAACTGCCAAGGGATATTTTAAAACTGTCGACGAACAAGTCATTCTACTTCAGAGCAAGGTTTGGAGCAATTTATAGTTCTTCTAAAACTAAAAAGTACCTTTCAAAGAATGGCACGATAGGCAATCGGCTTTTGTTTTAAGAATTAGCAAGCGCTGAATTTACTTGTCCCGAAAATTCAAACTGGTGGCTCCTTCTACCTGATAGTAATTTATTTTTGAAATTCCAAAACAATTTCACTGCTGAATTTTGACCGACTTTTAGTTACGGACTTCTGCTCCAACGATTTTTCTGAAATTCCTCTGGCATATTTATTATATCAATTAAAGCCGATACCAGAAATTTCAGTAAAAAATATCAGCAAAATTTTTTACTAGACGCGATTTTCTTTGAACAGTAGGGTCCTTTTAAGCACTAATTTCTCAAGAAATATTTACCATCAGTGAAATCGGAATATTTTGTGTTATTACCGAATGATATCTGTTGTTCTTTGCCAAGTTTCGCAGCCATCGCGTTAAAAACCAAAAAGTTATGACGGAAAATTTGTCACAGTTAAATGCTCTTGTATTAATTACGGAGCCACCTTAATTGAGTGGAATGGTTATGAAACCCGTCAGACTCCTTTGTTATATGTTTTTGTGGACCTGAAAGTGCACAACGGTCAAAAGAATCCCTATCATTTTGATTGTATTGACCAATAAAAACGTTGCATTAATTTATTCCGTAACAATTTGCCAACAGAAAACAAAGAATTGTGCACTTTCAGGGTGCTTCCAACATAAACTGCAGCACTGTTGTTTTTATCATTGATGTTTGCCGCTTTTCATAACCAGTCTCCTCTAATAACTATGTTTTTATAAAGAACAAAAGCCTTCGCACTCGCAGCATGTACTTGGTCATGAGCTTAACCGTGGCCGACTTGTTGGTTGGAAGTGTTTCCGGGAGTGTTGATAGTTTTTTTGGGCCAAAACGGTCTTTGCCCCTTTGTAAAATTTTATCCACTATCTTCGGAAGTTAGGATTGCATTTGATTATCTTATCCTTTTTTTTCCTGTTGTCTCCATGACAAACACTGCTATGATTTCTTTATAGCGATTCCACGCCACGTTTCGTCCATTTAGGCATCGGCTCATCAACAGATGGGTCTACTTGGTAGCAATTACTGTTGTCTGGGTTTTTCCTGTTATTCCATTAGTCCTGGGGGCGATAGAAAGGTTTCTTACAATACACCACCTTTACTTGAATTGGTGGAATCACACTGTTGTTTGTGTTTAATTGTTACCTTTGTTTCTTACACGTCCATTCTTTTTAAGTTTTGTTTTGGAGATCATCCTCAGCGCCATTGTGCATCTGCTTTAAGACAAAGAAAACTGTCACATTATTTATACCATACAGTATATTTCTTTTTGTTGAATGGTCAACTGATATAATTTTAAATTCCCTTTCTGACCCAGAAAGAATTCGTTGGCTTTTTTCACTGAATTCTTTGTGTTATGCAAACTCCCTTGTAAATCCCATTTTATACACAATCAACATGCCAGACTTTAAAAAAGCTCTGCTCTCATTGTTCAGACTTCCGCAAAGAGCAAATGTTGCTATCCCGCTGAATCGTTACTAACGGGGGGGATATCCCAAACTAACTTTCGTCAACCTTGTAAATAGCTAAGAATTATAGAAATGGAGGAGTCCTTTAATGCATATAAAAACATACATGGGAGCAAATTCAAAACTACATCAGGCTATTTGTTGAGGGAGCTATATTACGGAACAATGGATTAGGCCCTGTTCAGACGCCGAACCAAATTAATTAGACCGACTGAATTGATTCAGACGCCAATCTTATTTCCAGTCGAACTAAATTCAAAAGGAGAAAGATGCTCATTTCGGTCAAACTGCTTACAAAAAAACCTTATAATAATTTATGCATTAGGTTCGGTACATGAAAAGTGACCGGTGACCCGTCTGCTTTCTAATCCAGTAGCTCTGATCAAGAAAACAATTCCTCATCAAACAGTTTAAGCTGTCAATTATTCAAAACTGGTGCAGAAACCATTCAAATTATTTTAAAAATGCTAAAAACGAGACTGGAAAGGGAAAAAGATAAAAGGCAAAAAAAAAAATAATAATAATAAAAAAAAAATAAAAAATAAATAAATAAAAGGACTGGAGGTGCATTTTAAAATGGTACGTTTTCTTACATTTATTTTTTCTCTTTTTTTAATTTAATAGACAATTGAAAGCCATATTAAAGTTATGACTTGCGTTTGTTTTTTAACAGTAAACGTTTTGCATTTGCATTTGCCCGTTGTTTTTAAAGCGGAGAAAACACGGACGACAGTGAACGCTTGAAAGTTTGAATTTCATTGAGACCGAAGTAAGAGAATATCAAAAAAGCTTGAATATGAACATAAAAGAACAACAAAAACTTATCATTGCCTGAAAGGATTTTTAGTGGTATGGTTGTCGCGGTAAACGGCGACTGTTACAGGTCTAATACTTTTATAGATTTGTTGATTCATCGAAGTATATTATCATAATCATTATAAAATATTTTGGTTTTCCAAAACATCTCCTCTAAACTCAAACAAATTAACAGTCACGTATTGTTTGGCGCTTTGTGGTTTATGCATCTGTTATTGAGTGGACAAGAAATTGCCAAAAGAAAAAAACAAACGAACAAACAGATGACAACAAAGAAACTATCCGCTTCTTCTATCAGATAGCATTGGTCATCTTTTTTCCCATCTGGGGCGAGTTATTTAGACCGGCTGAATTGATTCAGACGCCGATCTTAATTCCAGTCGATCTAAATTCAAAAGGAGAAAAATGCTCATTTCGGTCAAACTGCTTACAAAAAAACGTTATAATAATTTATGCATTAGGTTCGGTACATGAAAAGTTCGGCGTCTGAATCAAAGCCGTTCCAAAGTCGCTCCGAAGGCGAAGTTCCCGGCCGGGCTAGGCGAAAAGAACGGCTGAGCCGTTCCAAATTGAAAACAGGCGTTCCTAATTAATTTAGACGCCGAACTTTTCATGACTTAATTCAATGTATTAGGTTGGGCTCATGAAAAGTTCAGCGTCTGCGCCGTGCCTTAGACGTGTTGGAGGAAATGCGTCTAGTGCACGTGTTCAAATGGAAACTCTGCGTTTATATTTTCAAAGCAGTGACGTTTTGGTGCGGCACGATGTAGGAACATAAATGAGGTTATTTAAACAATAGGCCATATTGAATTAATTAGATTTAAGGCGTATTATGAAATGCCCAGGGGGTATGAGCACGATCCGATATACTCGCTCAGTAGTACGTGCTCTTTTCGGGCCGATTTTTCTTTAAGAGAGAAGATTGTAATGGGAAAAAAAGATCGTTGTGTCGTGCTTGGATGTAATAATGATCACCTTTTTCCGAGAAATAAACAGTGAAGTTCTCTTTTTGCACGAAAAGCGCGCGCAAATACCTGAGCAACTGCCCCCTGAGCATCCCATAATACTCCTTAAATTTACTGATTCAATATGGCCGACGTATCGGTAAAAAGGTCTATTTAGAAAATAGCCAGCACGCCAGCAGAAAAATCGTACCGGAAAGATACCCTTCAAATACCACACTTTTTTAACCAACATGGCAGCCGCTCTCGGCCGCCATGTAAATGCCACGTCATGCAAAAGAGTAGAAATCCAAGCGTGCTGACTGTCGGAAAACGAAAAATCATTTGTAAGTGATAATTTGTCTCAATATTAGTTTTAGCTGCTCTAATACTTCATGAGAGTGTGAAAAAACTCACAAGGATCGACATATCTCTAGCTTGAATTTTTGATGACCTCATGTGAAACAAGCATTAAATGTCAGATTTTATCAGAGTTAAGTCACGGTCAGTGGACAATAAAAACTCTGCAGCGAAGCAGTATCTGTGAGCCAATTAATTATCCAGTTTTTCAAAATCTTTCTGTAAATAATATACTTCACGAATGTTTGTACCATCATCATCATCATCATCATCGTCGTCGCGTTCTGCCTTCTCAAATACCATTTCCTTTAAATGTGTTTTCATAAAGTAAAAATAATAAAAATATGATATTTGATAGTCGTGGGCTCTTGTATTTGACCACAATTCATAACGAACAGGATGTTAAAATCTACACAAACATGTAGTTATTTACATTAATTGTTGTGATGTGATTATACTTTTTCACATAAATCACTTCCTTTTTATTCATCTAATCCAACATGCATCACGTTCTCATAATTAAAATGATAAATGATAAATTTCCGGTACACCTGTTCACTTGTTATTTCCATTGGTGTAGGAAAAAGTGGAAGAATAAAAAGTGTCATAAACTTTAACTTATGGAAACATTTTAAACTGTAGGTACGGAGAAAACAATCTAAATTGAAATAACTCAAGGCAGTTAGTACCATGCAGTAAACAGTTATTAAAAAGGCCATAACACATCTCCTCAATTAAAATAAAACATAAAAATTGTCGCTGTTTCGCGACATAATTATAGCGAAGTTTAATTTATTGCTGTAAAAGAACAGTTGTAAGGCCAATTCATTGCATCAAAAATAAAGACAAGTCAACCTTATAAGCATGGGTTCTAGTTGTCTGTAACATTAAATGTGGTTACGTAAACGTTACGCGATATCGTCAACTGGCTGGTAAAATTGGCTAAGGCATGACAGGTAAAGCAGGCGTCAGATTATGTAAATGAGGGGACGGTTGATGGCTTGTTAAATGAATGTATCAGGCGTTATTTTTTTCCCTCTCGAGCCAAGGAAGCAAAGAAGCAAAAATAAAAAATGAAAGAAATAACACTTGATTTCAGGTTAGCTCCGATGGTATAAATTCGGCGCGCAGCAGACAATCTCCGATGTTTGATGCAATTTATGCCCTGTCCTAAAATGAGTTTATTGGCAGATGAACTGACAGTAAGCAATTAATGTGCACACCTGAGTTGAGCAAGGTAATGTGTGAACTAATAACAAGAATAACGCCTTGTAGTTACTTGAGTCCATTTTGTGGGTATCTCAGTGGAAATTAAGGATCCCTGATGCCTGCACGAAAATCGACCTTGCGGCTCGTGAAGTGCTCGTTTTTCGAGAACAACAGACAAAAGCCTAGTGATCAGAAGTGGCGGGACTAGAGTATCGAATGCTTTACTCATATCGGACGATAAGACACCAACAACTCTCGGATCAATTTAGCCTGGGAAACTGCCAACCTACCCCTCCCCTAAGCTAGCATTACCACTTACTTCTCACTTAGGGCAAAATGATGGCTTAAGGGAGGGGTAGGTGGGAAGTTTCCCAGATACCTAAATTGCTCCCAACTCTTTTACAGTTTAGGTCGTTTTCCCAGTTCTCTGCAAGCCGTTGTTCCTCCTATAAGCTGATATGACGTGGCTCAGTTTCGGATCTATATACTCAGTTGCTGGCCCCAAT
>OZ037775.1:33538818-33541318 GCA_964035525.1 Porites cylindrica | reverse complement strand
CGGATTGCAAAGTTTGCAATACAAAGCAAAATCGGAAAGCTGGTTCCACCTTCGGCAAATACATCTTCAAGGTGTCACTTTCTTTAAGGCTAGTACCAGCTACAGATACTTTTATGGTATGTTATGGTATTTTCGCCCATTGGTTTAGTTTGGCGCAGTTGTTTAAATTTTCGGTTTCGTTTGCTACTGAGGTAGAAAAAAACAGACCATCGCATGGATGTTTTAATAGAAGTCTCCGCTCCACCGAAGACTCAAAGAGAGCAACCGAACACCTTTCTCCTCCAGCAAATAACATAAGTGACTTGAAATCCCTGTTGTTATCTTGGAAAACTTGTATCCTTGTTCATTTAAATGCCTGAAAAGTGTAGCTGTCATGGTTTGCGTGTGGTTGCAACCGTTCTCGTTCTTTATTTTTTACTTTAGCGTAGTCTGTTATAAGTAGCTTGTTTTTTAGTTTCTCTGGCTCATTTTCCTCCATTTTGTTGACAGCATTTTTCTCTTAGCAATGCATTTTCAATGCATTTAGCTAGAAAGACGTACTTTTTACTGTGTTCGGGTTTTTGGAATGATTTTTTTAACCTTTCTATTGTTGTTTTAGGCAAAAATTAAATCTCGTCGTCGTCTGCTGAAAACCATGGCCATTTTCTTGAATTTTGTCGTTAAAACAGCTCTAATCTGATTGGTTCTTGGTGGTTTCTTTTGTGTTTTCAGCCAATCAGAAACCATTCGTAATTTGCACTCGTGTCACAAGTTTTGCACTCGTGTTACAAGTTTGCACACGTGTTACAGATGAACTGTACTCCTTTCTCAGCCAATCAGAATTGAGAAATTTTTTCGTGTATATTATTACTAAAAGTATTCAAATTAATCAAAGAATACGGAACGAAACATTAACATCAACTTTGAAATACATTTCACTGGTAGTTTTAAATTTGTGGCATCAAGTCTCGAAAATCTCCTTACAAATGTAAAACCAGAGGAATTTTCTCAATCTCAAAAACTTTTACTCAGATTTACAACTTAAGCTCCTAACAAGGTGTTTACCCATATGATTATGTTGAAAGTCTGAAATTTATTTTCTGAAAAACAACTACCACCCAAATCAGAGTTTTATTCGACACTAGAGAACCAAGTCTTTTCAGATGAGAATTACCAACATTCACAGGTTTAGATGGATGGAAGAGGACGATTTAACAAATGAAAGAGTAATCAAACTATGAAATCAAATAATAACAAACAGAGGTTATATACTTGAAGTAGATCTTTATGAGAAACTTTATGATCTGCATAATGAATATCATCTTACTCCGGAAAAAGATGTAAGTGGATAATGTACAGAAATGATTTGGTAATTTTTATATAAAGTATCATTATGTTTTACTCTGCAAAAAGCGAGCGGAAACCAGACTGGCCACTGTTTAATAAACCATTTTCATTTAGATATTGATATTGCTGGTCATAGATAATTTTTTTCGAAAATTTTGGCTACGGTAGGAATAACAGATATAGGCCGATAGTTGTTTAGGTCAAACATAGAGCCATTCTTAAAAATTGGTGACACTTAAGCCAGTTTCCAGTCGGAGTGGAAAATACCAGTCACTAACGATTGATTTACGGTGCCCGTAAAAGAGGGCGTAACAACATCGGCAGCAATCTTCAGAAGCCTGTTTGGAATTTTGTCAAGCCCAGTTGCCTTTACCTACATCGATAACCTTAAGTAATTTGATGACTTTTTGAACATTAATCGGTTAAAAAGAAAATACTCCGTCAGCAGGATTCAACATAAGTAAGTGGGTCAATTTTCGAACTGGGGATTTTTTGTGCTAAAGACCGGCCTATGTTTGTAAAATAGTTGTTAAATGCTTCAGCCATATCACCAGCTGAGGTGAAAACTTGGTTTCCTGTTTTGACTTGAGACACTTTGGTTGATTTACTTTGCCGAGATTGGACTTCATTACAATTAATCGCCAGGTTTTACGAGGATTACATTTGTTTGCATCAAGGTTTTCAGAAAAGCATTAACGTTTAGCTTTCTTCACTGAGTTATTGGCCTTATTTCTTGCATCTTTAAACTGTTTCCAACTCAAAGGGTCATTTGTAGAATAAGCTTTCTTTTTTAGAAAATCTTTTTTATGCATTTCACGCAGCAGTTTTTAACCCTTTTTGTTCTGAATGGTGCATGCCGTATCAATAACACTCGCTATCAGGTGTTTCCAAAAGTACCACATTTCATTTGAGTTATTGTGCGTTGTAACGCGGTTCCAGTCAATCATGCGAAGATCTCGCAAAAATTCAGCTTCATTGAAATTCTTGAGCTATCGGACTTCCACAGTTTTATGCACATTGGAGCGAAGATGAGAAACTTTGCGTTTAAGATAAATAGCAGAATGATCAATAATACCAATAATATATAGATTTAGCCAGGGATAAAAGCGAAGCTCTGGTTAATAATACGTGCAAAAAAAAATTAAATCGTGTAATGCTAAACGCGGACGACAAT
>OZ037775.1:33433818-33536318 GCA_964035525.1 Porites cylindrica | reverse complement strand
CAACAACATTTTTACTGCTTTCGCTCGAGTTTTCCTCAGGTTTGTCAAATCAACAATTAGTGTTTGATCCGGCTCTTGTAATGGCGTACAGACTCTGAGGAAACAAAACTGACTGCTGTATTTTGGCTCTTGAAAACAGAAATATCGTATGCATTGTACTTCTGTTGAAAAATGGCGAACGATAAATTGGTGAAGTTAACTGGAGCCGACATAAAAACTTTCTCTGTTCCTTACGAGTGAAGACGAAAGGAGAGAACTTCAATAAATTCCTGCCGCCGAACTATAGCAGTTCGCGATAAAGATTTTGCTGGGAGTTTATTTGTCTATATTATACAAAGAAAACTACAATTTCGTGGTGAAAAACAATATCTTACTAGCTCGTTGCACTCGTTCGTAAAATATTGTTTTAACCACTCGAAACTAATAAAATTCCATCTTCCCGCCGTCGTGTAGTATCCTTTATATATGCTTCGAAAGAATGACGATTTATTTTTTATTTTATTTTATTATTATTTTTTTAATAAGTGCGGGTACGCATGCTCTCTCCTCTTCCAGAAGGCTTGGCGAGTCAAGTCAAATTTGGCACAGCTTTCCTTAGTCCAAGTTATTCGAAAGTTGGATATAGTCACTATCCACCAGGCCCGGGTTGTTCAAACGTTGGATAGCGCTATCCACCGGATAAATCACTATCCAGCGGATACCGTAATTGATTTCCGTAATACTTATCCGCTGGATAGTGATTTATCCGGTGGATAGCGCTATCCAACGTTTGAACAACCCGGGCCAGACAAAAAAATACCCAAGGTAGGTAATAAGAGTTTGACAAACCACCAATCAAGATATCCACTGGATCTGGATCTGCCCGCTTTTGTTTTGAACACACGTTAGAATCTACATCAAGTAATTAGGGTTAGTAGAGACAGAACAAGCTTAGACAAAGCTTTTTATTTCTATTGAGAATTGCAGTCATTAACATATAAACGGCTGTGCACTTATTAGCATGCAGAGGAGCACTGACTAGACAATTTATTAACATATGAAAAGAACTGACTAAGTGCTTACGTAGTTTACCTATACTAAATTAATCAATGCAAGAAGGCACTTTTAACTATACCAAATTAGTATGTAGGAAGATAGTTTTAATCACTTAATAATGTCCTTATACGTTTACCTATGCCACGACGGGACTTGTCTTTGCTGAACAGGGGTGGATCTAGGGGGAGGGTGCAGGGGGTGCGCACCCCCCCCCCCCCCCCCCCCCCCCCCCGAGATGACCTGCGGTTTTCTAATACAACTGGTATTCTGCAAAAACAAAAAACTATGTGGTTTATCGGTGTTGAAGTGGAGCAAGAGACGAGTGCACCCCCTCCCAAAAAAAATCCTGGATCCGGCCCTGCTGAAGCATGACTATTTTGTCTTTACAGCTAATCAGTGAAGGAATAATTTAAGTAAAGCGTTTTCAGCTCCACTTAGTGTCTCAGTTTTGTTTATGACGGATTTTCAAAGTAAAATAGAAGACAAAGGGGTTTCTCGCGTTAGTAGGCGATTGCCGGCCTCTTATTCCTACCTTTTGGTAGTTTTTCAAACCGTGCTAACGTTACTAATAGAAGCGGGTAAACCTAGCCTAGCTTACCCTTGTAAGAATATTGCGCGAAAGAACGGTTATCAAAATATGAAAAAGACTATCCACTTATTAGTTTACAGGAAGACGATTGTTAACGTGTGAAAAGAAAGGACTAGAAACTTAATTGGTATGCAGGAAGGCACTGACTAAGCACCAAGAGATGATAAAGCTCCAAGATACCCCATATACCCCATATAGGCCTTATACCCATCGTAATCCCTCTAAAGATATTTTTAGATTGTCCCTGAGGTCTGTTGCTCCCAAGGGGGGTGAATGATAGCCAATAATATGTCCTTAATTTTAGCAATGTTGACAGGTGGGCAAAAGCCTACGCAAAGCTTGTTCGCGAATCAATTGTTATTTTTACGGAAGAAGTAGGTTTGGTTACGAAAACTGCAACCATAGGAAAATGAGTCGCACGTATACGTTTTGTGGAAGAATGCGCCTTCAGGGAATTAAGTGTAGTAAGTGCGTTAAGAGTTGAAGAAAATGTACAGTAGCATAGACTGTAAAGCTTCAAATAATTTTAATAACGAAATAACTACAGGACATCCCGCTGAGGACTCATGGATCGAAGGACTCACTTATATCAAGAAAATAAAAATTGAATGTATCAGCCACTGAAGAACGTTCTTGGTGTAGCTTCGGTTTAAGCAAGAATTCGGATCTGAAGATACTTAACTGTGAGAATTCAGCATCCTGCAAACAGTAAGAGCGTCTCGCGTTTCCCGTCAGAACATAGCAGGAAATCATTACCATCATCATCACCTTTACGGACCAAAAGCTACAAGTATGCAGCTATTGACATTTATACATACACTTTGGAGAAACCAAAGAAATTAAAATCACTACTAATAGGTTATTTAGCTGCCAGAAAAAGCTCACTTTTAAGAGGTGAAAGCAACGGCTTCTGAGAGGCACGTATCTTACAGTCAAACTGGGAAAACCGTGAACACCAGAAATATTTCTAGAATGTTATTGCATTGCACGAAAAAAGCCGATCAGGCGTAAGCAACGGTAATTAGCCAAATTAAAAAATATATATAGGAAAATACGTCAACTCATGGTTCATGGAGTAAACATGACTTGCAGATTTCTTTCATTGGGAACAATATTTCAATATTTCTATACAATATTTCGACTGGCCAATACCAGTCTTCAACATGTTTATTAGGAAAAACCACGAATATACATAATATTATACTACTGTAAAATAATAAACAGAAGTTACATGGTATGACGTGGTAAGGTGTAGATGCTAAGAGAAATAAACCAAAAAAAGATAAATATTACATAATAATTATTATATCGTCACGTTTGTTTATTCCCAGAGGCTCGATGGTTTTGGCTTTATGAATGAGGTGGACCTCACGTATTTTCCTAAGAGAATCACGTTCATATCTAAGGCCCAGTTCATACGTCGTGCCTCTGCCGTGCAGAACTTAATTCTTCATTTTAGTTCGACATAAGCACGGCAGAAGCGCGGTTTCTGAATCAAAGTTTTTAATTTGGTACGGCAGAACAATTAAGTTCGACAAGGTCTGCCGTGCTACACGACTCTGGCACGGCAGCGATTCAAACGTCGTGCTTATGCCGTGTCAAACCTAATGCATAAATTTCGGAGATGTATTTTCGCTGGTATCAGCATGCGCAATGAGTCTGTTTATTGCCCCGGAGCTCCTTTGCGCATGACGGCCAGGAATCAGATGCGTAAGCATTGGAGTCGAGACATTTTTCGAGAATGGTTTATAACAAACATGGCTGCTTTTCATGCAAGTAGTTTACATGCTCCTTCCTCCTTGGTTTGCAATGCTACAGAGTCCGATAATTCATCAGAAGACGAACTAACTTTTGACGAAAATATTCCACTAGCTGGCTATGAAGAACAAGAGGAAGAGGAAGACGAGGAAACGATCGGCGGTTTTCTCGCAAGAAATAAGAAGAGCAGCAATACAAAAAAAAAAACTTCCAACTATAACATTCGCCTTACGGTCAAAAGGAAAAGGATTTTTTGCTGTATTTCTTATCTTCGCCTTCTCGAGTTTTGTAAGAGTTTTGCAAGTAGCAATTTATGCTAGAGTTTACAACGCAGCGCCGTTTTCGTCACCGCTTACCGCTGCCCTGACTACTGTGCGAACACTGTATTAAGTTCGACTCTGGCACGACGTCTGATTTGAAGTCGTGCTTCTGCCGTGCTTCTGTCGAACCCAATGTTAATTTGGTTCGGCAAGGCAGAAGCATGAACTGAGCCTAAGTGTTTCAATTGGGATAAGTAATATATGGGAAACAGAGTGTGGCTATTGCTGGGAGGGTGTCTATAATCATGCATTATGTAATCTTTATCTTTTTTCCGGTTTATTTTTCGGTTAATTGCTTCTGTTATTGCAGTTTCTAGAATATCAGAAGCAATTTAGTAATGCAAAAACATGCAAAAATATGAATGAAAAGCCGCCGTTCTGGCGTCATCGTGAAGACAATCTCAGGGCTAAGTAACAAATATATTTGTTTCTACTTGAGTGCATCGCTTAGCACGTTGACTTTGGACATTTGAAATTATTTAGGATGCGTTCGATTCGCCTTTACTTCTAGAATAAGAATAAATTCTGGACTATTCCTTAAATCGAGAAAAAAAATGTTTTAAAAATATATATACATTACCCGCGTTTTATTTCTCCTGAATACTGAGTGATGTTTCACAAATATTATATTGCTACAAATATCGCGTCAAATACTGACGTTGTTAAAGTGGTTCTATATAGAAATTTCATGGGATGATTTGACGGAGGAAAATTGTTGCATACCTAGCTTATTAAATGAAATTTACCCTTGCGTTAATTACGGTATTTGAAATTGACGTTAACGCGAATTAGAGAAAAAAATGATTTCAAATTAAGGAAACTAACGCTGTAGAGAGGCTGATATTTCAAAATGAAGAAAAACATACACAAAGGAGCAAAACTTGTCAAGACGACAAAGACAAAAACGGCCGCCTGGTTAGCTCCGTTGGGAAAGCGCCGGTCCGCCGAGCGGGAGGTCGCGGGTTCAAACCCCGGCCGGACGAACACTCAGGGTCTTTAAATAACTGAGAAGAAAGTGCTGCCTTTGTAATGACATCTGCAAATGGTTAGACTTTTTAGTCTTGGCGGATAAGGACGAAAAATACCGTAGGTCCCGTCTCACAGCACTTTCACTGATCTGGTCATTTGGGACGCAAAAGAACCCACACCACTGTTCAAAGAGTGGAGGGGACGTAGACCCCGGTGGTGTGGCCAACCTTTACGGGTTGTAGGATTGGGTAGGGATGGCACCTTGCAGAGGAGCTACGAGTCCCATTCGTGCCCATTCCGTCCGGGCAGGTCTGTGTCCAGAAAAGCTGGTAAAACTAACAAAACTAAGCCTGCAAACAGTGTGTTCCCCAGCAGTAAAAGGGAAGGGGTTAATTAAGGGAATCTTGCCACTTCAAGCGTTCATGACAGTTTCACTGATACCGGCGGGTATCCACCCTGATAAAATCTTACATTGATCTCAAATTTTAAGAGTGTCTGAAGTCTTTTGAGAAGTTGCGCCCGAAAGCAATGAAAATAGAGGTCACGGAAATTAACCCTCTACTCGAAATGGCTTCAACTTAAACTTCAACTTCAACTTTATTTAATAAAAATATTGATTACAATAGACTGTCTCGCAAAAAAGCAATTGCTAATCTAGGTGGACCAGTTAAAAGAAAAATAAAGTGAAAGGAAAGGAAAGGAAGGAAACCATTTTAAGTTACAATAACTAATATTTCTATCATAGTTTTACTTTTACTACATTAAATCTACTAAGAAAAGACGAAAAAGGAATTGACGGGATGCGAAAAACCAATTCTTTTGTACAGAAATCACTTAACTGTTAATTGAACTTTGGCGCGAAAATCACGTTAACAAAACGCGACTTAGATTAACGCGACTTTTTGAAGCGTTAATTTCCTACAATAAGATAAACGACAGCTTGCTTTGTACTTTGGAGAATAAAGAAACTTTCTCGCTTTCCTCATGTAAAATGGGAATATGCTGAAGAGATTCTCCTCTGTTCTAATAGTTAGTTACCTTTTCCTCCGAGTGTCTAGGGTTTCTCGTGATTGATCGTTAAACATTGGTCTTTATTTTCAGCATTAAGTTCGTCATTTTCTTCGGTTGTTGTGAAACTGACAGTAAGGCGAGAATAATGACGTGCTTGGAATATTTTCCACCTATTCTGGGACTGGATTAGCGGGTCAATCAAACGGATTTATTTATCTCTGTTCCATTATAAGAATGACATCGCATGCATTGCATAATTTCCTACGTAGCCTTAAAACTTCCGTCAAGTTCATGATTTGCGTAATGATGATGTTTGCTTGATTTTACAATATCATATGGCATTTCACGAGGCAAAAATCTGTTGCTCTAGGAGTTTAAATAGAGGTCATCGAAATCTAACTGACAAAGACAGTTGTAACAAGGGCCTACACGATAATCTACACAAGTTATATTAGGAAAAAAAATAGTAACTTTGTTCAACATTGGAAGATCACCTCGAAGCTTTGACATCACTACATACATAACCTGTTATTTTATGTATTATATCGCCCTGCTTCAAGAAGGTGAGTTTAATTTTAAAGTGGAATACGTGCAGTAGCATAGGCCGAATTTATATTAGAGGCGAATCAGTTGTCTAAGACGAATTACCCGTCTGAGACAGACAAATCGTTTAGATATAAATCCGGTTTTTAGACGAATTTTGGCCCCAAATTCGTCTTCACTAAATTCGTCAGCCAAGACGAGACGTATTTGGGGCCAAAATTTGTCTTAACACCGGACTTATATCTAGATTCATCTTAGACAGATAATTTCGGCCATTGTCAGTCGAGTTGTCAGCTCGTTCTTTGGTGAAGAAAAAATACATCGATGATAGACAAACTGGCTAGCTTGTAAGTTGAACTTAAACTTTACAGCCTTTATTCTCTAGAAATTTTTAAAGCTTGAGAAATTATCAAGAAATTACAAATTTCTTGTTAACCGTTCCATTCAACTACGATCTTCAGAGTATTTCTACTAACTTAGCAACGATTTTTGGAGGTTGTGTTTCTCACATTTGGTTACCAAGATATTGCAATTATCATGTTTTTAAAGATGTCTCCTGGAAATTCAGGTACAAATTAAAACTTCCCCTAGAATCTTTTAATAAAAGTACGTTTACTTCAAGTCCCCGAACTTTCCAAAGGAAGATAATACCATCGTCCCAGCGTGCCTTGTTCCTATTTCTGGGCAATTGTTGCCAGTCTGTGTGATGAAAGCATGAATTTTACTCAAAGTTTCGGAGGAGTTTTTGCCTCTTAAAGGATGCAAGATATGGAGGTAAAGTAGGTACTGAGTAATTTCTCATATTTCATTCAGTGAAGGACAGGATGATTTCTTAATTAAACTATCCTGTTGTCTGTGAAATTGCCACGGGTTCATCTTGAAAAATAGCAAACATCGCGAAACTGGGCGCTTAAAACATAAGTCTGCAAGGTTTTTGTACAAGCAACTAGATTTTCAGAGACACTTCACTCTCAATACTTGTCTTTGCGAATCAAAATGGGTGTCTTTGTAAATGTTTCATTAAGTTATATTTCTTAACTTGACTCTTTGCCAAGATGCTTCTCGTATCGCTTGCCGGTTCTTCAGTCGTACATGAACATCGGAGGCAGGAGTGATTACAACGCCAAGTCTAATATATAGATTTAGCCAGAGCTAAAAGTGAAGCTCCCGTTAAAATTATTATTAATTTGAATCGAACAATAAACTTGTAATCCACAAATCAGTTAACTTTAGGGCTAACTGATTTTAGAGAAAAATAATTTTGACAGTCCAAGAAAACAAATCAGTTTTACATCAAGTTAATAGTCTTACATGTACACCCAAAAATAACAATCATCTTCGATCACAGTACATTAGGCCTGGAAAACAAATTCTTCCCAAACAAAATAACCCAGTCGCCAACGTACATCACCTTTATTTCATAAGGTTTTTTTTTTTTTTTTTTCAATATGTTTATTGATAATCACATCAAAAAATTACATTTACAAAACAAAAAAAAAACACTTTAACAAGAGACATTAACAGAGTAAAGCAAAAAAAAATTGTCAAATTATTACAGGGGGTGTTACAGGGCTAAAAGAAATTATAAAAAAGTACAACAGGGCAATGAAATAATACGGAGTTAATACAGTTAACTTAAATAAGGCGTCAGTATCCACTTTCTTTTAAAGAATTCTTTGTTGCTGATTTTTTCTTTTGTTTCATATTTAGCGATGATCTTGGCTCTAAATCCATAAATGTTTGGAGGGATTTGTTTGCTCCTGCAGTCCCACAAATAGAGTTTTCCAATAATTATAAAATAGTTCCGCAATTGAAGTAAAGGGCAAGCATTTTCCGTCAAAATTCCAAAGAGCACATTTTCCAAGCACAGACGAATTCGTTGATTCGAAATAAGGCACCAATATAGCTCAAATTCAATCCAAAACTGTTTAGAGCGTGAGCAGTGATAGAACAAATGCGTTAATGATTCAGGTTGATTGTCACAGAAAGTACATAAATCATTTGTCCTAATACCTATTTTATACAACTTTGTATTTGTGTCAAGAATTGAGTTAATTACTTTGTACTGGAAGGCTTTAACATACGATTCAACAACGATAGAGTGTGGCAGCCTAAATATTTGCTTCAGATTGTCGCTGTTAAAATGAAAGTTACTCTGTAATTTTTGAATAATATTGGGCGGTTTAGCTTTTTCTCTGATGAGTAGGTTGTAGTAATCCTTTGATTTCCCTTTTGTAACATCAAAATTATTGTCACCCACAGCAAATGTTGGTGAGTTTATGGAAGGATACCTGTCATATCTTCTCAACGATAATGGAATGGACCTGCGTAAGCCAGCCCATTCTAAAATATTTGTTTTGCATATTTTTTTAGACAGTTGATTATAAGAATCAGTACTGCACCGCCGTAAACAGTATGAGGCGAACCGAGGCACTCGCCTCGGTAAAATTTTACCAAATACTGTCGATTTTTATTTTTTTATCAGACTGATAATATTAGAAGATTTCATACGGCTGATTTCGTACAACGGACCGTGTGTTCGCCTCGGTTGTAGTTTCTTTCTGGCTACGGCCCTGTACTGTTCAGACTAAATAAAAGATCCTGAATGCAAATGACTCTCGCATTAACATAATGTTTATAATAAACCAGCTTGTTTTCTACTTTTATTTCTTTGTTATTCCAGATTATCGTTTTCCAATCTTCTTCAGTGGCAAACGTTTCACGAAATTGCGACCACCATGACAAAAGTTCCTGATAAAATTGAGAAGGAATTGTGTAATCCGAGATATTGTAGTTGCAGTTAAAAAAGAACAATCCCCCAACGGAGCTCAGTATGTGTTGTAGGCAGCTTTTCCAAGTTCCATTAGTCCCACTGAAGATACGTTTTAACCAAGCTAATCTCAATGACTTAACCATGCACTCGAGATCAACCATTCTTAGCCCTCCCTCTTCGTATTCGTTTATAACTGAAGCTCTTGTTACCTTATTATCTACACCTTTCCCGAGAAATTTAAGAAGTATTTTATTCAATTCTTTTAGTAATTCCTTGGGAGTTGGAAGGATCGAACAAATGTAAATGTACTTAGGGATAAGAAAAGATTTGATTATTGTCACCTTACCGTATATCGACAAGCCTCTAGCGGACCATATATTAATAAGTTTTTTAATTGAATCCAGTCGTTCTATAAAATTCTTTTCTTTAAGCAATTTTTGGTCATAAGTAAAATATACACCTAGAGCTTTTATTGGCTCGTCCGGCCATTTAATACCAAATGGTTTTTCTTTATAATGTCTCTAAGATCCAATCCACATACCTTCAGTTTTTGAACAGTTAATCTTGAGTCCAGAGAGAATTTCGAATTTGTTAAGTAGTTCAAATAATCTTGCGGCCGAGCTTGTGTCAGCTAACACAGCGGTTGTATCGTCTGCAAACTGTAGAAGCTTAGTTTCCTCAGTTCCTATTGTGATTCCTTTAATTGACTCTTTTTGCCTTATAGCAATTGCTACAGTTGCTACAGCAATTATAAATAAGTAAGGAGAGAGTGGATCACCCTGCCTAACACCGCGTTCCAGAGTAAAAAAGTTAGAACTAACGCCATTGTTTATAACACAGCTTTGAATGCTGTTATAAAAGGTTTTCACCCATTGAAGGAAATCTCGACCAAAGTTAAACTTTTTAAGACTCTCAATGAGGAATTCCCATTCCACACTATCAAAAGCTTTTTGAAAATCTATAAACAGCAGTAAACCTGGGATGTTTTCCTTAGCTGTGAAGTCCATAATATCGGAAATAGAACGTATTGCTTCACCAATGAAACGATCTTTAACATAACCAGCCTGGTTGTAGTGAATGATACTGGGTAACACCTTTTTAACCCTTGCTGCGATCACCTTGGACATAATTTTCGTATCTACATTATTTTAAAACACTATGAATTAACCTTATTTTATAAGGTTAATTCATAGTCTCTCCAACCAGTCCGTTGGAGAGACTATGGATAATTGGACAACCCCGAAAAATAATATTATTCAGCACATGATAACCTCAGTGGTAGCCAAAAATTTACACGTTGCATTCCTCTGTTTAAAAGGGAGGCCAAAATAAGAAATCAGGCGGGATTCGACAAGTTTACTTTTAATGCAAGTAAATCTTGGTGACAAATCTGGTGGCGTGTAAACCAGCCTTGTAAGTATACTTTTTATACATCACGTCTGAAGTAAACAGGACTATGAGGTGCGGTTTTTTTTTTTTTTTTTTAATCATACAGACCTCGGACAGAATTTTTTTTGCCCTATTTAAAACTATAATTCTGAAGTTTTTCACAATTTTGCAAGACAAATTGCACTGAGTCATTCAATCAGTCCAGGACGATCGAAGCATGGGCATCCTTTGCACAACAAATTATAGAACTGATCACATTATCAAACGTTTTCATGAAGAGAATTCAGCATAATGCATGAGTGTTCAGTCAGAAAAATATGCTTCGCTGTCATATGTAGGGTAATAAGTATGGGCTTTTCGTGAAAATGATCAAAAAATTCCCAAAATCACCTATACGGCCAGCCGGACGTGTTCTCACTTTTGACAAGCACCAAATTTCCAGTCCCGGCTGTCTTGTAATTAAATGAACACTAATAGAGTTACGCTTCAACATGATAGAGAATTTATTATGTTTAGGTTTTATTTCTCTTTATTTATGGTTTTGTTATGTGTAATCTTTAAAAGCGTTTGATATTTACGCGCGTCATTTTGAGCACTCCCGCATGCGATGTTTACAGTACGACGGAAAACAAGTGGCGCAGCGATTAAAATTGCGAGAGAGACTCCTAACAATCAATTAAATTTATTATAATTCGGTGAAACGTGTACAGGGACAACAATTTTCATTCACGAACACAAGTATTGAGGGTAAAGTGTCTCCAAAAATCATGAGTCAGGTAAGCATAATCTTATAAATTTTATAAACAACCTGGCAGATTTATGTTTTAAGCCGGCTTCCCAGTATTTGCTATTTTTAAAGATGAACTCGAGGCAAGAAAATCGCTCAGACCTTTATTTTTACAGCAAAAACCGTAAATAAATATTCTTCGGAACGTTTTTATGTATTTATTGTGGTCAGAAAATGTCTAAAGGCTTTTTAAAGTTCTGTAAGCTTATATACAATAGCATACACTAGCCGCATAAACTACGCTCGACTTAAGGAAACCTGAAAAAAAAAAACAAAACAAAACAAAACAAAAAAACACACACACACATCAGTTACAATAATTACTCAGGCTCACCAGTCGAGATGCAGCTCCTGAAAGCCATAAAGTAAGGCCAGAATCGCTTGAGACGTTTAAGCCATCTTACGCCTCAAGCAAGGTGAAAAACAAAAACATACGAAATTGGATTCCCGACGACTTTGACAAGCGGCGCATTTCTCAACCATAAATCCAATAAACAAACCTGCCATGAATTGATAGCAGATGTATTCATTTTGTACATCAAGTGGAAAAAGACAGTTAAAAACATGACAAGTTGGCGACACAAACTACCGTAAAATTCCGAAAATAAGCCCCGGGGCTTATATTCTTCAAAGGCCCTTTTGAAGGGGCTTATTTTTGGAGGGGCTTATATTCGGAGGGGTTTATGTACGGAGGGAAATGTTCGTTTCAAAATCGATTGGGCTAGCTTGTAGTGGGAAGTACAATGTAAATGTATTATTTATCAAACACACTAGGAATGTGATGCCGGAAAGAACAAAATTTTACATGTACTCTGATTCCATGTGGGACATTATGTAATTCAGATTTTTTGGATTTAGGAAAGTAAAAAAGTAAAAGCAACGGAAAATAAATTAACCTATGCCACTGATATTAATATTATCAAGAAAATAAAGGGAGATGTAAAGAATCAACCGTAAGAGGACACAAAAAATCTGAGCCCCAGATGGGATTCGAACCCACGTCCCTCCGTGTTCTAGATCGGATGCTCTAACCTCTGAGCTACTGAGGACTCGTAGGCGAGCAAGGGTCATTTTTGTTTACAAGCGCGGAAAGGCCATTATCCGCTAAAACTACATGGCGCCATTATTACCGACCAACGAGGCGTCGTCGTTAAAATAATGGGAACTTAAGAACCACGACGACGACTTTGTCGACGACGACCGGAAGTGAGATACCGTGCACTGCGCAAGCGCGGTTAACAAATTTCGTCGTCGTGGTGTCGTCGACGACGCCAGACACAGTAGAATCACGTCGTCCTACAGTCCAGAAGCTTCGGCAGGTATAACTCCCTGTTTTTAAGCGATTTTTCAAGGGCTTTGTATTTTTTCACCTCGTAAATCCAGGTACCCTTTCTTTTTTCCCCTAACAAGCGATGTTGATTCAAAATTTGACTGATGAATTGTGTTTACTTCGAAGACAACACTGAGCTGTGCAGGCCGGGCGAGCGAATTCGTAAGTGACAAATTTATTTGTACGTATTTAGGTCAGGCAAATCATATATCTTTAATATAGAGGAAATGATCTTTATATGGAAAACAGCTATCGCATCGGAATGTCTCTTTTTCCAAATCTAAACTCTGACAGACACTCGGACTCATGTTATTCAGGTTGAAAGTTGAATAACCTTCGTACGGAAAGCAGAGACTTTTCCATTCGAAAAGTCAGACAACACTAACATTTCTTCATCGTCAATGAAAGTAGACGTACGGCTTATAAATAAGATCTTGCATCGTCTTAAAAGACGCCTTTGCGAAAAAACTTTGTTGCGAACGAACATCACAGTTGTACTACTTCCACATGTTTGTTTACATTCAGTGTCGTCGTCGTTGACCTACCGATCGACTGCATCTTAAGTTTCCTTTTTCCCGCCGAAACTGACGCTCTCGTTCCAGTCCTTTCCCAGTCAACAGACGTCGTCGTCGTGAACGTCTTCGTGGTTTTTAAGTTCCCTAATCACGGAATATGACACAGCGTGACTCCTAGGATAGATTTCAAATAATTTTCATGGCAAGAGGGTTATGTATAGGGGATTCGCTCTCTTAGATTATTCCCTCTTGACTCAAACATATGAAAAGTCACACATACCGTGGCCGCCCTGTGGCTTAACCTTCGGGCTCTAGTTAACCCCGGGATGCATTTGTTATTAAGCGGACTTGAATATTTCTCACAGTTGCTAAAAAAAAAAAAAAAAAAAAAAAGCTTATCCCCTTCTTCTATCAGATAGTATTGATCATCTTCTTCCCATCTGGAATTGGCGTGCGCAAATTGTGTTAGAGCCGTTCAGAAATTAGGTAGCGGGGCAAAGCAGAGAAGGCGGGTAAACAAGCTAATGTGGTATTTTACCGTCATCCTTCTTAAAGTTAAGATACTGACCTTTCTTTCTTCTTACAGGTTACTGTAGCGGGCAACAAACTCAAGCAACAACACCAACGACGAAAATAACTCAAGATGTATTCTTCTTCTTCCCAGTGCATCATCTGGGTTACCGTATTTGCCGTCGAGTTTGTTGCTATAGTAACGGTGAATCTCCTTGCCATCCTTCTTTTTATAAAGACCAGAAGCCTTCACACTCGCAGCATGTACTTGGTTATAAGTTTAACCGTGGCGGACATGTTGGTTGGAGGACTTTCCGGGAGTGTCTTGCTTTTCAAAATCCTCGCCGAGAAAAGTTGTGACTTTGCAGAATTTTATCCAGTATATCGGGAAGCTCCTATTGTATTCTTCATTCTTTTCTATTTCTTTCCTCTAATCTCCCTGACAAACATTACTGTGATTTCGTTAGAGCGAATGCACGCCACGTTTCGTCCATTTAGGCATCGGCTCATCAAGAGATGGGTTTACGTGGTAGCAATTGCTGTTGTTTGGGTTTTTCCTGGTATTGCACCAGTCTTGGAGAAAGAAAGAAAAATTCTGAAAAGATACGTTAATTTTTTATGGGAAGTACACAGTATTTTGTGTTTATTTGTTATCTTCGCTTCTTACGCATCCATTTTCTTTAAGTTTCGCTTTGGAGCACATCCACAACGCCATTTTACAGCCAATCTAAGACAGAAGAAACTTACCGTCACATTGTTTATAACAACTTTAGTATCTTTACTGATGTGGCTACCATACAATATATTCAAGTTTCTTAGCATAACTTCTAATGGAATTTCCCATTCTACCACAATACTCTTGAATGCCGATCATTTTTTTGTCTTATTATTTTTTGCAAACTCTCTTGTAAATCCCATATTATACACAGTCAGGATGCCGGAATTTAAAAAAGCTCTGTTCTCATTGTTTAGACGTCAACAACGACAAAATGTTGCTATTCCACCACATTGATATTAGTAATTGTATGTTAATTCACTGTACTTTATAAATTCTGAATGCGAATGTAAAAGCCTATTGCATGTAAGACTGACGGGAGGCACAGCGGGCTCAGGCACGTCCGACTTGATTATAATAAATGAATAAAGGTTACTTACTTTATCATTTCTTAAAGTTTTTTTTTTCCTTTTTGCAATCATTTTAATTTTGGCAGTCAGCTGGTGCGAAGTATGGGATCGGGAAATTTAGGAGGCTTGGAAGAGAGAGTAAAAGAGTCATCTTTTTAGACTTTTCCAAGGCCTTTGATACAATTAACCACCATATTCTCTTACAAAAATTATATAAGTATGGGATCCGAGGGCTCCCCCATGTATGGTTCTCAAGCTATATAACTAATCGTAAGCAATATGTCAAAGTTGGTAACACAGAATCTAGCCTGAAAACCATCACATGGGGTGTACCCCAAGGCTCCACACTAGGTCCACTGTTGTTTCTATTGTATATTAACGACTTGCCCAAGTCTTCAAAGAAATTAACTTTCAGGATTTTTGCAGATGATACAAATATGTTTTATTCTTCAAAAGACACAGAACATTTACAATCAGTAATCAATTAAGAACTTGGAAAGGTCTTAAAATTCTGTGCAGCAAATATGGATATTCGGAAAATGCTCGCAAGAGCCGATCGCTTGCCGAGTAAACTAAATAGCGATTTCCGAAGATTCTTTTCTATATTCAATCCAAAGTCCAAGGAGCTGGTTGAATACTGTAAGAACTGACCAGTTATAGTAACCGTTTTAAAAGGTTATCAGCAGTTACAATAGGTTAAAATAACCTTTTAAAAATTAGTTAAAATCCATAACCTTTTTCTTATTGGTTGCATTAACCAATAAACAGCAGTTGTTTTGACGTTTAAAATAGGTTAAGACCTTGAACGGTGAAAATACATTTCCCCGCAGTTAAAATGAACGAAACGAAATACGAGTTACACGACTGGTAAATAAAAATTAGTAATATAACGGGAAGCAAAATCTGAAGAGTTTGTTTGAGAGAGGCCGAAGGGCCGAGAAGCAGGGGCTTGCCGTGGTTGTTGCTTCCCGTTAACTACTTGGGAACTCGCTCAAACCAACGTAAAACCGTTTACACCACGAGCAAAGAAACAGCAAACAAAAGACCACCTCTCGGGGAACGGGTTTTTGCACGGCCGCGATTTTGCAATTTAAAGGCCACGAACGACTTGCTCTTTCCCTCATTAACGCCCTTTTTGCCCTTGAGGCCATGGCTGTTTTTTCAAATTACCGCAACCATAAAATGGCGACACTGCAAGCCAACGACAACGCAACCAATCTGACCTGGACATCAGCAATATCCCCGGCAACCTATTTGTAAATAAAGTGGTTGCTGGGGATATTGCTGATATCGAGGTGAGGCCAATTGTTGGGCTAGTTGTCCAAGGTTTCCAAAGAATTTACCGTTTTTCGCAGGCTGGCTTTAGTAGCCTCCACAATCTGCATTAATATCGGCACTTGACGCCAGCATCCTTCGACATGGAGGGGCAACAAACCTTCAAAGCATTTCTTAATATCGTCATGTCACAATCTGCAACATACACCTTCTTCACTATTTCCCGCAGGTTGGCGCCTTCAGCCGGCGTTAATATGTGGGGGCGAGCAGCCTCCGGCGCTAATTGTCACACTTTGGTGCAGAAAGCCTCAGCCTCTTTCGTTATTTTCCGCATGTCGGGGCAAGCATACTCCACACACCGCAGAATGTCCAAGTCCTTATAACCGAGAATGACTGTATATAATATGTAAATTTTTTTATTAAAGAAAAAAAAAAAGCACCCACGGACGCTTAGGCGAGTTGCGCCCAAGAGGCCGTCGAAGCGGAAGCGTTTGCAGAAATGTCTCTATCCTACCAATCCCCCATCATTATCCCAAGGGTGTGTTCGTTCAAAAGAAGTTTTCAGAATCTAGTTCGGAGAAGGGGGAGCGGAGGGGGGGGGGGGGGGGGGAAGAACAACGTTATCCACGGAGGTGAGCGATGGGTCAAAGGTGGTGACGACGGGAACGAGATTGGGGTTAACTAGCGAGTGCACCCTGTTAGAGGGTCTCAATGGGGTTAACCGATAGGCGGAAAAGGGCCAAAAATTTAGCCGATAGTCGTAAAAATTGAAACATTTTCACCGTTAGCTGTAAATAGGGTAAAAAAGAGTTAACAGTAAAAGAAATTGTTCCCTGGATTTGCTACTTTTAAGGAAGGTATTAAACTCACTTATGGTTGCGTTTTTTATTTCCCGGCTAGTGTGACTCCGTACGCACGCTAGGAGAAGCGCCTTTTAGGAGTTAACCAAGACCTAGGCTCCATTTCCGGCGCTCTCTCGGAGAACTATTTTTTTCCATAGCGAAAGTGTGGCTTCTTGCTGGGGATTAATATTTGCAATTTTCCGGAGGTCGTGCCCTGGAAACACTTGTGAAACAACAAGCACAGATGTCACTGTTTGTAAAACACTTTGCCGACAAACAACATTTCCCTGTTTTTCTCTGACGCTACGGTAGACATTGTCAAGCCTAGTCCCTGTACGACGTCTTCCCACGCAATCTCGGTCAAGGCATTTCGGTGGCGAACTCGCTCAGACCAAGTGTCCCGAAACGCATTAGCCGCGCGGAATAATGCGGTCTACGGACAAGGCAACAGCAGACAGTCGTTCCGTACAGTCCTTCGCTATTATTAAAAACACTGGACACGGGAATTTTGTTATTGGCCGTTCAGTTTCACACTAGAGCTAGAAATAGATCATCCGTCTGAGACTAGCCTGTGTACAGTTGCGTCCTCCCCACAGATACCTCTTCTCCGATTTTTTTCTGAGGGGAGGGGGCGGCTGTACACAGGCTATCTGGAAAGGACAATCCCGTCGTCAAAAGTCAGGCGGATTTTTCATTCAAAATTACTGACTATTCCATTTTCAAATTAACACGTATTACCTATCTGACGCGAATAATCAAACGGATAACCCGTCTCACACAAATAATCCTTCTCTAGTGTGAAAACTGCCATTTCTGTTATAACGAATGTCGCGCCCCGGCCTTGAGTTGAGCGTTCGCGTGTCTGCTTTTGCTTTTTCACAAAGATTTTTTTTTTAATTGACTATTGACATTTCTATGTGTAAAATAATATTAAAAGTGGAATACTTTATAAAAAGTATGATCTATCAAATGTTAAAATTTTCAAAAGAAGAGCTTATTTCATGATCTCGAGATGATCCAAAGACCTTTACTCAAAAAATACAGGTTAATTAATATATGCGCCTTTTTGATGAAATAAAATCAGTCGTTTATGAAGATATTAAACAATAAGGGTCCTGCAACGAAGCCTCGGGGAACAAGGCTGTTAACATCAACAACGTCTTCCACTCGAACCCGTTGCCTGTAATTTGTTAAATAGCTCTTCACTAAGTGCAAACTATGGTTAGAAATACCATAAGCAGAAAGCTTCATGATAAGCCGTGTGGTAGCAAATCAAAAGCTTAATTTACTTAAGTCCATTATCACAGTCCCAACTACAGAATTCTTGTCAAGAGCACCTTTCGAGTCCTCGATAAGATGCAACAACACAGACTCGCAACTGTAACTTTTTTCTATATGCTGACAAGAACGTAGAAAAATACGTGTTGAAGTAGTGAACACGCTGTTTTTAAACACATCTCTCGAAAACCTTGTCCAACAATACTAGGATGGATACAGGCCTGTATTAGGACTTGTCAAACTCATCATCTCTCTTGAACATAGGACAGATCTCTGCTAGTTTCCATTCAGCAGGAACACAAGCATTATCAATAACAGTGTTAATCAGTCGTGCAATAGGACCAGCCAAAACTGAGGCTTCATCCCGCAAGACACAAGTAGGAATCTGATCATGCCAGTAGCTTTGTTGGGATCTAATGATTTGAGAATTAACTCAGTTTCGACCATTGAGACGTCATTAAACTCAAACTGAGCAGCCATCACACGTTCGTCTCTTATAGCAACAATGCTTGAGTGAACACTTATGTCCATAGCAACATTAGGATCACTATCATGTTCTTCACCTACATTTTGAATAAGAGAAAAATAGTTGTTGAAGATATAAGCCACTTTCTTCTTGTCAGTCACAAGTATGCCATGCTCCTTAAGGTGATAGGTCTCTTCATTGTTACTTCGTTTACAATGCATTAAGGGCTTAATTGTATACTAGAATTGTTTTGGATCACCATTGGCACTGTCTGCTCCTGACCGGAGATAGCTTGAAATTTCCCTTCGTCTTAAAGATGAAGTAAGATTACGCTGAAGTCTGTATTTCTCGCAGTCCCCAGGATCCTTGGACTTAAAGTATAGTTTTCTTAGTTTGTTACTGTGACGAATGGAGTCAAATAGTTCTGAGGTCATGAATGGCACATGTTGACGCTTAGATATGGATTTCTTAACAATTTTCCCCATGCCCAACATACATCCCAGGGTTATAAAAATTTGTGCAACATGGAAGGGAACTGTAGTAATGTCAGCTGGAAGCGATCCTGCGTATGAATTTTACGGATGTGTATGGTCTTACCAACTTGATTAAAGTACCAACTAGGGTACTGGTGGAATCTAGCTCGCCCACTGATGTAATTCTTATGAACAAGCCATGTTCTGTTCTTACTTCAGGAGTGTTTGATCTTGGCCTCATTGATCACAATCTTATTTACACTGTTATCGGGTTACAATAATTAATGTCCTTTAATTCATTCCTAGAACAGTTGTAAAGCGCCACTTCAAGCATTATGACCTTGTCAGGCCGGGAGAGGTCGCAGTTTAGGTCTCCGCTGATCTTAGCTATTAATTTCATGTTCCCATGTAGCTTTTAACAAGCTAGGTGGTCTGTATATTCCGAGAAACAAGCACCTTTTTCGCTCTCCTGGACGTTTGCACATACAGGGTTATCGATTCAACTTCATGTCCTCCCAAGTCATGTATTCTAGTCACAATCAGCCCTCTTCTAACATAAATGAACTCACCACCCCCAAAACTGTGACGATCTTAGCGGTACAGGTAAAATCCTTTGATGTGAAAGTGCGAGTCAGGAAATGAATGGTCCATCTTGCATTCGATGATCACTATAATGTCAAAGACAATTTTGAGAATAAGGGACCTTAGCTCAAAAAACTTGAGGTCAGCTACACTGTTGATGTTAATGTGCCAAATCAACTTCAAACTCTCTTTACACAGTAATGGCAACCCCTTTGCTCACAGCCACGCACACTCTTTGCATAATGGAAGGCGATCTTCACGTTGAAAATCTCGAAGAGTTGATTAGAATCAACAAAATAGAAGAGTTAAAAGACAACTATGCCGTCTTTTATGAAAAACGAGGAGTATTACAAGATTGACTGGATTGATTCTAGGTGAAGAAAACGAGTACGTTGAGGCTCTTGAAGAGGAGCTGTTTTATCAAGATCATTTGTATTTACATCCCGATTTTAATTGACGAAACAAAATACTCATGCAAAGCGGAAATGAGAAAAAAAAGGCTTGTTTTGTATACCGTGTCAGTTGGGATTTACAACAAAGCGAGCCAGCCGATAATTTTATCACTTACCTCATACGATCGATAAACCAAATCATCTGATGTTCCAGTTTTTCTGTTTCTATCACGCGGGATTTTTCTGTAGCATAAGGGAATCACACCGTAATTTGTGTTTATTTGTTAAGTTCTGTTGAGGTGCACATCCTCAGCGCCATCGTGCCAAAAAAACCAAACACACAAACAAACAAATAAACAAATAAAATAGGAGGAGGGATGGGTAAGTGAAAAATTGTGCTTAGTGTTTTTGCCTTGTTGAGAGATTCATTTTGAATCACTAAGTATTTTACTATTTTTTGTTATTGCTGTCAATAAGAAAAAAATAATTGATTTCTTGTTTCTTAAGAAAAAAAAGGCCGGTTTAATTGCGAGTAATTATTAATTTCGTGTTTCAGTTGGTTATTTTTCGTTGTCTATTGTTTTGTGTTTTTAAAATAGTAAGGGCTGTTCATTGGGTCTTAAGGTAGAGACAAGTCGTATTCAAATATCGCTTCCGTTCCTTAATTGCTCGCATAATTAACCGACTTAAACGACACCTTGAAACAAGCGCGAGCAATGAGCTCTCACAGACGTTCACGATTATTTCATGTGATTACATAAAAAAAGGAAACATACTGGAGGTCTTTTAAACTTAAACACGCTCGCTATCGTCAGAAATTGCAAGTACTATTATATTTTACTTTTTCGTAAACCTTTAAGAGCGATGATAGGGGTTATGGGAGCGTAAAAAGTTCAGTATTTTTATAGGCACAAAAACCTGAGTCAGGAAGCATCATGGTTCAGTCATGTAATGGAGATAGAACAGAAAAACGTTTTGCAATAGCCAGTCAAGATTGAAATAATGAATTTTCTGTGTCTGAGTTTTGTCTTTACAGCTAATTCAAAGGAATGGTTGAAGTAAAACGTTTTCAGCTCCGCTTACAGTGTCTGAAATTTGTTGATAACGATTTTTTAGCACTAAATAGAAGACACGGGGGTTTGTCGCGTTGCTAGGCGATCGCTCCTAGTATTCCTACCTTTTTAAAGTTGTTTAAACCAGGCTAAAGTAAATTATAGTAGCGAGTAAGCCTAGCCTAGCCTGCTCTTGTAAAAGTATTGAGTGAAGGTACAGTTATTAAAATAAGGAAAGGACTATCTACTTATTAGTAAACACGAAGACAGTTATTAACATATGAAAAGAAATGACTAGACACTTAATTAGTACGCAGGGAGGCACTGACTATATATAGGCACTTAAATTGGAATGCAGGAAGGAATGGACATGATAATAATAATATTTTTCTGAGGCTGTTCCTTAGAGCCCCAGGGTCACGTCTGACGCCCCTGGTGGTTGTTGCAAAATGACTCCCATATGTGTGTACTGTCATAATAATCAATTCATGGTTCATGGGTTAAGAAAATGAATTGCATATTTTTCTTTGGGAACAACGCCGAGCTAGCAGATCTTATCACGAGAGGACTCTTGCTTATATTTCAAGTTTCACTATCATACTATAAAAAAATCTTCCCCCGACAGATTCTGAGTACCACAATTTCAGAACCACTGAAGCTAAATGTATGCGAAGAATTGACATAAAAATAAAAAGCGTGTAGACAGCCGTGCGTCAATATTTCACTCATAATTTACGCATCCCGCTATTTCCCATGAAGGTATTTGACTAGTATTTTAAAAGGGTTATCTCAGTTTACAAATCGAACAATCCGAGGCGGCAGAGTCTCTCTCTTTGAATAACAAAAAAAAATTACACAACGGCAAACACTGGACATAAATTACCCGGTTACCAACATTTATACTCATCTCACTACTCACATTTCATTACTTCATTCACATATTTGAGATTTTGTAACATTTGCGGTTATTATAAAAAAATAAAGCATAAGACACACGCACCTGGACAGGCCATGCATAACATCTTTGTTAATTGCTTGTTAGACTTTACTAGTCCAAGAAGCTAACTAGTTATATAACTAATATATCGCTTGTTGATCGGTGGAATCCACCTTCCTCTTCTAGCAATGAACAGTTCTCTGTCCATGACGGAATGAATATTCGTATCCACCGTTTATCGACGGCAACAAGAACGTCAAAAAAACAATAGTTTTAGTCAAGGTTTTGATAAGGAAAACTTGAAAAACTTTGCGCTGCTTCGATTTCAATTTTTTGTTCATTTTCTTCTTGTCATTGAACGACTAAGACGTAAAACTTTCTAACTTCACTTGTTGTGAAGGACTTGGGATCAAGAGAACGATTTTTTTTCCTTTTCTGATATCATGAGATACAGTCTTTTAAGGACGGGGACATTGCGGGACTGTTACTGAACACCCCAATACCGCGGGAAAAAAAAAATAATAATAACGAACAAGATTCTAAGAACTTTATTTCAGTCCTGCAGATTCGTGCATAAAGAATGAATGGTGGCGTGTTAAGAACTTTCCAACTTGAATTTGTTTTTATGGCGGTAGTTCCGGATTCACGCCCTTTTCCCTCTTCATAAGAAAGCGACACAACCGGTTATGCACTCTGTTGTGGTCTAAATGACCTCTATGTTGGAGCCATTTACATCGCGTTTACAGGTTGAACTGACCATTAAAAACACAAAGTATAAAGGGAGTTTTTAATTCAGGTCTCACTGTTCTACTTTTCCTCGTTTTAGTAACTACGGTCAAGCAATACACATCAACACTGGCGAAGGGTCCGCAAGTTGTTTCATTCTGCCTTGTCTGTAGGTTAAAAATCAGAAACACCGCACACCGTAAGGTTTGAGATCACCGCCGGAAATAATTAGCGACACCGCAACACCGCGGATCCCAATATCCCCCCGCCCCCTCCCCTAAGTATCAACTCCAGAAAAAAAAAAAATAAAATAAATAAATGAATGAATCCCAGCATTTGAGTGAGATAGGATATTAGACCAACGAAGTTTGAAACAGTCCCGGAATTTACGTTTAAAGTGACGTTTTCGCTGCATCCCTTCTGCATCCTGATTTCTAAAGCGAAGTTTACGGCAAACGGCTAACGCAGATTCAAGCTGCGAATTTCTAAAAATAGAAAATGTGTTGCTAAAGCCAGTCCAAAGCAATGGTTATAGACAAAACTAACGTGAGACTACTTATTTTGTGGTAGAAATAATTCACAGTAAAGCACAAGTTAAGGGAAAACTTGGTTCGCCTTTGCCGTTTAACGTAAACGGGACTCTAAATCTCTCTAATTATTGAGTATTGATCAGGAACGTCCGTGATAAACAATCGATATAGGTCTTGCTGGGGACTGGTGAGTTTTCTCGCAGTTTCTACAATATCAGAAACAGTTTATTAACAAAAGCAAAAACATGCAAGTGAAAAAAGCCGAAGTTTTCACGTGATCGTGAAGAAAATCGCAAAGGTAAGTAACAACTGTGTTTGTTTAAAGAATGTTATTTGAGTGTTTTGGTTAGTGTGAGTGCTGAGTTAATTACAGTCAAACCTCTCCACAACGGCCATCTTGGGGAAAGGAGAAAGTGGCAGTTATGGATTGTAATACGACCAAAGTTTTTTTAGGAAGTACATAGTGATATTATTCCAGTCATAAATAATATATAGCGATAAAATATACACACACACACAAAATAATGCTTTTTTTTTTTTAAAGTGACAAAACGAGCAGGGTTTTGGCGTCAGCGTGAAGGCAATCTCAAGAGTAAGTAACAAATGGGTTTGTTTAAAGAATCAAATATGAGTGCTTTGGTTAGTGTGCAGACTTAATTACAGTCAAACCACTCCAAAACAGCCACCTTGGGGACAGAAGGAAGTGGTTGTTGTACAGAGGTGGCCGTTATGGGGAGATAGCGGGGTAAAATGAGTAGTATTAGCGAGTACATTATTGTAATCTATTGCAGTCATAAATAATATATAGGGATAAAAGATTCAAAAAAAAACTTGAATAATGTTTTTTTTCACGTGACAAAACGAGCAAGGTTAGCAATTTTCGCTATAAGTATCGTAGACAATTTATTCTCACTACACCAGCAAATTGAACACAATCAAAGTACGATTGCTGCGAAGAACCATCAACGTGCCATACGGATCAAATTTCATGACCATTCTTGACTTTTTCATCTGTCGCGGAAAACACTGGCCGTTGTCGAGAGGTTATTTTGGCAGCTGTGGACACACTTTAGTGGCCGTTGCCGTTGTAGAGAGGTTTAAACAAGAGCCAGTGGTGGTCTTTACACTAGAGCCTAAATAAGCTAAGAAATATTTCAAGACAAGTAAATTTTAAATTCTTCATGGAAGCTAATCACACACGACTGGAGGCTACTTTCCCACGTAACATAATTAAGATTGTGACATGACTTACCTTTCTCAAAGCTCAAGAGACTGAGAGCAAGTTCGCTAAGTCGGTTTTAAGGATGGTTTTCAAGTCACTTGGAACTTTCTTGAATCATCTCAACTTTCCGACTTTAATGAGATGCATAGTAAAATAACTTGAGATTTTACTTAGGCCTTCACACACGTATCTTTGGTTAAGTAAAACTTAGCACCTCTTAAGTCTTACTTAACGGCCTGGTGTAAAGACAACCAATGTATGGACTGTCCGCCGGGACAAAAAATAGTGGCCATTAGTCGAGGTTCGACTGTAGTTTAGAGATTTGAAAATATTTAGGGTGTGTTCCAGTGGTCTTTACTTCTGGAATAAGAATACATTCTGGATAATTAAAAAAAAAATGTTTTCAGAAAAATGATCCGCGTTTTGCTTCTTATAAACAGGGATGTTTCAGAAATATCGATTCGATAACGAGTCAACAACTGAGGTTGTTAAAGCGGAAATATATTGATATTCCATGAGAAGTCGATATTCAAAGGAGAAAAATTGTCGTATACCTCATTAACTAGCTCTGTTGGTTAGCTCTTGTTAACAGCTATACCTCAGTAACTGACGAAAGATCCAATATTTTGGTTCCAAAACCGGATTTGCAGTCATAGCTAAGCAGAGTGTTACGTAACCACACTTATAATCTGGTACCAAGTAGATCAGCGCACTGGCTACACCGCGGAAAGCTTGGTTCCGTACTTAAAACTATGAGGTCTTTTGACTCAAACAAGCGGCAATTATTCTCAACCAGCTACCTGTTGCAGCTTAATAATGAAAGGAAAGCTTTCCATAGGACTTTTCAGTCCTAGTTCGATATATCCTTCAATGAGAACGCAATCGTAAGAAATTTCTATCTTCACCCTTCGAAGCTCATCAAAGATTCGTCGCCAACTCTGAGGGAATTTGCATATGATCACCTTTGATTATGGAACCTCACTCGACATGAAGTCGAGCATATCATTCTGATTACAGCGTAATTGAGCCAATAAACTGTTCGACTGTTCAACTGTTTATTACTTATTTCAAAATTTACAAGCAATATCCACTGCCTGTAGTTAGCAATTAGCTAGTCGAGGCGAGCAGTGGTTAAACGTATTTTATATATTTATATACATATATGTTATATCTAGCTCACAAGCAAGACTAGAGAAAAAGAGTAACAATAAACTAAACGTTACTGATCATCTTCACTCCTTTTAAGCCGCGAAAATTGATCTAAATCTTGCGAACGAAGCAGCTGAGGACTTGTAACGTTTATTATAACCCTGCACAGTGATTTCTATGGTGATGTTTGCGGCGAACCGGTTAACGTAAGATTCAAGTTGAGATTATCTAAAAATAGACAATGTGCTGCTAAAAACAGTCCGAAACAATGGTTATAGACAAAACTTCCGTGAGACTACTAATTTTTTGGTGGAGGTAATTTCCATTAAAGCACATTAAGTTAACGGAAAACTTGGTCAAGTGCCGGTGACAAATTCACGTTTGCCGTTTACCGTAAACGTGACTCAAAATCTCTCTATTGAGTACGTAGTCTGATCGGGAACATCCGTGATAAATAAGCGATATAAATCTTGCTGAGAATGGGTGAGTTTTCTCGAAGCTTCTACAAGATCAGAAGCAATTTACTAAAGCAAAAACATACAAAAATAAGTGCAAAAAGCCGACGTTTTGGCGTCATCGTGAAGGCAGTCTCAAGGGTAAATAAAAAATGGGTTTGCTTAAAGAGTGAGTGCTTTGGTTAGTGTGCTGACTTAATTACAGTCCAACCTCTTCAAAACAGCCACCTTGGGGACAGAAGAAAGTGGCCGTTGTACAGAGGTGGCCGTTATGGGAAGGTAACGGGGGAGTAATATGACCATTTCTTTTTTTAGCAAGTACATTATTGTAATCTATTGCAGTCATAAATAATATATAGGGATAAAATATTTACAAAAAAACTTGAATAATGTCAAAGTCAAAATGTAGAAAACCTGCATGAAACCTTTATAAATATAAAAATTCCTTTATAAAAAAAGTACTTTTCCTTGACCATAGAGTACAGAAATGTACCTCAAGTTTCTTCAGAAACCCCGCTGCCTAGCCTTGGTTCAAAACAAACCAAGCGCTCTGATCCGCTGTGAAGAAAACAAGGTTGAATTCCTCGAAAGACAATTTCATGGGGAAAAGCTCTCGTTTGTCTACAAAAAGGAAACTGAGCATTCTTTTGAACATTCTCTTTCCATTTGTGTCTTTTATCGGCGTATTTTCAATCTTGAAATACAAAGCTTCAGTCTTGAAAACAACCACATGATGAATGCGCGTCAGACATTTTGTTGATGGATGATATTAGAGACCTTTAGATTCGAAGATGAGGACGACTACTTTCGCGTGTTCTCAAAGAATAGACTTCCTGCAAAGCTTTATTTTACCATATTTCACTAGAAAAGTTAGCACTCTTATCTCTTTAATTAAGGAGGTTATGCGCTTTCCCGATCGCAAAATGATAAAACTTCTAACATTTGATATCTTGCGAGGTTCGCGCTTAAACTCGTAGTAGAATGACGACGGGTATACCACATTTTCCCGCCAAAATGACGCTGGTTCTCGCGCGAGCACTACGTGGTATTGAGAAAATCTCTTACTCGTAGTCGTAATCGTCTTACAATCTAAAGCTCTTTATTTACTAACAGTCCGGGCCACAACGAGAACTGGATATATGATTTCCTGTCATCTGATTGGCTTACAAAAAACCAAAACATTGCTTAGATCGCAAAAGGACTAAGGCCGAAAGAAATGGCGGCAATGTTGCGTCGAAAGCCGCTCCAAAGATATTCATGATACGATAGAATCCTTCCGATGTATCGATCTCTCGACTTTTAGAGCTTGCGGAAAATTCCATCGAAAAGTCGTTTTCTTTATATTTTTCTTTACTGGAATTACGTGACACACAGAAGCTCGCGAACTATAAGCTTTAATCAGCAACCTTGTTTACGACTTCTTCGCACGATGTAGGCCGCCTGATCTCAAGTTCTCAATTCTGGTGAGCCTAGGAAAGTGAACGCTACCTTATAGCGTGCATATATACCCTAAACAAGCGTTATTGTGGCCTTGATTTGCCTGATTTCACAAGGGCTGTTGAGGAAATGTAAATTTTTCCAGACATTCTTATTTCAATGTGCAGTGGGATAGTGAATATTATATCGACAAACAGGTTTACATCGTTTGAATACGAGCAGTCTATTTCGTTTAGCTCGTTTTGAAGTGCTTCAGTCATTATCAGACGATGATGTTTCAGGCACCTTAAGCAAATTTTTGTAATATATTCAGGGTGACCCAAATTGTATGAATTCCTTGCTTATAATAAGAAAGTAGGAAATAAACATGTGAATGTTTATTAATTGCTCAGTTTTAAAAAATGTATGTCACTACAGTTTTGATTTCTAAAAAAAACATATAACATTTTAACTTCCCATTTGAGCTAGTATCGTTCTCAGATACTTCTCCTCTTCTGTTTACAATACAATTGCTGCAAGATTTGTATTTTGTACACAAGCATAGGTTACAATCATTCCACTAAAGGTTAAGCAAATAAAACCACTAAGTACATGTATAAAACAGCCACTTTATTATGGTTCCCCTATCGCATCACAACTGAATTTTCCTCTTTCAAAGTTTAATAATGTATTATAATGTCACTCAACACAAACCATCAGTCATGATGGACACTAATATTGATTTTAATGATAGCTATATTTTTTGACAGCTACATATATTTTTTTTCATATCATAGGGAAGACATCACTGTTTCGTCAAAACCACCCATGCCGAATTCTGCCCAATTCCTCCTGCTATTTCCCTCTCAACAACTTATGCAAAATAATTGCCCATAAGAATCAAGCAGATACGACCAAAATACTAGAAAGAGGCTAAGAGGAGTTCAGAATATCAATATCCATGAATGACGTGTGAAATAGATTTAGACCGATACAACAGACCAAACAAAAGCTTCCAGATTTAAATACATTGAGGTTTTTGTTTAAAATAAGCAACAAATAATATAAAGTTTCCTGCCAAGTATTCTTTTGTACCCTTATTACCAAATAGACCAATCAGACCAATAACCAGAGTATAATACCATCAACTGACGTGATACAACTCACTTTGACTCTGAAGATGACTACAGCACAGGTTGTCGAAACGTCAGTCACTTTCAACAACAACAGTCCTATTCATGACTACGTTCACCCGGACGATCATACTCAAGCTATTTTTGAAATGACTCCTGGGTTCAAACCTTTCACAAATCTACATGTACAAAACATAACAACAAATCAAACTGAATTTTATACTTACTCTTATTTCCATGTTTTGAAACCCATCAATGAGAGAACACATGGACCTAATTAGTATGGATAATAACAAGATTTGTAGTGATATGTTTCATCCTCTTCTGTGTAGTAGTGGGTTTTGCAGGTCACTTTGGTTCTTCAGTTCTTATTCTTAAAAGAAAATAGAATAGTTTTAGTTATTATCGATATTCTGGTTAAGAGCCCGCGACATTAGTAATTAAAAACTCTGCGGTGCATGGGAATGATTGTAGACACAAGTGTAGGACCTGCCATCTTTATTGTTGTTGGTTTATACTGAAATACATCTAGAGTGTTACTGTTAGCTGTAACTTCTGCGCTGTATGGCCTGAAAGTAGCTCTTATCTTCAGTAATATTGCTAAATTCCTTCTCAGTGTGTCTGACTAGAAAAAATCTTTAAAAAACATAAGACAAACAGAATCTATGAAAGTGGAAATGATCCTCACAGTTAAATACTAGGGTTTTATTCTTACATGTATGTGTGCCACCCAACTCTCCAAAGGTAATATTATTACTGGAGTGAGGCATTGTTAGAGTTAAGTGTCTTGTCCAAGAAAACAGCATGGTGAACTCAGCCAGGGCTAGCTTATTCCTGGAATGCTCCAAGTGGATTAATTGAAGCCCACTGACCAACTAACCACACGGCTATTGCTTTCCAGCATATAGTTGCAGTAGAGCAACTATAAATTATTTTTTATTATTCTTAACAATTTGGTTAGAGTCTACTGCAACTGTGACACGTGTTAAAATTAGTACTATCGCGGGCAACAACATTTTAGTTAACTACACATGAAAACACATCATTTCTCACATGTGGTGAGGTTGTAAGTTTGACTTCTAGCAGCAATGTCGAGTCTTTCCCGACATTTACCGCTTTGTTATACAAATAATCTGAAATAATACAAGCTGTCGCACTATAAAAGCAAAGTACACTTACTTAGTTGTTCAGTTGGTAGCAATTTATACTTCAGAATACCCGGCCCGACTTCTCGGAACTTAATGTCGGTCCCACAGTAAGGTCTGCTCGATCGGTCAGACAACAATCCCGTAGTATGGCGAAACTACATTGCTTCTTGGACCAACCAACGCAATCTGGACAGTTCGGGTTTTCGATAAAGTTTTGTCACCCAACTGGCATCTCTATGCCAAAAAGCAACGTGCTTTTCCATCACACTGCAATAAAACATAAAATGAACGTGGCGTTACAAAAATTCGCACTTGGCGCAACTCACTATTGCAAATTCAAACACACAGCACTATGTAAAAATGCCTTGCACTTCGACAACAAAACCACCATCAACCAGCAAATTTTATGTAGATTTCAAAAAACTTTTTTTCAAAGATCAAAAAATTGAAACACACCTTTTTATCTTTAAAGGTTTTGCGCCTTGTCAGGTAGATCTTTGAGCTGAAACACTCCGGTTTTCAGCCGTTTTACCTCTAGAGAACACGCAAACCTCGTCGGTTGCAAGTTTTTTCCACACTCATATGCTTCCCCATCATTCAAAGGCGCAGCACCGAGGGTACTGTGGGAAAAGGTCATTTCTAGGCGTAGCAAAGAGCTGAAAAGTGAACCTGGATCGTGTACCTTGGTTTGGGCGCCATTTTGAAAATTTGGTTGACGTCATCATATATCCAGTTATGGTTGTGGCCCGGACTGACCAAGGTGTCAAACCCGCTTCTTCCTCCAATCCTATGTGGTTGATCAGTTAACTTTTGTTGGGGAAGGGGTATGAATGATTTAGTTTGGATAAGATTTTTTTTTCCAAAGCTCTGGAGTTAGACATTTTTTCCCTAACATATAACAGTGTAACAAGTTTTTTTCAGCATTATATACGTGGTGAGCGATATATATATATATATATATATATATATATATATATATATATATATATATATATATATATATATATACCTTCCAGTGGCCTCTGTGAACTCTAAAAAATTGTTTGGGGAGTCCCGTGAGCCATAAAGCCTTCAATTCGACTGCGATAGCGTGGTGGTCTTGGTGGTGTAGTGGTTAACACTTCGGCACTAGAAAGTCGAGGACGCGGGATCAAATCCCGTTCAAGGCAATTTTTAGAGTTTCACTTGTGTTCAATTATTTATTTCTTTCACTGGTTTCAGTTCATTTGTGTTATGTGTGTATATATATATATATATATATATATATATATATATATATTTTAGCGCAGGATATTATTTTTTACAGTTATATCCTTGCACACTTTTCCCCCTCGAAATCAGTCTGCAGGATATTTTTTTTCTGAAATCCCCCATAACCCCTTCAAAAGTCAAATGGTCGGCCCCTAAAATCCACCAACCATTTGCTCAGTTGACAGATTCTGATTTTCCAATCATTTGTAAAGCCTTTTGAAACAATGGGGACAAAACTCTCTAGGGGAGGAATTCGTTTCTACTTACTTCTACTCGGAGAGTCCGTACGGAGGGACGTACGGTGACGTCATACCCAAATTGATGGATAGTTTACCAAATTTTCTTAGGTATGGAGTTCCATGTGCGCGCAGAGGCTCCACTAAAATTATACAGCAAATTTTAAACCCTTTCTTCTCCTCCGCCACATCACACAGCTATCAGCATTGCTCACCTTTTTCTACTCCAAAAAGGCGCAGCACACTTTATTTAGCCTGCACAGCGTGTTGACCGTTCATTCTAGGAACTGCTAACTGCATTGCCCTTTGCGCCTACTTCAGTAATCGCTCTTGCAAGCTAACCAAAAAAGGTAAAAATGGTTCTGAATCATTTGTTTATAACGCTGATCATGGGTTTTTCTTTCAACAGGTTACTGTAGTGAGCAACAGACTTAAACAGGAAACAACAGGAGCAGCAACAACAATAACAATTCAAGATGGTTCCTTCTGCATCCAAGTGTATCACCTGGAATGTTGTTTTTGCAGCCGAGATTGTTGCTATAGTAACAGTGAACCTCCTTTCAATCATCCTTTTTATAAAGACCAGGAGCCTTCGCACTCGCAGTATGTACTTGGTTATAAGCTTAACCGTGGCGGACATGTTGGTTGGAGGACTTTCTGGAGTTTTTAAACAAGTGCTCATCCTACAGGAATGTCACCTCGTACGATTTCCTTTTCAAAGGGAAGTTGTAATAACACTTCTTTTTTTCTTCCCTCTCGTCTCCCTGACAAACATTGCAATGATTTCTTTAGAGCGAGTGCACGCCACGTTTCGTCCAATAGAGCACCGGATTATCAGGAAATGGGTCTACGTGGTAGCAATTGCTGTTGTTTGGGTTCTCCCTGTTATCACATCAGTCACCTCGATGGTAGTTCTCTTTATGACAGGATATTACCTTTTCTTTTATGGATTTCATTGCTGTTTGTGTTTATTTGTTATCTGTGTTTCTTACATCTCAATTTTAATTAAGTTTCGTTGTGGAGCACATCCTCGGCGCTCTTTTGCAACTTCTTCAAAACAAAGAAAACTGACGGTAACATTGTTTATAACGACTTTAGCATCTTTACTGCTGTGGTTACCATATCATATACTTGTTATCGTTAACCTGAAAACTAGTGATCTTCCTAAGTCATTTCCTCGACTAGAAGCTGTAAGTTTGGGTTATTCATTGTTTGTTTTGTTTTACGCAAACTCCCTTGTAAATCCTGTTCTATACACAATCAGGATTCCGGACTTTAAAAGAGCCTTTTTCTCATTGTTTAGACGTCAATAAATAGACAATAGCGCCATTTGTAGGAGGAAAAATAAGATTGGGCTTGCGTAATAAGACTCGACTTAGCTAGGAATGGCACGTGACTCTTCTTCTTGGATAAGACGCGTTTTAGTTGGAACAAAGAAAACCTCGCATAATTTAACGACTGTCGTGCCGAAATATCTTTAGGGAAATTCGTTTCCAAGTGTTTAACTTGTCTACAGCTAATGAAGGAGAGGAAATTGAAATTATTTTTATGGTAAGAATACGCTACACTATGATCCCTCATACCAACGTAAGACATCCCACAGTAAAGAATGTCGTCTTGATGAGTAGTAAAAAAAAGATCTAGATTTATTATTTGTTAAGGGTACTTGTTTAAGGTGTAAATAGAAGAGCCATACGGTAAATAGCGGTACATTCAAGAGAGCCCTGTTTAATTGTTATTGCTGGTCAGCAAATCCAGTTTCTTATCGCCCAATGTTTAACGTGCCAGGAATCTAGTCTCCTAAAAAGGGAATAAACATTAAAAAGAGTTAATTTTCACGTGGTGCGATCAGTATTGCAGTATTCTGCTTGCAGAATTTAATATGTCTACATTCAAATAAAGCTCAATATAGGTGAATTTGGTGGTCTGTACCAGTAGGTTACAGCAAAAGTCTTTGTTGTTCGCATTAACTTTTATTAAGAGTACAGAGAGTTAATTCTCTAAACCTGAGGAACTTCGTAATTTACTTTCGAACAAATATAGCAGGTATGCATCGCCCACCAAATCTAACCTACCCCTAACTCTTACCCTAGCCTGGTCTGCATGTTCCACTGATAAACTTTCCGCACTTGGCTGTTGAGCTCCGAAATTTTTACGAAATATGTCAAGAGCGTAGCGTCCAACATACGCACATTTTTTTTTTTTTTTTTTTTTTTTTAAATGCCCAAAACACATGAACTGATAACATGTTGATAGTCTGTCTTTCATTTCTGTTCACGCTTGAATTGATGTACACATTCGAATGAAAGAACTGTTCTCAGTATCGTCCGTAGGATGAAAAATTACGGAGAAGGAAACGAGAATTGAATAAGATATGAAATAATCTGGCTTTAGTTTAGATGGCAACCTTAAATATTCGAAAACCACCTTAAGAATTGGCAAAATGTGAGGATGTTTTGAAATTAAATGTCTTTGCAAACGATGCTCAATAGCAGGGACGCTTCGTTCGTGCGTCTTCTTTTACCATTTAAGAAAAAGCAGAAGAAAAATTACAAAAGTAGAAACGAAAATTGAATAAAGTATGAAATAATCGACATAATCATTTATTCAAAATATTTCCCCAATTCTGATTGGCTAAAAGCACACGCATAATTCGCCATAACCATTTACTGATGACCAAATTTGGAAGAATTTTTTGTTTAACGAGGAAATGACGTCAAAAAATGCAGCCCGCTACAGGTTAAGGCACCGTTACCGAGAAGACCTGGGGACGAGCTTGTCTTTTTTGGTTGTGGAAAAAAAAAGTGGCGAACATCTCACTCGTTTCAAGAGTAAGAACTACAGGTGCAATTAGGCGAAATAATTATAGCTAAAACCATGGCAAAAACAGCAAGACAGCTCGGAGGGCGACATCTGCTATTTGGAGAATATTTCCTTAACTGGACAAACCTAAACGTACACTATCGAAGATGAACTTAACATCGATGCAGGTAAGCATGTTTTAGCTATGTTTATAAACTAGGAATTATTTTGAATGAATAATAAAGAAATTAATGAATTCGGCTTTCTTAGGATATGAAGAATTAAGCGGATCTCGTACGGTGTTATCCACTTCGGCCTTCGGCCTTGGTGGATAACACCCTCCTCGATCTGCTTAATTCTTCATATCCTAAGAAATCCGAATTTATTAATTGCTAATTTACTTTAAATGGGAACTAACCTGAGATCAGGCCCAATTTCAGCGGTTCTCATAGATTCTCTTTAACGGCTATCGCTAAAAGTTGGGCCTGATACAAACTCTCACAAGTTTGTGCTCACTGATTTTGGCCGTAACGCTGATTGGCTGTTAGAACAATGCCACAAGATCTGATTGGATTTTGGAGTCAAAGGAAGTTGAAAGCGCTTATTCCCGGCGTGGTTGTTTTCGTGAATGACCCGCCGCCAGCGGAGAGAAGGATCATTTTTTCTGTCTTTTTTTATTGTTTTATGGTCTTATGGTAGGAAAATATGCTTCAAACTGTGCCTTGGAAATTCAGAAAATTAAGATGGTTATTCATATCTTCGTAGGATTCGCTTTATTTGCGCAACTAATGTGAGTGTATCACGGAGTTGAATCCCTCCGCAAGTCGAACAATGTGCCTTTTGATTTACCAACAAACGAGTGTAGTCAAACTACAAGCTACTGTCCATCTTAAACTTGTTTTATTTGAAAGTTTAGCTGGGAACGACTCCTCTGAACGGGGCACGCAAGTGGAGGCTCACTGCGAAAGAAAGCTCAATCACCGGGTGTGAAGAATTAGAAGAAAAACATCGCATCACTGTACAAGGAATTTTTATAGGCATTATCATAAAAGCTAGTGGCGCTAGTCTGAAGGTAACAGACTTGTTGTTTGCCTTCGCTTTTTTGTAAAAAATAAAGCAATTAAAGAAACTAATCAAAGGAGAACTACAAAGTGTGTTTGTAATATTGTTTTTCGTTTTCTTTATAGGTCAGTTGAGCATGCAATTAGTAGTGTCGTTTCGTCTTTCCAAAGTGATAATATTTACATGGATTTAAGATTGTTATGCTGTACTAGATCTGCCTTTCCTTTTGAAAAAGACATTAGAGGCATATAAAAATGAAAAATTGCAAAAATCACTGCCTCCTGCTCAACATTACGTTAACTGTTTGTTCTCCATGCTAGCCTTAGTACAGCTGTATGCTAATCGTCATTTTAGGCAGTATATTAAACGGTGGCAAGAGCTTTGTGATCGACTAAGAAACGCAAACAAGTCAAAACACATAAGCTACTGCCTGGCACTACTCGTTCATATAGCCGGCCACTCTTCATTTTGCTGTTTTTTAAAAAACTGGCAGCGTCCTTTTTAAAGAAGGTAAGACAGTTTAATAATAATTCCAGTGGAGTACGCGAAGTCACATAAGATTTGGCATCAGATTCTCAGTTTGGTAAAAAAAATATACGTTCATATATTCTAAAGTGGCCACAGAACACTTTGATGCGATAGAAACTGGCTTGCTTTTTGTTAGTTAAATCTGAGCTTTTGTGAACTTACAGTTTTATAACACAAGCGATCAGTTTGCATTTTTTTTAAAGAGACTAACAGCTTTATCAAACTTTCTTTTAGATCTCTCTATAACTGTTTGTTTTCACCTGCAACGTAGTTGATAGCGGTCTCCTCCTCTACTATTACGGAGCTTAAGCAACGACGACGGCTACGGAAACGGGAACGGCAAAAAGGTAATAGGTTAGATTTATTTAGTAAAACAACAACTTTGCACATGCATCAGGCTTTTTTGTACATTTCGTACCGTTACTGAACGACTACAACGTAAACGTGCCCAATTTCACGTTTTGTAGAGGACGTGAACATAAGGCAACGACTTTCTTCTTCTCTTCCTGAACTTCGATACAGTCTTTTAGAATTCATCTCCAGAAAACAATTGACAACATTTGACGAATTGGATAAGACACGGAGTTAGCGCGATAAAGTTTGAGGGAGCGCGACTTCACTTTTTAAGTGACATTTTCGTAGCCGTGGCCGTCGTTGTAGCTTAAGCTCCTTAACAATACAAAAACAGACGGCGTCTAAACAGGTGATCAGTTTATTAAGATAAGCCGGCCAGTGCTTCATTTCTAAGGGCTGAGTTTCGTTGCATCAATACTACAAGCTCGATGAATATAAAATATGGCTTATGCTCAGTTGAAAGAAAGTGTCCCTGAGAGTGCTCAATTTGTTTTCCTTCTCTGGAGAATAGATGGTTACATTTTTATTTTCACTCTTACTGGCGTGAAGTAGAGATCTTATACAGCAAATGATAATTAGCTAAGCCACCTTTTCAAATAGAATGCACAAGCAGGAAATTGGTTCTACGAACGGAAGGAGGAAGGGTAAAATTAGGCGTTTAAAACCAGGATTGAAGGGTTATATTCCCTTTAAAATACCAGCCACGCAGGCTAAACTTGTTTCTAAACACAAATAAAGAAAAAGATGATAATCGTTCCCATGTATCGCCCTGTTTTTGACGCCAAATAAAACCTGTCTTTTTACTAATCCTTTAGCTCTGATCATGAAGACAATAAATCTATCTTGTTCATCAATCACGTTTAAGATGTCTTTTTAACTTATAGTTGGTGCAGAAACTATTCGAATTATTTAAAAAGTACCAGAACACGAAGGACTAGAGGTATGTTTCATGCTACGTTTTCTTATATTTTGTCCTTGTCAGTTCTACAGACAATTAGAAGCCATCGATTAAAGTTGACTTGCCTTTGTTTTGTTAACAGAAAACGTTTTGAATTATTTTGCATTTGCATTTTCTTTTTAACTCAGGAAATATAGGATGGGATATCTTTGAAAGCAGTTGTTGATCATGAAAGGGTCCAAGCAACAGATCTTGAACTCTACACTGCATCTTGTGAAAAATGAATTGTCCTTTATTACAATATAGCTGCCAGTTCTGTCCGCCAAACGACGAAATTTAAACCAATCGACTTATAAACAAAACACAGCTGCGTACAGTTTCATTTTCGAACGTTTGCTTCTGTATCTAAAAGGCAGTCTCAGTAAAACCCGCCCACTCAATTTCGAGTGAAAAATAATTTTGTCTGAAACTCATCTGGCAAGTAAAAGGCTTTATCGAGACTACAACTAAAATAGGTTTGCTTTGATTCACAATAATTTTTTTGCCCCGCTGGGGGGCGCTCAGTATTTTGTCCCGCCCTCCAATTTGCACGTCTTGAAAATTGAAGATTAGGCATTTTTGCGGCGCTGTAAAATGTTTGATTTGCCCATCCGCCAATGAATTTCACATCTGTTTATAGGTATATGCCTCTAGTTTCACATGAATGTAATAGTTATTCGCTAAATTTAGCTGAAAAGACGAAATTAAGCAAAATATGACCCCGACTAATTGCTTTGGAGCGAAAGGCCAAAAATGACCGTGGTTTAAAAGCTTGTTTCTGAAGTTTGGGACCCAGCTGAAAGCTCTAGACCAAATAGACGAAAAGACAGATTATCTGTTATTAAGAATATACAAAATCCTCAGTACGATTTCAGCATTTTTAAAGTTATGACCGTTTGTATCAACGCATATGAGAGCTTCCGCGATATTTTCAGCTTTACTGTTACGGAACTATCTCAAGCAGACAATACATATATCCAAGACTAGTACATTTCAGGCTGACTATTGTCAATGTTTTACATTCAAAATATGCGATAAATTCAAAACTAAAATGTACTAGTCATGGAGGTATGTTGTATAGTGCGCATTGTTTTGGAAAAATTAGCATAACGTCAAAACCGTGAATGTTGTAGCGCAGATTTTTGACAGGTTCCTAAGATAGGTTTGTCTTGAACCTTTAAAATGTTGCAGTGAATCAATCTCAATGAAAGTTTCAGACCTTATTATATACATTACGAATATTATGTGAAGAGATTCTAAACAAATTCGTTCTAGTCGTTTCAGAGATATGCAAAAAAGCGCTAAAAGTCCCAATTTTGAATGAAGTTGCACTTATACAGGTGGTGCGAAAACGGGTTAGTTTTCAAGATCGCAAGAACAAAAATACACCAAAATTTCCAAGCATCAAAATATGATATTAAGCAGCATTCTGACGCTACTTAAGAATAATTTGAGTCAATTATAACGTTTTTATTAAATAATCTATCACGGTTATTGAAAATTTAAGGTTTGAAATATATTTTCGTTTTAGTCGAATTCAAACGCAGAATTTTTTACTTCTTACGGAGATTGTTTGCTAAACACCAAACTTTAAGTTCCTAGTGTTGGATTTTCACAAGAGCCATAATGGGACAGAGAGGGAACCTTAGGGCTTTGGCCGGGATATGTGAATTTCACTAAAGTTACTTTTAGAGGCTGTAATAAAACGGAAGTCTAATTCCTAGGACGTCCGCATATTTTAATCGATTGTTTGAAACGTCATCAAGTCCACGTGAGACTGCCTCAAAGCAAACAATGCAGAATGTTGTAATGGCAACTGTTGAATATTGAATATGACCGGTACGAAATTTACATACGTCTAGATTTCGGCATCAATATTTTAGATGAGCCTGTTGAGAGCTGCATTTCAGTTCAAGAAATTGAAGTTAGCGTTCTTACTCGCAATCGCAGGATAAGCGATGATTCGTTCGAAGAGGAGTCAAATTCTGTGTCCCTCGCAAGAAAGCCGTGAGAAGAAGCCCGCTTAGAAACAGACGAAAATTCTTAAAATGATGCTGCTTGTTCCAATAAGTTTTATCCTTCTGGCGGGTAGATTATGCTCTGGAGGGTTCTAAGTTTTGATTTGACAAATGTGATTTTTGCCGCCTGTTTCACACTGAGATATCATTACACGCATATTGATTTTCTGTGGTTTTTATTTCTGGTCGGCAGGATTGGCCCTCTAATGCAAACTTAACGTTCTTTGTTAGGGCTAAACAGGGGTTTTAGGTTGTTTAATTTTCTCCAAAGTGCCTCCTGGATATGAATAACTAAAAGCGATTTTCTTTTGTCCGTGAATGTGATGGATTCCTGCAATGTTTTGAAACTCTGGGCCCACAACCTCGAATGTCAAATGAACTTGACGGGTTTTGTTTGCGTCCTTTGCAACTGAATGAAGAAACAAGTTCCAGATACAATGTTTCTGAGCGTCGAGTATTTCTTCGATTAGCCATTAGCTTTCGATTGGCCGGTTTCCAAATTTCTCATGGCTTATTGACAGAACTGTTCTGATACGAAGTTGTGACACATGGGACAAAGTTAACTTTCTAGTCCATTTTTTGTTAGCACGTCTGCTGCTTTCCTGTTTTGATTTGATGTGATTTGCTTGCATCTTAGCGTTTTCTTTCGAATTGCGCGTCAACTTCGCTTCACTGGAATTGACGTTTGGCTGCTTTGATTGTTTTGTACGACGATTATTCCCACTCCTCCGTTTGCCTTTTGCTGCTGTTTTTTTTTTTTTTTTTTTTTTCTTTCTGCCATGGTTCCACTACCGAAATTGCAATTTCATGATTAGGATCGTTGTTCGCGGACTTCAGTTCCTCCTAAAAGCTGATATATCAACTAGCAAATAAGTCAACTCAAACGAAATGGTGAAATCTAGCTCCCAATCGGGACAATATTTCAAGATAAAACCATTTCCTTTGTTTACAAAATCACTTTTGTCGATGAAACGTACCTCCACGCGGGACTCCATTATTTCTTAATAGCGCTGAATAAAAGTTTGCGGACCTCTCGGGAAACCAATTTCCGATTAATTCAAGCGTTTAATTGGTCTAAAAATAACTTTCGTTAAATTCATATATCCCAAGGGCTAAACTGGGCGTTTCCTTCTCTGTCCCATTATGGTTCTTGATTTTCAGTAGCTGGTCCAGATCACACAAAATTCAGTTTTTATCAATTTCAAGGTATTTTGTTTATTGTTGTCATAGTGATATCGATTTTACTTAAAACTACATTTTTCACAAATTTCAATCCATAGCCAATTACTGGTGAATATTTTATAGCGATCGGACAAGGTAAAAAACACTTTTAAGTCGACTGAAAAACATCGATATAGCCTCTGAAAAACTGTATCGAAACACCTTAACAGTCCCACATTGATTGGCTCTCTGTAGCGGCGCAAACAAAAGATTTTTTTCTTTTTTTTTACGATGGTCCTATTCTTACAAGTTAAGATACTTAATAACTATTGAATGAGGCTGAGTATCATCTCAGGAATTGTGGAGATCGAGGAGGATATTGCAGATAACACCCTCCGAGATCTCCATAATTCTTTAGATGATACGAGAGCCGAATTAAATATTTTTTTATATAATTATTCTTTGAAATTAATTCCTAGTCTAAAAGTAAGCTTACTCATACCTCCATCTAAGTTCATCTCCGATAGTGCATGTTTAGGAGGTAAAGGGTCGTTCAATTCTCTAAATATTCTCCAGACAGCAGGTGCTGCTCGTCGAGTTGTCTTCTTGCTGTTCTTGCTATGTTTTTAGTCAACATTTCGCCTTTTTCTTCCTCCTGAAACGAGTGAAATGTTCTGCCATTTTGTACTCACCACCAACAACTCAACCTCGTCCCCAGGTCTTCTTGGTTAAATGTTCAATAATCTGGAAATTTTTTCTGCACAGTTGATGTCATTTTACACATATCACAAAATTCCTCCAATCTTGGTGATGAATCATGAGTAGGGTTTTAGCCAATCAGAAACGGAGAAATATTTTGAATGAATAATAAAGATCTTTCTTTAGCACCTTTCAAAGCTTATTGTTCTTGCAGGTTACTGTAGCGGGTAACACAAACTCAAGAAAAAACAGCACCATCGACGAAAACTCAACATGATTGTTTCATCATCCGAGTGCATCATCTGGTTTACCGTATTCACCGCCGAGTTTGTTGCTATAGTAACGGTGAACCTCCTTTCCATCCTTCTTTTTATAAAGAACAGAAGCCTTCGCACTCGCAGCATGTACTTGGTTATAAGCTTAACCGTGGCTGACGTGTTGGTTGGAGGTCTTTCCGGGAGTGTCAGTCAGTTGGATTTGCTGCGCAATTGTCACTTCGTAAATTTTGCTTTAGTATACCTGAAAGTTATAATTTTGTTACGCAGTCTTTTGCTTTTCTTTCCCTTTGTCTCCCTGACAAACATCGCTGCAATTTCTTTAGAGCGATTTCACGCCACGTTTCGTCCATTTAGGCATCGACTTATCAAGAGTTGGGTCTACGTGGTGGCAATTGTTATTGTCTGGGCTTTTCCTGTTATTACATTAGTCATTCGGGAGATAGAATGGTTTCTGATTAGACATCACCTGTACTTGTGGGAATCACACAGTTGTTTATGTTTAATTGTTACCTTTGTTTCTTACGCTTCCATTTTCTTAAAGTTTCGTTTTGGAGCTCATCCTCGCCACCATTGTGCAGCAGCTTTAAGACAAAGAAAACTGACTGTCACATTGTTTATAACAACTTTAGTATCTTTATTGTTGTGGCTACCATACAATATATATCTTGTTGTTGTCTGGTTAACTGATATTTGTAATTACCGTATTACTTATCCAGAAGGTTTAAGTTTCGGTTTTTCATTGCGTTTTTTGCTTTATTCAAACTCTCTTGTAAATCCCATTTTATACACAATCAGGATGCCGGACTTTAAGAAAGCTCTGCTCTCATTTTTTAGATGTCATCAAAGAGAAAATGTTGGTGTCGCACTAAATCGTCACTAAGAGGGTGGGGGGGAATATCGCAAAGAGATAATAATAATAGTTGCTAGTATCATTAACAATTTAGTGACCACAATATGAGTTTAAACCCTAAAGAGTGCAAAAAAATGCTTATTTAGTTAATTTCATGCATAATCATAACTTTGTATTGTCAGGCATAATTCTTGGCAATAATCTCGTGGATCGACGTGTCCCCATCTGTAAACTCCTCGGAATGTATATCAGTAACTATCACGTGGATTATATTTTTAAGAAGACCTCAAAGCGCCTATTCTCATTGCGAGTGTTAAGGAAAGCAGGAGTACCTAGTAAACTAATCCTTAAAGTCTACTCAGCAACCATAAGACCTATCTTAGAATAGTGTACAGTGTGGAATGCTTAAAGTAGTAGTATACTGTAGTATGTATAGCATTGTTAAAAAGCGCAAATTTTTGAAGCTTGTATATTATCCCCGCAATTCCGTTTTTTAAATGCATGGAGATTGTTAAACAGTTTATTATTATTATTATTATTATTATTATTATTATTATTATTATTATTATTATATGATACTGCACCTTGTAAATCGCTATGAATTGAGAGAAGTTGAAGAGGCTGTTAATATTATGTATGTATACATAGAAGCAAAGGCTACCGTAGCCTATAATTCGAGGAAGTGCCAGAACAAATAAAGATTGCACAGAAGAAATACTTAAAGTGTTTTCCATTGAGAAATCAGCCGTTTAGAACTGGAAAGCCGAATTTCGAATTTTCCAATGAAAAAGTGAGGTGGGTTTCATCTTCAAATAAATCCGCCCTCGAGGTGAATCAATAAGCAGATTCAAAAAAACGGAGCCCCCCACCTCATAGAGTTTTTTTAAATGTTGCAGTTTTTGGAGACGATTTTACCTTCAGTGGAAAACCTTTGATCTTCTCTACAAGATGAGGTATGAGATGGGGGCCTGTGACGTCACCAACAATGGTCGCCATCTTGGATTTTACCAAGAATTAGAAATCAGATTAAAACCCCCGACAAATGGTAATTGTTTTGTGCTTGACATGAAAAATAACACATAAATAAGTACTTTGCATAATTTTAGCCACAAGATTTACTTCTATTATTCAAAAAAGTTGAAAAAACATCACTTTTTCTCTCACACAAAAATGGCTTGACCACCTGCTACTCATGACGTCATATTTCGTAACCCTAGGAACTGACCATTACTAAACTTGACACAAAATGCGCCTGAGGGGTGAACGAACAGCTACTAAAAACGTCAGTTGCTGATGATTTATCTTTTAGGAGAAAAGTCAGCAAAAACCTTAAGCGCGGGGTTGGCATCCAACCCCACCAGTACGTCCGAGGGTTAAAATTACGGGCTCATCTTTTATGTTACGAAGTCGTTGCACTTTGTGCAAATGCATAACAATAAGCCCAATTTGTTCCCCCTCGACCCTCAAGTTAATATTAAAAAAGAGGAAGACTGGAAACGTGGCCGATTGAATCTTTATTACATGCCACCACGAAATTATCATTTGCTGCACGAAAATGACAAAAGAAATATCAACTGAAATAGTTGTATTTTTTCCACTTGCAGCAACAATATGATGTATGCCACGTAATCTTTTTGTTTGTGTTGTTTTACAAACAGATTCTCGCCATGGCCAGTTTCTCGATGTTCTTTCAACTGATCATCTATCACATGCCAAAAAAGATCACTAGCAACCAACTTGCGGCATTTTGCCTAGCTTTTCTAATAAATCTTTTTACCGCTACGGCGGCCATATTTAATTAATGAGATTTAAGGAGTATTATAGGATGCCCAGGGGGCATGAGCACGATTCGATATACTCGCTCCGAATTTACGCGCGTTTTTCGGACCAATTCTTCCTTAAGTTTTCCTTGAAAAAGATTGCAATAGGAAAAAAAACAGACCGTTGTGCCGTGTTTGGATGGAATAATGATCGCATTTTTTCTCGAGAGATATACAGGGAAGTTTTCTTTTTGCCCAAAAATCGCGCGTAAATACTGAGCGAGTGCCCCCTGGGCATAGCATACATAAAGGTAAAGGCGCACACGGCCGGAGCTTATTTTCAGTTTCCGTAGCGAAAAGTAAGCCTCGGAATATTGCTACTCCCCCCTGGATGAGATGCAAGTTCATCGCAAGGTTACCCCCAGCAGTATGTCGCCGGTACCCATTTATACACCTGGGTGAAGAGAGACAAAGTGGAGTAAAGTTCCATGTCTAAGGAAACAACGTGATGGACGAGCCTTGAACAACGGACCTCCAGATCCAGAGGTGTTAACCGCTCGGCCACACACGCCTCCACATACCACAATATTCGTTAAGGTTTTTCTGAGTTTTTTCCTAGAGGACAAAATATCAGCACCTGACGTTTTCAGTAGCTGTTCGTCCATCCCTCGCGTACATTTTGAGACAAGTTTAGTGATGGTCAGTTGCTATGGTTACGAGATATGACGTCATAAGTAGCAGGTAGTCAAGCCATTTTTGGGTAAAAATACACGTTTTTTCAACTTATTTCAACGATAACAGTAAACTTTGTGGCTAAAATCATGCAAAGAGCCTATTGATGTGTTATTTTTCATGCAAAGCACAAAAAAATTACCATTTCTCGTAGTTTTAACCTGATTCGTAATTCTTGGTAAAATGCAAGATTGCGGCCAAGATGGCAACCATTGTTGGTGGCGTCACAGACCTCCAGCAGCGCCACCACCTATAAAATATACCTCATCTTGTTAAGAAGATCAAAGGCTTTCCTCTAAAGGTAAAATCGTTTCGAAATTCTGGAACATATAAAAAACTCAGCGGAGGAGTTCCATCCACTAACCCCCCCACCCCCCCCCCCCCTCCTCACCCCCTTGTACCAAGGTGGGGGTATGAATTTGCGTGTTCGTCCGAGGGTTAATTGTAGAGGTGTCCGTTAAGAGAGAGTCGACCGACTGTCTATTGCGTTCTGAGATCGCTTCTTAAAGAAAGTGCATTTTGAGGAACAAATCTTCTAACGTCGACATTCATTGTAGGGGTGTTTTATTTATTGCGGCCAATAAACTACTGTTCTAAAAGCCTGTGGAAATATGGTATTCCTCCACTGGTACTTCATCCGGCCTGACAATTCGGAGCATTTGCAGTGGACTTCTCTAATCGGGACACTTGGAGGAAGATTGATAAAAAACAACAACAACAACTAAACATATAATAGAGTGGCTTACTAACAACTTCCTCTACTTTAACTATATCAAAACTAAGGTAATGTTGATCGGTCAACGTCAGAGGCTTGTCCTAGTTGATAGTTTCACAGTCACAGCAGCGGACACTGTCCTGTCACGAATCTATCAGTTTAAGTATCTTGGCGTTATGCTGGATCCATACCTCTCGTGAAATGACCACATAGACTACATCGGGCGCAAAATATCGGCAAAGCTCGGCATGCTTCGTAAAGCGCTCAAGGTCATTCCGCGTGAGTCGTGTTTAACACTTTATAACGCCATGATACTTCCAGTATTCGACTATTGCGCTGTCGTATGGGACTCCTGCAGTAAGGCTGACCGAGAGTACTTGGATGAGCTACATAGGCGTGCTGCCAGTATTATTGAAGGCTACGCAATCCCACAATCGCAGATATCTTACACTTTCGGTTTGCCGGGACTGTCTAAAGTGCATGCTAGAGTTTAAGAGCCTTCATGGTCTGGCTCCAGCATATTTACTTGATGAATTTAACCACCCGCGCGATTTCCAATCATGTAACATGCCATAGAGATTTGCTCCGTCTGCCACTAGCTCGGACAACTAAGTAACAGGGCTCGTTCAGGTTCAGCGGAGCTAAGATCTGGAACACGTTTCCTCTGGCCCTGAGGAGCGAGCATGATTTAAATAAGTTTGGGTTTGACCTAAAAAGGCACTTTAGATCCAAGCCAAATTGAGCCTCCAATACTTTTTATCTGTTATTGTTTTGTTTTTTGTGCGTTGTTTTTTTGTTTTTTTTTCTTTTCATCAAGGCTTCATTCAAACCAGCCTCGCTGAACTGGGCACCCCTGAATAAATATTGTACAAAATAAATAAAATAAAGTAATAAAATACCATTGTTTTATTGGCCGATGGCCATCTCAGACCACCCCTCTAAAGGGGTCACAGTGACGGATCCAGAGGAAGGGCCCGGGGGGCCCTTAAAACCCCCCATCCCTTCCCTTATTTTAGACGAAACTGAAGCCCGAAGAGCTGAAATTTCTTTTAAGACCGCCCTCCTTCCCTAATCTCAGGGTCTGGATGACCGCCCCCCTCCCAACCATATCTGACCACTTGGATCCGCCGCTGGGTCATTACGGCTATTGTACGTATCTTTTACATTTCTTTTCATTTCTTGATCAAACTTTCCAGAAAGATTTTCGTTGTTGGCCGAAAAGCTTAAGTTTTTTGTTCGACGCAAAATGTAAAATTCACAACGTCACAACTGCTAAAGTCAGCAAAATGGGCCCGGGTTAAATTATCTTTTTAATTACAAAAGTCAATCTTATATCATCTGACAGAGCTTTAGAAAGGAAGTACTGTATAACATTTAAAAACCGTTTTCCGTTTCCTTAAAAAAACGGTCCTTTTTTTTCTTTCTTTCTTTTAGTTTTTTTTTTTAATTTACTTGTTTTGTTTGTTTGTTTGTTTTTTTTTTGGGGGGGGGAGGGGGGCAAAAGAACGGCTGATTTTTCGGTAGTATAAACCTTTTCTAGTTGCCAATTGCCAATTGTTGTTCTTTGGAGGATAGATTATTAGAATTTTTTTTATTTTATTCTTCTATAAAGAAAGTAAGGAAGGGTAAAATCAGGCGGGTAAGATCAGGAATGATCAGGAATCAGGAATGAATATTTCATCCCCTTAAAAATACCTGTCACGCAGGCAAAACGTGTAAAAGACCTTGCTTTTTGCACTGACAAAGCAAAAAAAATAATTGCTTTTCCTTTATCGCTCTGTTTTTGACGTTAAATGTCGTCTGAAAAGCAGCCTGGTTTTTTTTGTTTTGTTTTGTTTTTTTTTTGTTTTAACACATAACTCGTCAGTTAACTAATAAATAAATAAAAAAAGAAACCCTCATGAGAGTCTAAAGTGCCTTGAGAGTAAACCCTCAAGTTTGAAGAAATTGTGAGCGATTTTGAAGGATTTTTCAGTTCGCTGTTTACTCTCTACTTTCCCTTCTAATAAAAGAAGGCAAAAGACGACAATTTATCGTAGGTAAGGTAATCCGAGATAACATCATTTATTTAGGATTGATCCATGCTTATATCTAGCGAAATAAGGCTAAGCAATCGATAAATCCAAAATTACAAACCTTAAATAAAAAAGATTGTGTGGGTTTCCTGTTGAAATTTAACTCTTTAGTGCACATAGGCGTTTATTGTTACCTGCTCAAGGAAAATATAAAACTGGTTATCCCTTTTGAAGCCCGAGTTCATGCAGCTATGCCGGCTAGTTCACACAATATTTCGTATATTGGCTGTCGTATAAAACTATATATAATCTGATTTTTAACAGTCTGGCGACCCGCTGGAGACCTCTTTCTCTCTTTTTTTCTACTTTTGTTTTGTTTTGTTTTGTTTGTATTTTTGGTGAAATTGACATGAAGAGCATGATGTTTCTTTTTTTTTTTTTAAGGGTTAAGCGCTCAAACTCAGAAATAACTTGTGATCAATAACAGGTGAGGCACATGTGTGAGAGCAGAGAGACATTTCATCAGAACTAACGTATATTGAGACGCCAAGAAGGCCAAGAAAACAAACAGACTTTTCTATCAATTATGAAGCGGTTCAGTAATTATCTCTATTTCGTGACTTTACCTGAACAAAATCTTAAGAACAGATGTTTTTATCTTGGTGGTAAACGAGCAAGCACGTCTTAAAAAGAATTGATTTGATTGGTTGACACTCTGGTAACATGTTTTTTTTTTTTTTTTTTTTTTTTTCCTCCGGATTAATTGATGTTATCCTCGGTCTAAACTAGTTTACCACCTTGCTTCTCAAAAGAATCACTTACCTGCTACATGTTGAAGAAAAAGGTAAAAACTAATAGTCATGTTTTCGTTATATTTCGCAGGTTGATGTTACCTTATTGAAGCTATCAGGGGCGTAACCAGACCATAGACCTGTAGGCCCGGGCCTACAAAGTTTTGGTTTGATCACTCTACCGCTTGTAATGAATTATGCGTTGTTGGGTGAGCTAAAAAGCGTAAGAGCTCAAAGTGTTGGTGAGGTGAGCGCGAACTAGTCATGCGAGCAGTTTTTCAGGATATGTAGAAATGAAAGTCAGCCATGCCTACAACCAGTCGAAAAGCTGGTTACGCCCCTGGCTATAGTTCTCCAGCCTGCATTTGTGGGTGACTGCTTTAACTTCAAGCGGTTTGTTATCGACAGCTGCCATAAAAAGGGCAGAAAATTTTACTCCGATACCTTCCTCTTTACTTTACTTTTATAGTGTACTACCGTGTGTTGCTCCAAACAGGTCGGCTTACTATTAGATATAGAAAGTTCAGTACGCTTTGGATCTCTTGTTGCCATTCTGAAAATTTTGATTTCCCTTTTCTGAACCAAGGCACGCTTACAACAACTTTTAACCGTAGGAATTCTGCGGTCGAGAAATACGTTTTCAGAGTCTTCCGTAACGTTGGTCCGTCGACCAACAAAAATCCAGAGGACTCTAGCTACGAGGTTGAGAGTCCAGTATCAAGTTTAACACAGATTGTTGCCTAGACTCCACGCAAGTAAGTTTGAAATTTCACATCTGCTAACATGAATGGGTGGACGGACGGACGCACCCATATCAATAAAACCCTGCTTAAACTGGGAACCACCAGTTCAGCCATCAGTCGCATTAGAAACGTACCTAGAAGAGGTAGAATTACAACTTGCTGATATAAATACAATCACCAAGGGGTGATCACGCCAAGAACCAATCTACCGAAGAGGGAATAGTTTGCCATCAAACATCTGAAACAAAACCCCGACATCAAGGCTCTTCTATTGTTGTTCTCAAAGAAAGAAGACAAAATATAAGAAGGTCAAATACAATTAGATGATAGAAGAGAAAACTACAAAGACCAATGGTAGTAGAACATGTAGAAACCTCCAATAGGGTCAAGAAACTAATAAATAAACTTGACAAAGAAGAACATATAGACGAGATGACAAAACGTTGGCTATCCCTCACACTAAATCCGCCCCGAATACCGCAAATCTACACCCTTACAAATACTCTCAAACGAACCCCAGTTGGGAGACCGATCATAACGGGCTACGAAGGCCCCACAGAAAGAATCTCATCATTTGTTGATAGTCTCCTACAACCAATTGCCAAATCACAAAAGTCGTATCTTAAAGACACGACAGACTTCACTAACTTCATAGAGAAAACCAAGGTCGTAGAAAATGCTATTCCAGTCTCTATGGATGTAACTATAGCCTATACACAAGCATCCCACAGGAGGAAGGAATTACCATTTCATTTGCAAACATCGTTATGTCTGCAATAGAGGCAGAAATTATTTACAAAAGTCCGCATAAACCACTAGTGTGGAAGAGATTTATCGATGACATATTCTCATTGTTGAATATAGACAAAGAAGAAATATACTCATTCATTGAACTAGCAAATAACCACCACCCGACCATAAAATTTGCTGCTGAAGTTTCAGGCACAGAAACCTTTTTTCTGGATACATATTAGGAGAAAGATTTAAAACGGAATCAATCCTAGATGTGGATACACACTTCAAACCGACAGAAACTTTCCAATACACGCATTGCTCTTCATGTCACCCTCTAGGGGTTAAGAAAGGATTTATAAAAGGCGACGCCTTAAGATTACTCAGAACAAAATAGCGGAATACATGTATCACGATCGGGATACATTTTGTTTTAATTAAGGCCACATGACTAAGAATCAACCAATGGCAGTCCCTGTTTAGTTGGGTGAAAGTCTAGGAGTATAACAATATACGATGCAATGATAGAAACGCAAAACTCAACTATTGGACGATGGAAGACTGGATTCAAGAGAGACACCCTGTTTTTGGACCGAAATTGTCGCGGCTACAAACTCCCAGTCCGCGCAAACAAACAAACAACGCAGATCTGAAGAAAAAGCAATCCAGCTTCCGCCAACAAATGCTTTCACCCTTATCTCTGATACAGTTTAGACCACAAACTTGTTCAAAAGGTACGGCTCATTCTTTTCTTTGTGTGCACGCAATGAATAGTTGCTCTTAAAACATTATGGTTGTTTTGATATCTTAAAGCTTACAGACAGACCAACTCTGAACTAGCCTGTTCCAGGCTCCAAGATAGTGGTGAAGAGTCGTTCAGAACAGGCGCTTTATATGTCGTGCTTGGGAACTTTTCTTGTTAAATCGAGTTGTTATACCATAAAACACCTTTCCATTTCAAAGTAGATTTTTCATTAGATCAAGCCCTTCTTAGGGCTAGTGGATTTCTGCAAAAGTAATGGCTCGCTTAATAATACTTGACAATGCATTTCAAGTCAAATCTCCATGCGACAACCGACTAACATCAACACCAACAGTTTACGTACTTGACTGCGAGATCTACTTAGGTAATAAAGTAATACAAGACAAATATTTTTTTCCTCGTGGTCAGCGTTTAATAAAGGACTTCAATAACAATGTCTATACCAGACCTTGATGGGCCTATTACTGAAGCACGTACATAAGCTTATCTGAAAAGGGATTCAGTGCAGTATGAGTTTATCAAACAAAAAATGTGGTCAATTATTTGAAGACTACGGATGTTTTACGAACGTGAGTGTCTCTTTCTATTGATTTTTCAGGGTTCCATACTTAATGGCGCGCAGGCTGCAAAATTTTTAGAATATTCCATTCATTTTTGTGCCACCACAGTGGCAGCTGGGTATGTTTCAACATTTAATAATAATTGTTCAAACAGACTGAGCTACCTCTTCTTTATTGTGAGTGGATAATAACTTTGGAGGTTAAAAAAGGTATAAAAATAGCCTGCGTAGATTTTTTTCAGCTCGCGTTTTGTGCAAGGGGCTAATTTTGAAGAGGGCAAAAAAGAGCAAGGAGTGGGGAGGGGGATAACTCGCACAATAACTCGATTGGAAACGCTTGTTTTGAAGCCTGGGTATAGTATAAAGTGTTTCTTTAGTTTATTTTAAGCTTTTGATATAGAGGGAAATCCTGAGTTAAATTTGCTGGACTTTATTAGAGGGGGGCATAGGAGAAAATGACAACAAGAGAGAGGGGGGCTGGATGTAAATTTAATACATACAGGGGGGGCATTACTTTTTCATTCCTTTTTGCAAACTGGAAAAGTAAAGGAAGAATAAAACTGACTAATTTATCAACTCTAAGGTGTTCTAATCTATGAACTGTTGTTTTCCTATCTGTCATGCAGTAGGAAAGGAATGCCTCTGTTATATATGTTAAAACAGTGCTACTTTATTTGGACTAGGATTTAATAAAAACAGGAAACTTTAAGTAAAAGTTGCCAAAGTAGCACTATAATGTTATTCAATGAAAAAGAAAGATGCCAATGTTAGCACACATGGAATCATAATTAAGCAGAATGAAAAACCCAACTGTCGAAATTTTAATAGCAATACAAATTTAAAGTATGGTGAATAAAACATGTAAAAGATGTGAAAGCGCTTACCAACAAGCTGCTGAAAATGTATCTAAAGCTAAAAGTCTTAAGATAGGTGGAAGCAAGGCTGAGTTGATTGATCGAGTTCTCACCCACGAACGCGGGAACCTTAGTCCCAGAGATGCTGTAGAAGATGAGGAATCTCCCATTTGATGCGAAGACGACGCAAGCTCAGAGTCCAGTGATTCTGATGACTCTTCAAATGACTGTTCTCACATTTCTATATTCTTTTACAATAATTTCATAGCTAAAAGAAACAAGGCGAAAGTGATAAGTCTCCAATGGAAAGAACCACATAACAGAGGAAAATACATCAAGGCGTTCGTCTTTCACTTACATCAGGAATCAAAAGCGCTCGGCATAAAAATCATCGCAAAGATAACTTCAAGAATGTTTCTTACTATGATTTTAGTACTGTCTTTCGTGAAAGAAGTGTTATAAACTATTTTGCAGGTTTTCATCCTTGACAACAGCGTTTATCTAACTTAACACTGTTAATTGGAACATTTATAGTGCTTCAAAAGTTTGCGGCAGTCATTCTGATCGTCCATTGACTGCATTGAGTACTTTAGACAAGAAATTTAGTTGTAACATTTAGCTTTAAGATCCATGAAAAAGTTTTAAAAAATTATTTTTATGCGTTTAAAAAAGTTTTAATCGGCATTATTCAGCTTTCTAAACTAACGAGGTTTTAGGACAATAAATTACAAAATTAAAAACCCAGTCTCTCATCTGCCCACCTTTTTAAACGGTATCCAGGTCACATTCGAATTTGACTGGAATCTCAAGTTGGTTTCTAGATGTTGTTCTTTCAAAATAATTCAACAAATCCCATAATTTCAAAAATTTAATTTTTATGACGTCATCACTTTAGAACTCTATTGCGGATAACTATACTGCGCCAACATGAAAACCATACCGGAAAGATTAATTCATTAATTGTCGTGATGTGTTTATACTTTTCCACATAAAGCACAACCTGTTTTTTGATCTAATCCATCACGTTCTTATGATTAAAATGATAAATAATAAATTTCCTGTACACCTGAGTGTTCAGTTGTAATTTCCATTGGTGTAGGAAAAATTAGAAGAACTAAAAGAGTTACAAAGTTTAACTTATGGAAATACAATAGAACGTTTTATTGCTTCCCTTTGTCTAAAACCATATTTTATTCAATACATTCAGGAGTATATTGTGTGAAAGAGCCAGCCGACAACAACAACAACAAAAACAGTGGAGCGTCTGAGGAGGGGATCTTAGTGGGGAATGGCCTCCTAGTAAGATATTACTGTGTGTACAACACCAATTATTCCTTGTTTTTCTTCGTAGATATACACCTCCTCACTTCCTTTCGTAAAAAATACATATAATAAAACTTCTAACTAAAAAATTATGTTAATAAAGCATTAATTAATTTAAGAATACAAGAGGCAACTTTAAAAAGCGAGCCACAAATGTTGTTCAATAAAACAAAACAAGTCAGGATACATTGGCCCGTGTATGTACAGTTTCATTTCCGAACGTCTGTTTCTGCATTAAAAAAAAAACCTCTATCCGTCGTATTCTTTCATTATATTCGCATAAATATGTGTATAATTTTCGAGTAAAATAGCACACATAATTAAGTTCCCGATAAGTGCAAAAAACTCGTTTTTTGAAGTGGTTTAGTTTCCTTTTTGATAAAACTGAGTTTTGAGAAAGTTCGGCGTTAAATCGAATTGAGTCATGATTGGTTTTAGAGAGAAGACAAGACTTAATTACGGTAATAAAACCAAATTATTTTGCCTATAGGAGCCCGTTTTACTTCAAAGTATTTATGCAAGCAATAAACCACACTTTCTTTGGCTTTCAACCGACGTGAAATGTTGGCAGAACATTCGAAAAGCTTGTAAATCATTCCGCCTTACTCCCAACATCCTATGAGAACTTTAAAATGGAAGTTGAAAAGACCAATTTTGTGACACATCTAAGAATTACAGTACAATTATATTATTATCTAAAAACCCGTCTGTAACAATTTGGTCAAATAATTATTACATTGTTTTTTACAATGGTCCTATTCTTACAAGTTAAAAAGCTTAACAATTATTGAATGAGGTTGAGTATCATCTGAAGAATTGTGGAGATCGAGGAGGATCGGATAACACTCTCCGAGATCTCCATAATTCCTCAGATAATACGAAAGCTGACTTCGATATAATGGTCTATCATTCATTCCAAATAATTCCTAGTTTAAAAACACGCAGGCTTAAACATGCTTACCTACATCGAGGTTAAGTTATTCTTTGATAGTGCACGTTTGGCGGCAAGTTTAGGGGAGAAGGAGTTGTTGTTCTGCAAATATTCTCCAGTCGAGTTGTCTTCTTGCTTGCAACATTTCGTCTATTTCTTTCTCGTGACACTAGTGAAATGTGCCACCATTTTGTACTCATGATCACTACCAAAACAACTCAGCCTCGTCGCAAGGTCTTCTCGGTTAACTGCTCAATAATCGGGCAATTTTGCTGCCCAATTGACGATATTATTCTCATATCGCAAATTCCTCCAACTTTGGTGATGAATTACGCGTTGGATTTTAACCAATTAGAAACGGAGAAATATTTTGAATGAATAATAATTATATTTCTTTCACTGATCAAAGTTTATTGTTCTTTCAGGTTACTGTAGCGGGTAACACAAACTCAAGAAACAATGACCAACGACAAAATAACTCATAGCAATATGATTTTTTCTCTATCCGAGTGCATTATCTGGGTCTCCTTATTCACTGCCGAGTTTGTCGCTATAGTAACAGTGAACCTTCTCTCCATCATTCTTTTTATAAAGAACAGAAGCCTTCGCACTCGCAGCATGCACTTGGTTATAAGCTTAACCGTGGCTGACATGTTGGTTGGAGCCCTTTCCGGGGGAGTTAGTCGGTTACTGGGTATCCTTCAGGATTGCCGCGTTGTAAAATTTTATTTAGCACAATGGGAAAACGACATTTTATACTTAGTTCTTCTCCTTTTCTTTCCTCTTGTCTCCCTGACAAACATTGCTGTGATTTCTTTAGAGCGATTTCACGCCACGTTTCGACCATTTAGGCATCGGCTCATCAAGAGATGGGTCTACGTGGTAGCAATTGCTGTTGTCTGGATCTTTCCTGCAGTCATTCGGGTGTTAGGAATGCTTTATGAGACGAGATACATGTATAATCACCTTTACTTGTTCGAATCATACTGCTGTTTGTGTTTAATTGTTACCTTTGTTTCTTACACGTCCATTTTTTTCAAGTCTCGTTTTGGAGCTCATCCTCAGCGCCATTGTGCAGCAGCTTTAAGACAAAGAAAACTGACCGTCACATTGTTTATAACAACTTTAGTGTCTTTACTGCTATGGCTACCATACAATATCAGTGTTTTCCTTAAATCGACACATGCTATAATTCTTGATTCCCTTTCTTTCTCAGAATATTTTCGTTTGAATTATTCATTAAATTTTTTGTTTTTTGCAAACTCCCTTGTAAATCCCATTTTATATGCTATCAGGATGTCAGACTTTAAAAAGGCTCTGGTGTCATTGTTCAGACGTCATCAAAGAGAAAATGCTGCTATCTCGCTAAATCGTTATTAGGGAGGGTATACCACGAAAGGTAGTCATGTCATTTACTTTGTAATTAGCTAAGAATTAAGAGAAGTTGAGGATACTTTCGATGCATTTAGAGGCAAAGACTATAGTAGGCTGTATGATGGGGAAGTACCAAAAGAATTAAAGATTATGCATTTCATATGGAATGCTTTAGTGTGCTCAATTGGAAAATTTGGATTTAGTTTTTGAAAGCCAGATTTCGAAAAAGAAAAGTGGGTTCTATTCTCGAGATAGATTTCTATTAAGAAATTCAAATCTAGATTACATGGATTTCTTTCTTCATTTTTTGAATTTTTCTTTTTATATTCTTTTATTATTGTGTTTGGGTTAAATACAGAAAAAAAAGACTTGCGAACCTATTCTCGCGAGCGAGTGATAGACTAGTTTGTTCTGCCTACACTGTAGCTGGCGTTCTTGTTAGATTGTGGTGAATTACTAAAATTCATAGCAAAATCCCCCCCCCCCCCCCCTCCTCTTACCACTTCTCTTACAACTTCGACGATGGTTTTCGTGTTGTTGGCGTACAATGTCAATAAAAGAATGACAAGAACATAAAGAATGCCCAGTGGAGTCTATACATTAACTGTATATTCTTGAATGAACGCCCAAGCGCTTATTTAAAGGCTAAAAGGAGGAGACGCTTGTTGGATAGAGAGCACTTAATCGAGGGGGAGGGAGTTATTTTAAAAGTCTTCTGTAACTTTGTCTCGGCTAAATGTACAAAAAAAGAGACAATTTTAAACTTGATGCGGGTAGACTGAGAAAGAAAGGAGCTGTCAAATCAACTGATCAAAAGCTCTGTCTTTTCACCATTGAGTTCAAGTTTGTTCGAAAACGGGAGAGATTTTATGGCCAAGATGTTCTATCTAGGTATCTGGCGCTCTCAGATTCAGGGCGGTGTTCGTCAAGTAGAAAACGACGCCACATTTCCTTAACTCGATCGTCTGGAAATCAGACGGTAATCAGCTGAAGGGCTTGTGAAAGAAATGAACGCCATGGGATTCAAAGATCCCCCTGTAACGTTTCCGCTGTTCCTCTCACGTACGGCAAGCCTACTGGCACATTCTTCAATGTGGCTGGGTTTACTGGAGAAGGGGACGTTTATGCTAAGGTCATAATTTTAACTAGGGCCCAAAAAGAGACCTTGGGAACTCAGTCCACATAGGATCTGGTGGGCCTGGTGCGGCCTCCTAGTAAAGACCGATTCTGTATATAAGGGTCCCAATGAGGTTTACTTTCAACAGTCAAATAGCCTAAAAATTCTGTCAACCGGCACAGGTTTTTTTTAGAGTCAAAGGTCAAAAATCTGTTTACGATAAACCGTTAAGAGTTTTAAAGAACAGTCGAACCTCGATAATTCAAACTCAGATGACTCGAATTCTCCGCTAACTCGAACTTAGCCTAAGACCAGGCTCCGCATTTGGGGAAAAATTTCAACATGAAAAAGATCATGTTGAAAACTATAGGCCTATCTCTCTACTTTGCATTTTCTCTAAAGTCCTCGAACGTTGTGTCTTGAACCGCATCAAGGACCGATTAGAAGATCTGATTCCGGACTGTCAGCACGGTTTTCGGAGTGGACGTTCAACATCACGTGACCTACCTGTCACCTCTGGTGTCCCACAGGGTTCAGTATTCGGACCTGCTCTCTTCTTGTTATATGTGAACAATCTTCCAGATTCTATCCTCAATAGCAAAGTGGCAATGTTTGCAGATGACACTAAAGTATACAAGGTAGTGATGTCTGAGGATGATGGCGCCGCTCTCCAACAAGATCTGGATAATCTGTCCTCATGGTCCGCTGCCTCTGGCCTAGCCTTCAATGATAAGAAATGCAAGTTTCAAACATGCAAGCCCACCTGTACGAGCTATGAGGTTAAAGGCAGTACCATCAAGTCCTGTGAGGTAGAGCGTGACCTTGGCGTCTCCTTGGATTGTGACTTGACTTGGCATGCCCAAGTCTCTAACCAAGCTGCCTGCGCAAACAAGCTGTTAGGTTTCGTTAGGAGGAACTCTAGGTTTATTCACAGTACTTCCGTAAGGCGCACATTATACCTCGGGCTAGTTGGTGCTCATCTTGGCTACGCAACCCAGGTCTGGGCGCCCCAAGGCATTGAACTAATTTCTAAACTCGAAAGTATCCAAAGACGTGCCTCCAAATTCATTCTTTGCTTGCCTTTTTAACAAATATCTCTTACAAAGAAAGACTAATGTCTGTAAACCTACTTCCTGTGTGCTACTGGCACGAGTTACTAGATCTAGTATACTTTTACAAGGCTACGCATAATATGATTCACTTAGATCCGTCTGTTGTTCGTGCGCGAATGCGCGCGAAGGACCCGTATATCCGTAACGAGCTCTCAATCTTTTGTGTCTAAAAAATGCAGGACTTCTACCTTTCAGAAATCTTTTTTTATTAGAACCACTAGAATCTGGAACCTACTTATTACTAGAATTGACCTAGATAATGTTACTTTTGGGAACTTTAAATCTGTTCTTTACGGTTATTACTCGCGGGCTCTAGCAATTAATAAACTATGACCCGGACTCTCCAAGGAGCTTCAAAAGTATTTGCTTGAAATGTAACACAGCCAGGTTAATTTAGACCAAGAAATTAGCTGCTGCATGTGATTTAAATTGCTACCTTTATATCTTTTTATTTTTTTGGGACCGCAGTAATTGGCTTTAGCTGTTGCGGTGTCCCTGTCCAAATATTTAAGCTATTATTGGTGTATTGTTACGTTCTTATTACTAGTGTTTGCATATCTTCAGTGGTTTTTTTTTTTTTTTTTTTTTTTGTATTCTTCAGGGCAAAGCTGATAAAGTGAAATAAAATAAATAAAAAGGAAAAAAATCTGCGTTGGCGAAACAAAATTTCTGCGTGCGACGCGAGCCAAGAGTAGGCTTTTATAGATTGTGCTAGTAAAAGAGGCATATTATGCCGGTGGAACTGCTCTTTTTTTGGCCAAATTATGCTACAATTATGCTAAAATCATGCTCGTTTCTCCAAATTATGCTTCCTTTTTCTAGATTGTGCTCTTCAAAACCATGGCAAATAAGTCCAAAGATATATTTTCTTTAATCAGACGCCCTTTATTCTTGTATAATATATAAAGGTCTCTGGAAATTGTGGCTGGTTCTGGCCCGTCATTTCTCTGACAGAGCTGTAAGGTTTCACTCGAATCGGCCGGCATAGCTGACACCATTTTGTAGCCCTGCCTATAAGAGGTATTGGGACCGACATGGTTTACCTTGGGACTTCCGGTTCCCGTACACCCTAGTGCCAGGCCTCCATTTCTGGGCTCAGTAAGGGACTGGTCAAAAAGTGCAGGGGGGGTGGGCCGAAGCAGAGAGGGGGTGGGTCATGAGGTTTTGAGCCTTGTGCAAGGAGTGGGTTGTGCAATTTGCAGCTACCCTTAGGGGGTGGGTCACCCTATTTTATTACATAGATAAGCACTAACTACTAACGAGACAGTTGACCACACTTGTTATATAAAACACAGCCAGCTGGAATTATTGCTAAAATACTCGCAAACCTGTTGAGCGAGAAAATGCAACGGGTGACAGACCGCACATCCCGTGAACCCTTTGTAAACCTTTTTTTTTTTTTGGCTCTAACGAGCATGTCCTTTAATGATTTTCCTTTAAAAATTTATTAAAGTTATGGTTGGCTTTGTATAAGATTCCATTTTTATTATTCAAGCTTCCTTTAAAGTAGACACTGAGGGTTGGTACTGTGTCACAAATGGCAATAAATCTTTTTCCTCATTGTAGGTTTTGTTTTAGGAGTTTAGACTCGTTTTTGTGAATTTTATTTCTGATAGTAGGTCTTCTATCAAAGTTTGTGGGTAGCCTCCGTCCATCAAGCGTTTTTTGAATTATTTTCCTCATTTCTGAGGAGTTTTTTCGTAGGATTCTCAAGGCTTCTCCTTTGACAAATCCTTTTTTAACACTTGGAGGGTGACGCGAGGTGAAATGTGCGTGCAAGAAGGTTTCCGTTTGTTTAAAATGTGTCTTTGTATCAAGGATTGATTTTTCTTGAATCTTGTGCCTTTGTATACAACCGTGTCTAAAAACGCTGCATCTCAGTGTCAAATGGTTTGGCCATGAATTTAATACATATACATACATACATACATACATACACTTTATTGATGCTCCCTAAGTGGGCTTTTCAGCTCAATAGAATAAAAAAATACAAATATATAAATTAATTGAGAATGTAAGTACAATAATGTTATAATTACAAAATATATATCAATAATATAATATATCAACTTAATAAAACATTTGCAAGATGACGTCTAAAATTCCTGGGGCATTTTACGGACTTAATGTTATCATTCAAGGAGTTCCAGAGTTTGGCTCCTCTGAAAGCAAAGGAGCGCTGCCCTGTTGACAGGCGACATAAAGGTATATCCAAAGCACCAGATGATCGAGTTTGTCTATTATGGACTTGAGAACGTGATTTAAACATATCAGCAAGATAGTCTGGAACAAGCTTGTTAATACATTTGTGCATCATAGTAGCGTCATTTAGAATGAGTTTCTCTCTAATAGGAAGCCATTTCAACGATCGCAACCCATCCGAAATATGGTCATACTTTCTTAGTCCCAGAATAATTCGCCCAGCAAAGTTTTGGACTTTTTGTAACTTGTCAATATTGCTGCTGCTGGTATTACTCCAGACAGTTGAACAATATTGGAGTTTACTAAAGACAAATGAATTTATTACTAACAGAAGTGTTTTCCTATCCAGGAGGTGCTTGATTCTGTTAATTTGGTACAATTTAAAAAGGCATTTAGAGGCAATCTCAGTGATATGTTGGTTATAACTGAGGCGTGTGTCGAGAAGAACACCCAAGTCCTTATATTAACGACAGGCACAGGTGTTATTTCCTTGTCAAAAAGTGTTATACTGAATGATGACAGTTTCTTTAAAAGTTGTGGTAATCCAACAGCTAGAACCTTAGTTTTGTCCGGATTAATCAAAAGAGAGTTTTTACAGCACCACTGAGATATTCTCGTAAGATCTTCGTTTAAGGCGAGGATGGATAGTTGAGTGATGTAAGTTTGCTTGTTCAATGAAGGCTTCGATGTGTGGTTTATTCATGTCCCATAGGGAAAAGAAATCGTGTATCTAGCATTTCCAAACTGTTGTTCTAAAGACAGTTTTGCTTAGAGTTGTTGTTTCAATGTATGTCATGAAAATATTGGCAAAGGAATCAAAACTGCTGTCTTAGTGCCCATTACAGTTCCATGGTTTTGTAGGTAGTGCTTTCCATTGAAGTGGAAGAAATTTTATTTGAGGATTAATCTAAGAATTTCCGGCAAGTAATGTGTAGGAATGGGTTGTCTTTGTACAAATTTTCATATGCGTTGTGACAGACAATTTCAATATACCCTCGTTTTGCTGTATATTTGTGTCAAGACTCATAACGCCCATCGAAACAAGAAATGTTTGGTTTTCCACATTTGTCTTGTCAGTGAAAGGTATGATTTCTGTGATTTTGATATTGGTTGTAGCAGTGTATGAACAAATTTTGTCAAGCACAGAAGAAGGTTAGGCCATCTTCTTTTTTTTCTCCGTTTACCGTCGTCCGACCGACCCAAATTTTTGGCATTTTTTTAAAAAAAGTAACGACATAGTTACACCATTTTTCACTTGAAATAATTCTTTTAATCTGAAAAATGAGCATAGTAACAGCACAGAGAAAACAAGAACCAAAACATGAACATTTTTCACAGTATATTTTACATTTTGTTAATCCAAATATGTGAATGTTAACTTTTAACGTCGTCCTGGGGTACCAGGGCCCTCTATTCCAAGACCTCTTGTGATTTTTTTTTTTAAGTTTTTTTTTTTTCAATCCGACCGACCTACCCAATATCAGGAAACGCATTCGACGGTGAACGAAGAGAAACAAGGGGATGGCCTTAGAGGAAACCAAACATCCATGTTTTGACTAGGGGGTAGGTCATGCAATTTCCAACCTTGCTTTAGGGGTGGGTCAGTCATTTTTGTGCCGAAGGGAGGGGGTGGGTCATGTGTTTTTTATCAACCACATTTCCAAATGCTCCCCCCCCCCCCCTCTCCCCTATACTTTTTGACCAGTCCCTAAACTGCAAATACCACAAAAAAAAAAACAAAAAAAAAAACAAAACAGAAAAAAACACACAAAAAAAACATCGCACAACGTCAGCGTATCACTGGCATTTGGGAATCAACATGCCTGTCAAAACCCAAAAATGTTCCGATAATGATCAAAATATGCGAATTATGCTAGCATTGCTACGCTTTAAAAAATGGGAAAAATTATGCTAGCACAATCTATAAAAGCCTAGCCGAGAATCTCATAAGCTCGTCTTCGTTTGTATATGAGGGTGTGAATGGGGGCGGGGGGGGGAGGGTCCATTTGTCGGTTGTCGGTTAAAATTCTGTTACTTTGTCGGTGGTTGATTAAAATTTTCGATCTGAGTCGTTTGTCGGTAAATCTCAGTTATTAAGCAAAAATGCGTGTTGATTATTATATTTGTTGTGTATTTCACTCAATTTCAAGATTTTGATCCCTTAACGTGTAAAACTGATGCATCATTTGATTGATCGTTTAAATCATTTTTTGGCTCTAGCAAACATGTTATTGGCTATGATTTTTCCTTTCTTGTTGGAAATAATAGGTGGTTCCTTAAAAGTTTGCAAAGTAGCTAGTGGTTTGTTTTGTATGAGACCCCACTTTTTCATTATGGTTGATTTCCACTGACCCGTTTTTGGCTACGCCCGTTAACGCACGTAAATTTTAATCAGGTAAATAAAATAGAGGCAAGGCAAAAAGTGCTGAGCTTAAAGAAAGAAAGTGCGCGAGGTTCAACTTTTACGCTTACGAGCGACCTTTCATGCGTTGCCTCTATTTTATTTGCGAACGTACGCACGTAAAAATTAGGCGACACTGAAAATCAACCCTTAAAGCTTCTTTTATAGCAGACACTAAGGGCTGGTATTGTGTCACAAAAGGCAACATTTCTTTTTCAACTCTTCCTTGATGTTGTGAGTTTTATTTATTTCTGATAGCATTTTTTTCTTTCAAATTGTGTTGGTAGCCTCTGTCCATCGGGCGTTTTTTTAGTTTCAAATACTTTCCTCAAACGTTGCTTAAGGCCAAGCTAAAGGGGCTTCTCCTTTGACAAATCAGTGGGTGACAAGGGGCGAAATGTGTGTGCTGGAAGCTTTCAATTCCGTTTGTTTAAAATGTGTCTTTACATTTTACTTTACACTTCTTTTCGTTGAATCTTGTGCCTTTATATACATTTGTGTCTAAGTACAATGTCTCAGTGAATTTCAGTAGTGAATTTAATAGTAGGGTAATTAATGTGAGTTTGCCTGTTCTGGTTTACTTATGTCCCACAGAGAAAGCATGTCATCCATGTTGCGTTTCCAAACAGTTGGTTTAAAAACGGTTTTGCATAGACTTTCTGTTTCAATTTATGCCATGAAAATGTTGGCAAAGGAAACTGCTGTCTTAGTTTGCACCTATCGCGGAACCGTGAGTTTCTAGGTACAGGTTTCCATTGAAATGGAAATAATATTAAGAAATAATAATGTTAAGAAACATTCAAGGTGCTTAGTTAATGTAACAGGAGTGAAGCCACTTTGCCATTTAAAGCCCTTACCTTCAATCTTGAAAAAAATGCCTCATAAAATAATGAACAGTGTAGCCTGTAAATAAAGAAGCCTCTTTTCTTCCCTTGCCACCAGGGACGTTTCACAATAGAGATAGTGGTATTTGAAGAATAATAATAGTAAAACTGTGAAAGGTTTGAACCCAGGAGTCATTTCAAAAGGTTGAGTTTGATCGTCCGGGTGAACGTAGTCCTGAATAGGACTGTTGTTGTTGACAGTGACTGACGTTTCGACAACCTGTGCGGTAGTCATCTTCAGAGTCAAAGTGATTTATATCACGTCAGTTGATGGTATTATACTCTGGTTATTGATCTGATTGGTCAATTATGTCGCGATGTTATTGGGCACCTTAGCTTTTTCGATATTCGAAAACTTTTACTGGTAAAATTATCGGCAAGTTTTGATTTTAATTATCTTTTTTACTTTTTTTGAGACATTTATTAGCTTTCGAAACAAAACGTCAGCTAAATTCAGCTGGCTTATACTACTGAGTGAGAGTGTGGACTTCAGCAAAATTTAATTAGTCAATGTAAAAACATACAAAGAAGCACATTTAAAGCTGAATTAGGCTCTATGTTAAGAAAACTGTACGGAACAAATAAAGACTAGACGTGATGAAGAAATGCTTAAAGCGTGTTCAATTGGGAACTCTCTTTTGGTGGAATGCGATGTAGAAAGATAAATGAGGCGAAATTAATACTTTGCCGGATAGCCATTGCGGAAGAAGGAAAACCATACCGGAAAGATATAACCCCTCAAATACCACACTTTTCTAACCAACATGAAAGCTGCTATAGGCCGCCATGTAAATGCCACGTCACGCAAAAGAGTAGAAATTCAAGCGTACAGACTATCAGAAAAGGAAAAAAAATATTTCGAGATGAGAATTTGTCTCAATATTAATTTTTAGCTGCTCTAATATTTCATGAAAGTAAAAACTCAGAAGGATCGACAATTCTCTAGTTTGAAATTTTAATGACGTCATGTGAAACCAGCATTAGATGTCACAGATTATATCAGAGTCAAGTGACGTTCAAGGGACATGACATACAGCGAAGCAGTATCTCCGGGCCAATTAATTATCCAGTTAGCAAACTCTTTGCTGTATTAAAATAATAGAGCTCACGAATGTTCGTATCATCATGACGTCGTCTACATCGTCACGTTCTCCCCCTCAAGAAACATTTCCTTTAAATGTGTTTTTATTATTAAAAAATAATAATTAAAAAAAAAATATGTTTGACCACAATTTATAACAAACATGAAGCTCAAAATTACACAAACATGTAGTTATTTACATAAACTGTCGTCATGTGTTAATACTTTTCCACATAAACCACTTCCTATATTTATTCATCTAATCCATGACGTCATGATGATAAATGAAAAATTTCCGGTACACCTGTCCAGTTGTAATTTGCATTGGTGTAGGAAAAATTGGAAGAATAAAAAGTGTCATAAACTTTAACTTATGGAAACATTTTAAACTGTAGGTACCGAGAAAAAAATCTCAATTGGAAAAATTCAAGGCAGTCAGTGCCATGCAGTAAAAAGTTAATTAAAAGACCATACCACATCTCCTCAAGTAAAAATAAGACATACAAACTGTCGCAGTTTCGCGCTATAATTATAGTGAAGATTAATTTATTGCTGTAAAAGAAGAGTTGTAAGCCAATTCATTTCATCAAAAATAAAGACAAAAAGCGGGTCAACCTTTTAAAGGATGGTTTTTAGTTGTCTTTAACATTAAATGTGGTTAAGTGAACGCTATGCGATATCGTCAACTAGCTTTTACGGAACTGAAATAATATTTTACCGCTCAAATCGGGCCGAATCTTCGTAGATTTGCCGTAACCAAAAATCAAGAAAAAACAGGAGTGTAATACTCTCCACTTTTTAGAATAGCCCGCAACTAAACTGGCACTTTAACAAAGGGGAATTAATTCTGGTGAATGCGTCATTGAGTACATAGCATGAGATTGGGTATCAATTTTTTTGTTTTTTCAGAAGAATATTAAGCAAAATCAACCTTGTGTTGCACGCAGTACTATCCGGATGACAGACAACCATGCATGATGTATTATTTTGTCAGTGAAATTTACATACTAGAGCTTTTATAAGCTCTAAGTCATGTAGTGACTGATAGATCACCTCAAACTTTGGCAGAACTACATAACTTGTAAAATCATCATGAAAATAGGTAAATAGATAAAGAAATATAAAGCCTGTTTTCACAGTAGAAAGTCTTGCTTCCCTTTGTCTAAAACTATATTTTATTATGTTGTGTGCCCAACTGCAAGAGCCATCCCACAACGAAAAAGAAAAAAAAATTGTACTAACAATCGAGCACTTAATGGGCTGGCCTCTTAAGGGATATACAATTTTACCAAAGTTTACACTGGCCATTCTCTATCCTAATCAATTGCCACGTTCGAATATTTGACTGAGCTAGTGATTATTCTAGAAGTTAATCGAGGGATAGCCTGCGAGCAAGCTCTCAGGGGCGCTCTTGGCGGCGGAGCGGGTAAGGAAGGAGACCTTGCAACTACGTCTCTTGAATTTTAATATCTGCATCGAAAAAGTCGATGCGAAATGCTGATTGGCGGAGATGACATTAGTAATGAAGTCATCACCCTTGGCGCGTGTCGCATCGATGTTTGCTTACATTCGCACTCGTTTCCACTTTCCTCTGATTGGCGGAAATATGAGAGCACAGTAGACGGGGAGCCACAAGGGAATTAGAGGCGGAATTCACATCGCAGAGACGTAGTTGCAAGCTCTCCTTCCTTTTCCGGCCCAGCCGCCAGAGCACCCCGGAGAGCTTGCTCGCAGGCTATCACACTGACCACAATGTGTAACAAACAAGACGCTCAAAATTACACAACTGATGTAGCTATTTCCATTAGTTGTCGTGGTGTGTTTTTAAATTACCACATAAAGCAATTCCTATTTTATTCATCTAATCGATCACGTTCTCATAATTAACTGATTAACGATAAATTTCCGGTTCACCTGTTCAGTTGTAAATTTCGCTGGTGTAGGAAAAATTGGAAGAATAAAAAGAGTCATAAACTTTAACTCATGGGAATTTTTAAACTGTAGTTAGGGAGAGACCAATCTAAATTAGAATAATTGAAGCCAGTAAGTACCATGCAGTAAACAGTTATTTAAACTGAAGACCATACCCCATACCACATCTCCTCAAGTGAAATACAACATATTAAGAATTGTCGCTGTTTCGCCCTATAATTACACTGAAGTTTAATTTATTAAGCCAATTCGTTTCATGAGGAATAAAGACAATGAGCAAGTCAACCTTTTAAAGCATGGTTTTTAGTTGTCTCTGACATTAAATGTGGTTAAGTGAGCGTTACGATATATCGTTAACTTCCAGGCTGTTACGAAGCGTGAAATATTCGTCTCCTCTTCACACTGATTGGCGGAAATCTGACAGCTCAGTCGACGGGGAGCCACAGGAAAATTGAAGGCGAAATTCATATTCCAAAGACGTAGTTGTAAGCTCTACTTCCTTTTCCCACCCCGCCGCCAGAGCGCCCGGGAGAACTTGCTCGCAGGCTAATGGAGGGACTGCTGTTATTCCCCAGAAAAGCATTTGTAAAAACAGTGAGGGTTGGAGGGAGAAGGCCTCGGTGTAAAATGGCCATGTAGTAAGATATTACTGAGTTTTTACATCACCAATTATCCCTTGTTTTTCTTCGTGGATATGCGCCTTTTCGCTTCCTTTCGCAACAAATAATTATAGCAAAAATTATCACTAAAAAGGCATATTTATAAAGCATCAGTTAATTTGAAAGCGCAATAAGTAATTATTTTTAGCCAGTGTATTAAAAAGCGAGCCGCAAATGTTGCGGCTACTTTGGCCCGTGTCTGGTTCCAGTCGTTCATAACACCGACACTGTCTCCATTTTGTTGTTAAATTTTAACATAACTGGCATCGTGTCACTAACATACACCCTCGCTAACCTTTACTAGTAACATGCACCTTTACACCTAAACAAAATAATAATAATAATGATAATAACTATAACTAAAAATACATATCAATGAGGTACTGTCTAATTTTTATATACCAATAAGTATAGCTGTATGCCAATCATTTTAGGAGGTAGTATATTAAACAGTGGCAAGTGCTTTGTGATCCACTAAGAAACGCAGACAAGTCAGAATACATTTGCCCCCGCCTGGCTACACTCGTTCATAACGCCGACCAGTCTTCATTTTGCCCTTTTTAAAAACTGCTAGCGTCCTTTTTAAAGAAGGTAAGACAGTTTAATTCCAGTAGAATAAGTGAAGTTTCAAAAGTGCTGAGATATGTCTAGGAAGGATCTTGTGAACAAAAATTGGCTAGCAAATTCTTTTCGCAATTTTCGCAAAAGAAATGATTCACCAGAAAATTTTGTGAGACAATCACTTGCAAATATCACAAGACTTGCAAAATAACCAATTTAACAAAATTCTAGACTTACAGAAAGAAAAGGCGAAAAAGGGCCCCGAAAATCCCGCAAGATTAACAGCGCAAAAGTAACTAGGATTTTACTTGCTACCTAAAAACACCTAGTAACAAATACCTGAATACCTCAAAAATAGCAAGAAGAACAAATTCAACAAAATTCTAGACTTAGAGAAAAACAGGCCAATAGGGGACTCGAGTCGAGAAGGCCTCAAATTTCGCAAAAATCGCAAAAGTAACAAGGAATTTCTTTTCTAACCGAAAACATCGGGTAACATACACCCTTACTAGCCTTAACTAGTAACAAACACCTTTACACATAAAATAATACGTGCCAAGAAGTAAAGCTCAGATACTTATCATTTTTAGCCAAAGTATTAAACAGTGGCAAGTGCCTTTGTGATCGACAAAGAAACTCAAACAAGTCAGAATACATTAAACCTTGTCTGGCTCCACTTGTTTATATCGCCGGTCAGTCTTCGTTTTGCTGTTTTTGTTTTGTTTTGTTTTTTTTTTTTTTTTAACTGCCAGCGTCCTTTTGAAAGAAGGTAAATATAATTTCCAGTAGAATATGTTACGTCAAGTTACATACATTGGCATCGAATTGTTTAGGTAAAGAGAAAATATAAATTCTTAATATTTTAAAGTGGCCACAGAACACCCACAAACCGGCTTGCTTTTAATTTTGGTAGCTAAATTTGAGCTTTTGTGAACAGTTTAATAACACAAGCGACCAGTTTACATTTTTCAAAAGGACTAATTAACGACTTTTATCAAAGTTTATTTTAGATTTCTCCCTAAGATTTTGTCATTTTCTGCAACCCTAGTTCATAGCGGTCTCCTCTGCTAACAAAGGAAAACAGACGGCGTCTAAACAGATGACCAGTTCACTCACAAGGTAGACCAGTGCTTCAATTCTGAAAGCTGGATTCCTTTGTATTAATACTACAAGTTCGGTGAATATACAAAAAACACAGTCAGATCCTCTAAAGTTAAAAATGTGTCCCAGTTCAAACAAACTGTCAATGAACCTGACAGTTCCCCAAAAAAGTTTTTGTCCTTTGGAGGATAGATTGTTAGATTTTTATTCTAGTATTAATTGTGTCTAGTAGAGATCTTATACAGGAAATACTTATTAGCTAATCCAGCTTTTCAAATGGAAGGCACAAGCAATAAATTGGCTCTATAAAGGGAGGGAGGAAGGGTTGAAGCAGGCGTATAAGACCGGGAATAAAGGGTTCTAGTAAAATTCAACTAGTGGTCTATTATCAATGCTAGGGGTGACGGACGGTCTTTGCGGGCATTCTCGAGCACACCGAGCATTGCGATTTTTTTGTGAGCACGAGCAGAGATAAAAAATTTGCTTTGCGAGCCGCGAGCAGTTTAGAGAGTACAACTCGAGAGCAGCGGACACTTCTTATATTTTCCGCTTGCAGCAGTCCATATGGAAATCCTTTTCTTCAAAATAGAACAGAAAATATTTTCAAACGGGGTTTTAATTTGGAGCGCACCAAGTTCTTTGAAGCTAGTTTGAGTGACACCTTATCGAGATCTAACCAATTACAGTCGCTTTTGATGCCAAATGACGTCACATTTTCGCTTCACTTCATCACGCACGTGTTCGTACGGATCAGAAAGCAAAGGTCACAAGAAGAACAACCATATATAACAATCATGTATAACCATATATAGCTAGATTAGCTAATTCATTATTTATCGTTGTCATTCATCGCGTGCATTTCCACTGAACTTGATAGCCATATTTATAGGAATTAAGCACCATACAGAATTACATTTACTTTAACCCAAAGAAGGATTTACAAAATTTCGAGCAATACTGGCAAGAAAGCGAGCTTGCGAGCAACTGCAAAGAATTTGGGAGCACGAGCAAGGGAGCACTCGTTTAAATTTAAAATAAAATCGAACAAAGGTAAAATTTTGCGAGCAGTTAAAAATTTTAAGCAACGAGGACGGCTACGGAAACGGGAACGGCAAAAATGCAATAGTTTAGATTTATTTAGTAAAACAACAACTTTGCACGTGCATCAGGCTTTTTTGTACATTTCTTATTGTCACTGCACGACTACAACGTGAAAATGCCTAATTTCGCGTTTTGAAGAGGACGTGAACACAAGGCAACGACTTTCTTCTTCTCTTCCTGAACTTCGATACAGTCTTTTAGAATTCATCTCCAGGAAAAAAAAATTGCCAACATTTGACGAATTGAATGAGACACCGAGTAAGCGCGAGAAAGTTTGAGACAGCGTGACTTCACTTTTTAAGTGACGATTTCAAAGACGTCGCCGTCGTTGTTGCTTACAAAGCTCCCTAACAATAAAAAACAGACGGCGTCTAAACAGGTGATCAGTTTATTAAGATAAGCCGGCCAGTGCTTTATTTCTGAGGGCTGAGTTTCGTTGCATCAATACTACAAGCTCGATGAATATACAAAATACACTGTCAGATCCTGTTAAGTTAAAAATATAGCTTATGCTCAGTTGAAAGAGAGTGTCCCTGAGAGTGCTCAAAAAGTTTTCCTTCTCTGGAGGATAGATGGTTAGATTTTTATTTTCACTCTTACTGGCGTGAAGAAGAGATCTTATACAGCAAATGATAATTAGCTAGGCCAGCTTTTCAAATAGAAGGCACAAGCAGGAAATTGGTTCTATAAAGAGAAGGAGGAAGGGTGAAATCAAGCGTTTAAAACCAGGAATGAAGGGTTATATTCTCTTTAAATACCTGCCACGCAGGCTAAATTTGTTTCTAAACACAAATAAAGAAAAAAGATTATAATCGTTCCAGTGTATCGCCCTGTTTTTGACGCCAAATAAAACCTGTCTTTTTACTAAATAAATCCTTTAGCTCTGATCATGAAAACAATAAATTTATCTTGTTCATCAATCATGTTTAAGATGTCTTTTACTTATAGTTGGTGCAGAAACTATTCGAATTATTTAAAAAGTACCAGAACACGAAGGACTAGACTTGTGTTTCATGCTACGTTTTCTTATATTTTGTCCTTGTCAGTTCCACAGACAATTAGAAGCCATCGATTAAAGTTGACTTGCCTTTGTTTTGTTGACAGAAAACGTTTTGAATTATTTTGCATTTGCATTTTCTTTTTAACGCAGAGGAATAAAGGATGGGATATCTTTGAAAGCAGTTGTTGATCATGAAAGGGTCCAAGCAACAGATCTTGAATCGTGCACTGCATCTTGTGAAAAATGAATTTAGTCCTTTATTACAATATAGCTGCCAGTTCTGTCCGCCAACCGACGAAATTTATACCAATCGACTTATAAACAAAACACAGCTGCCTACAGTTTCATTTTCGAACGTTTGCTTCTGTATCTAAGAGGCATGCGCAGTCTCAGTAAAAACCGCCCACTCAATTTCGAGTGAAAAATAATTTTGCCTGAACCTCATCTGGCAAGTGAAAGGCTTTATCGAGACTACAACTAAAATAGGTTTGGTTTGATTCACAATAATTTTCTTGCCGCGCTGGGGGGCGCTAAGTATTTTGTCCCGCCCTCCAATTTGCACGTCTTGAAAATTGAAAGTTAGGCATTTTTTACCGCGTTGTAAAATGTCTGATTTGCCCATCTGCCAATAAATTTTATATCTATTTATAGCTAAATGCCTCTAGTTGCACACGAAAGTAATAGTTATTCGCTAAATTTAGCTGAAAAGACGAAATTAAGCAAAATAAGACCCCAAGTAATTGCCTTGGAGAGAAAGGCTAAAAATGACCCTGGTTTAAAAGCTTATTTCTGACGTTTGGGACCTAGCTGAAAGCTCTAGACCAAATAGACGAAAAGATAGATCATGTGTTATTGAGAATATACAAAATCCCCTGTGCGCTTTCAGTATTTTAAAAGTTATGACCGTTTGTAGCGGAGCACCATGGGTAAGTAAATCTACCCATCCCAGAAAATTTGGTATTCACGAGACCGTGCACCGCCCGCCTTCCGCACTTCAGGGAAAATAAAGCGATGTTCAATTTCACACTTTCTAGCTCGTTTGGGAGCATAGGAATACTGATATTGCACACATAATGCACATCAATGTTGTGATCAATTCACAGCTGTCAAAACAGGGTATCTGCTGACCAGTATCACTTGACCGTATCGCGGGCTCAGGTGTCGGCCTGTCGAAGTCGAGTATTTTTTAAGTTATCCGCTGACAAGTTACTAGTTTTCAAATGATCGCAGGCTAAAGTTTATTTTTTTTTTAATTCGTATAAAATATGTTGTGTTTAAGTGCCACACAGATTAAAATTTTGATTTCAAACTGACCTCGGACGCAAAAATTCAGTCAGCCAGGTTATTACAGGCAGGGAAGACAGTTACCTTTGACTCTTCTCAACATGGTCACGCGTTGGTCACGCTCTACGTCCAATTGTTATGCTCTGATTGGTCAAAATTTGACAGGTGAGTTCATGCGGAAAATTTATGCAGCATCTTGAAACTTGCTTACTGTGACAGCTGAAGCTGACAGAGTTTTGTGTCAACTTGTGATGTTTTTAACTGCCTTTCTCTGCTTTTTCTACCGGATATACGAAATGAAATTCAGCTGCTATCAAGAGTCTTCTGTTATTCATGGCTAGTTTGTTTATTGGGTTTTTGGTTGAGAAATACGTGGCTTGTCAAAGTCGGAAATCCGATTTCGGATGGCATCGATTCGTTTTCGTTTTTCACCTTGCTTGATTGAAAAGTCTGAAGCGATTCTGGCCATACTTGATAGCTTCCAGGAGCTGTATCTCGAATTGTAAGCCTGAGTAATTATTGAGTAATTTGTGTTTGTTTGTTTGTTTTTTTTTTTTAATATATCTAATTTCATGAAGCCGAGCGCAGTTTATGAGGCTGGTTTATGCACGTTTGAATTAAGATTTGAGATAATGATCTGGGCCGAGTTGTTCAAAGCTGGGTTAAGATAACCCACGGTTAGTGCGAGATTTGAATTCAGATTTGAAAGCTTAAAAAGCATTTCAGTTTTAATTCTTTTTGTCTACAAGTTGATGATTGAAAGCTCTAAATATAACAGAAGAAATTATCCGAGAAAATGCTTTTGAACACACGAAAAAGAAACCCGGGTTAAATTTAACCCCGGGTTAAGCGCTAATCGGCCTTCGAACAACTGGGCCCTGACCTATGGTGTGAGGTTTGATTTAAGCTTTCAGAACTTTAAAAACTCTTTAGTCGATATTTTCTCACCGCAAATAGAAAGAAAAAAACGTTGCGTTATTATTTTGGCTGTATAAAGAAAGCTTCGAGCAATTTTCTCGCCTCGAGTTCATCTTTGAAAACAGCAAACACCGGGAAGCCGGCTTAAAACATAAACTTAAGCTTTAAGCGTAAAGACTCACGATTCTTAGAGACACTTTAATAATTGTCTTCGTGAATGAAAATTGTTGTCTCCGTAAATGTTTCACCAAATTATATTTCTTTATTGACTTTTAGTAGTCTCTCTTGCAATTTTAATCACTTTGCCGTTAATGTTTCAGTTGCTCATGAACATCGCTTGCAGGAGTACTCAAAATGCCGCGCGTATCAAACGTTTTTTCAGTTTACACGTCGTTATAAAACCATTAAATAAAAAATAAACACAATAATTTTTTTTATTATGTTGAAGTGCAACTTCATTAATATTCATTCAAACTCTCCACAGCTTGCAACCGGCAGGCCGTTATATAGGTGGTTTCGGAAATTATTTTAGCGGTTTCGCTAAAAGCCCACGCGTGCTTTGATCGTCCTGAATGTTGAATGAGTGCAATTTATATGTCAAAATTGTGAAATACTGTTTTACCCCAGATGTGATGTATAAAAAGTAATATATAGATTTAGCCAGGGCTAAAAGCGAGGCTCCCATTAATAAATTTATAATTTAAATTAAACAATAAACTTTTATTCGAATTCCAAAATTCAGTTAACTTTAAAGCACATTTATGTGACTTTTGAGGGAAAGGCTACCTGATTTTAGAGAAAAATAATTTGCAAACAGCCCAAGAGTGAACCAAATCTTACATCGAGTTGATAGCCTCATATGTACACCCAAAAACTGGTAATCATCTTCGATCACATTTAAGAGCCATAAAGGCTCTTGATCACCGTAGATTAATTAGTGGAAAAAAAAATCAGGCCAACTTTTTTGCGTTCGACAAGTTTACTTTGCAAAATCTTGTCAACTGGGTGCAATCTGGGTGCGTGTAAACCAACCTTTTATACCATTTATACATCACATCTGAGGTGAAACAGTAGTATGAGGCACTGTTTTTATCATACCGGCAGACCTCGGACAGAAAGCAGTATTTCAAAATACAAATTGCGCTCATTCAATATTCATAAACTGTTAAAAAATTTCCAAAATCACCTATACGGCCATCCGGTTCTCACTTTTGTAGTGCGAGCTGTGGCGATTGTTTGAATGAACATTAACAGAGTTACGCTCCAACATGATAAAGAATTTCTTCTCTTTATTTTTTATTTAATGGTTTATTAACGCGCGGCATTTTGAGTACTCCTGCAAGCGATGTTCACTGAACGACTGAAAACAATCGGCACAGCGATTAAAATTACAAGAGAGACTACCAACAATCAATAAAAGAAATATAATTCGGTGAAACATATACAGAAACAACAATTTTTATTCAGGAAGACAAGTATTAAAGTATCCCTAAAAATGCTGAGTCTTCAAGCTTCAAGCTTAAGTTTATGTTTTAAGCCGGCTTCCCGGTGTTTGCTTTCTTCAAAGACGAACTCGAGGAAAGAAAATCGCTCAAAGCTTTCTTTTCCGGCCAGAATTATAACTAAATATTCTTTGGAACGTTTTCTTTCTATTTGCGGTGAGAAACTGTCTAAAGGCTTTTTAAAGTTCTGTAAGCTTATATCAAACCTGATACTCGGTCAGATCATTGTCTCAAATCTTACAAACGTACATAAACTAAATGACCGCATAAACTCCGCTCGAAAAAAAAAACAAACATCAAATACAATAATTTCTCTGGCTTACCATTCGAGATGCAGCTCCTGAAAGGTATCAAGAAAAGCCAGTATCGCTTCAGACTTTGCAATCCTCTTACGCATCAAGCAAGGTGAAAACGAAAACGATGCCATCCGAAATCGGATTTCCGACTTTGACAAGCGACGTATTCCTCAACCAAAAACCCAATAAACAAACTAGCCATGAATCACAGAGGACTCCTGATAGCAGCTGAATTTCATTTTGCACATCCAGTGGAAAAAGACAGTTAAAAACATCACAAGTTGACACAAAACTCTGTTAGCTTCAGCTGTCAAAGTAAACAAGATTCAAGATGCTGCATAAATTTTCCGCATGAACTCACCTGTCAAATTTTGCCCAATCAGAGCATAAAAGAGCGTAGAGCGTGACCAACGCGTGACCATGGTGAGAAAAGTCAAAAGCAACTGTCTTCCCTGCCTGTAACAGCTGGCTGAATTTTCGCGTCCGAGGTCAGTTTACAATCAAAATTTTAATTGTGTAGCACATAAACACAACATATTTCATATGAATTTAGAAAAAAACTTGAACTTGAGCCTGCGATCACTTTAAAACTAGTAACTTGTCAGCGGATAACTTAAAAAAAATACTTGAACTGGATGGGTCGACACCTGAGCCCGCGATACGGTCAAGTGATATTGGTCAGCGGGTACCCTGTTTTGACAGCTGTCAATTGATCAAAACATTGATGTCCAATATGTGTGCATTATCAGTTTAACTAGTAAAAGTATGAGATTGAACATTGTTCGCGATCTAGTAAAACAGTTAACTGGTCAGCGGACAGCTTTCAAATAAATCACGTCACCTCGATGAGTTGACACATGAGCCCGCGATATGGTCATGGGATACTGGTCAGTGGCTATCCTGTTTTGACAGCTGTCAATTGACCATATTGTGAATGTCCTAAAATCCTATATTAAAGATGTGGACTTGCCCAGACACGCCTGAGACACCCCTCCCTTCCTTTTGATAGTCTCCCCTACCCCACCCGTACAATCTGTAGACACGTACGTACGCTCGGTCAATCACGTGACAACCAAACGAAAAGAGGTTGACCATATTCCATGAGTATGGGGCTCTGTCCCACGCGCGCTTCGCGCGCGCGGGAGCCCTGCTATAAAGAGTTGGTTTACACACCCCCAGATTTGTCAAAAAGATTCTGCTTTCCGAGAATTTGTTTTCCAGGCCTAATCTACTGTGATCAAAAGCCAGATGATTGCTATTTTTTGGGTGTACATATAAAGGCAATCAACTCGATGTAAGATTTGGTGCATTCTTGGACTGTTTGCAAATTATTTTTCTCTCAATTCACTTAGCTTTAATCCCTTAAAAGTCACATGAATGTGCTCTAAAGTGAACTGATTTGTGGCCTCTGAAAAACTGTATCGAAACACCTTAAAAGTCCCACGTTGTTTGGCTCTCTGTAGCGGCGCAAACAAACGATTTTTTTTTTTTTTTCGATGGTCCTATTCTTACAAGTTAAGATACTTAATAACTATTGAATGAGGCTGAGTATTATCTGAGGAATTGTGGAGAGAGAGGAGGAATGTTGCAGATAACACCCTCCGAGATCTCCATAATTCTTCAGATGATACGAGAGCCGAATTAAGTAAGTTTTTTATTATTATCAAGAGCCATTATGGCTCTTGTTATTATTCATTCAAAATAATTCCTAGTCTAAAAGTAAGCTTAAACATGCATACCTCCATCTAAGTTCATCTTCGATAGTGCATGTCTAGGAAATAATGGATCGTTCAATTCTGTAACTATTCTCCCGATAGCAGATGCTGTGCGTCGAGTTGTCTTCTTGCCGTTAAATTCTTGCTATGTTTTTAGCCAGCATTTCGCCTTTTTCGTCCTCCTGAAACGAGTGAAATGTTCTGCCTTTTTTGTACTCACCACCAAAACAACCCAACCTCGTGCCCAGGTGTTCTTAGTTAAATGTTCAATAATTTGGCAATTTTGCTGCACAATTGATGGCATTTTACACAAAATTCCTCCAATTTTGGTGATGAATCATGCGTAGGGTTTTTGCCAATCAGAAACGGAGAAATATTTTGAATGAATAATAATGATCTTTCTTTAGCACTGACCAAAGTTTATTGTTCTTGCAGGTTACTGTGGTGGGTAACACAAACTCAAGAAAAAACAACACCAACAACGAAAATAACTCAGCATGGTTGCTTCATCATCCGAGTGCACTATCTGGTTTACAGTATTCACCGCCGAGTTTGTTGCTATAGTAACGGCGAACCTCCTTTCCATCATTATTTTTATAAAGAACAGAAGCCTTCGTACTCGCAGCATGTACTTGGTTATAAGCTTAATCGTGGCTGACATGTTGGCTGGAGGTCTTTCCGGGAGCGTGAGTCAGTTGGATTTGCTGCGCAATTGTCACTTTGTAAATTCTTATTTAGTATATCTGAAAGTTAATATCACTTTACGCAATATTTGGCTTTTCTTTCCCTTTGTCTCTCTGACAAACATTGCTGTGATTTCTTTAGAGCGATTTCACGCCACGTTTCGTCCATTTAGCCATCGACTTATCAAGAGAAGGGTCTACGTGGTGGCAATTGTTGTTGTGTGGGTTTTTCCTGTTATTACAGTAGTCATTCGGGATATAGAATGGATTCTGATTAGACATCACCTGTACTTGTGGGAATCACACTGTTGTTTATGTTTAATTGTTACCTTTGTTTCTTACACGTCCATTCTCGTTAAGTTTCGATTTGGAGCTCATCCTCAGCGCCATTGTGCAGCTGCTTTAAAACAAAGAAAACTGACTGTCACATTGTTTATAACAACTTTAGTATCTTTGCTGTTGTGGCTACCATACGGTATATACCTTTTTGTTGCCTGGTTAACTGGTATTTGTAATTACAGTATTACTTATCCAGAAGGTGTAAGTTGGGAAGGTGTAAGTTGGGGTTATTTAATGCGTTTTTTGTTTTATGCAAACTCTCTTGTAAATCCCATTTTATACGCAATCAGGATGCCGGACTTTAAGAAAGCTCTGCTCTCATTTTTCAGATGTCATCAAAGAGAAAATGTTGCTACTGCACTAAATCTTAACTAAGAGGGGGGGGGGGGGGTATGGACAAAATGATAATAGTAATATTTGCTAATATCACTAACAATTTAGTGACCACAATATGAGTTTAAACCCTAAAAAGTGCAAGGCAATGTTTATTTAGTTAATTTCATGCAGAATCATAACTTTGTATTGACAGCCATCATTATTGGCAATACCTTTGTGGATCGCGTCCCCATCTGTAAACTCCTCGGAGTGTATATCAGCAACTATCTACGGTGGAACTGTCACATCGATTAAAAATTTTTAGAAGGCCTCAAAGCGCCTCTTAGAAAAGTGTACAGTATGTAAATGCTTAGTAGTAATATATATGTATAGCATTGTTACATAGTGTAATTTTTGAAGCTTGTATTTTATCCCTACAATTCCGTTTTTTAAATGCAATGGTGATTTTTAAACAGTTTATTGTATTATTATTGTTATTATTATCATTTTTAAAAAACATAGTGCACCTTGTAAATCGCTATGAATTAAGAGAAGTTGAAGAGACTGTTAATGTATGTATACATAGAAGCAAAGGCTACAGTAGCCTATATTTGGAGGAAGTGTCAGAACAAATAAAGATTAGACAAGAAATCTTTAAAAAGTGTGTTCAATTGAGAAATCAGCCTTTTAGATATGGAAAACCGAATTTCGAATTTTCCAATGAAAAAGCGAGGTGGGTTTCATCCGCCCTCGAGGTGAGAAAATGCCCCCACCCAATATCTCTTTTAAGTTCGACATTGGCTTTCTTATCACGGCTGGCATCAATGAGTTTAATGATGTCCACAGAGTGAGAGAAAAAAAAAAGCCTTTAAATTAGCATTGCTAAATTAAAACAACTTTTCAAAAGCAAACAAACCATACATTAAACTGAACTTGTGCAACTATATAGCACTTCCAGCGTAAAAAAAAAAAAAAAAAAAAAAAAAAAAAACAGAGAAAGAAGAAAAGAATAGCAATAAAAACGTCCCTCTGATTTAAGGCCACCTGATCGAGTCTCTTCTTCTGCAGTGGAAGCTCTTGAAGCTTTGAAACTCAATTCTAGGCCACACAATGGTCGGAAAACTCAAATTTTGAGACTCCCGAAGGTGTCGTCCCGACTAAAGCATGAGTTCCAAGCAAGATATGAAACCTTGCTTAATTACTCCCTCTCGCCCCCACCCCTGGTCGATTTGAAAAATTTTGTTTATAAGCTGCAATGTTTTCAAGTTGCGGCCCAAAAAAAAAACATGCAAAGAGTTTTGATATGAAATTTGATTTAAATTTCCAAAGAGTTATTATTGCTATTGCTCTGAAAATCCCCCTATCGTGGTACAAGGGGAGGGGGGGATAGAAACCCCACCCCCTAGAGTTTTCGTTTTGTGGCAGTATTGCGAAACGATTTTATTTTCAGTGGAAAGCCTTTTATCTTCTCTAAAAGACACCAACAATGGTTGCCATCTTGCCCACCGTCTTGGATTTCACCAAGAATTAGAAGTCAGGTTAAAGCCGAGAAATGGTGATTTTTGTTGGGCTTGACATGAAACATAACACACAAATAAGCACTTTGTATGATTTTAGCCACAATATTTACTTTTATTGTTGAAAAAAGTTGAAAAAACATTACTTGTACTTTCACTCAAAAATGGCTTGACCACCTCCTACTTATGAAGTCATATCTCGTAGCCCTAGAAACTGACCATTACTGAACTTGACCCAAAATGCGCCTGTACGATGAACGAACAGCTACTGGACACGTCAGGTGCTGATGTTTTATCCTCTAGGAGAAAACTCAGATCAGCAAAACCTTAGGGGTGGCATCAACTCCCACTTGCACCTCCGAAGGTTAAAATTACGCGCTCATCTTTTATCTTACGAAGTCGTTTGACTTCGTGCAAGTGCATAACAATAAGCCCAATCTGTTACCCCTCGACCTTCAACTTAAATTTAAAAAAAGAGGAAGACTGAAAACATGGGCGATTGAATTTTCATTACTTGCGACCACGAAATTATTATTTGTTGCTCAAAAATGCCAAAAGAAAATATGAACTGAAATGGTTGCATTTTTTCCACTTGCCGCAACAATATGATATATGCCACGTAATCTATATATTTGTGTTGTATTACAAATAGATTATCGCCATGGCCAATTTCTCGATATTCGTCCCACTGATTTATCACATACCAATGACTTGCGGCGTTTTGCCTAGCTTTTCTAATAAAACTTTTTACCGCTATGGCGGCCATTTTGAGTTAATGAGATTTAAGGGACCATGTGCACGATTCGATATACTCGCTCCCTATTTACGAGCGCTTTTCGGACCAATCTTCTTTAAGTTTTCCAAGGAAAAGATTGTAATGGGAAAAAAAAGATCTTTGTACCGTGTTTGGATGTAATAATGATCGCCTTTTTCCCGAGAAATATACAGTGAATTTCTCTTTTTGCCCAGAAAGCGCGCGTAAAGAATAACCGAGTGCCCCCTGGGGATACCATAAGTAAAGGTAAAGGCGCACACGAGCCAAAGGCCTACAGGGACGGAGCTTCTTTCCAGTTTAATTCCGTGGCATTTTGGATGGGATGAAAGTCCATTGCAGGGTTACCCCCCCCCCCCCCCTCCCCCAGCAGTATGTCGCCGGTGCCCAATTATACACCCGGGTGAAGAGAGACAAACTGGAGTAAAGTTCCTTGTCTAAGGAAACAACGTGGCGGGCGAGGCTTGAACCCTGGACCTCCAGATCCAGAGTTCGAGATGTCAACCGCTCGGTCACGTACCATAATGCTCCTTACATCTAATAAATACAATATGGCTGCCTTATTGGCAAAAAGGTCTATTTTGATCCACGGCTCATGATAGCGTGCCTCCTCTGGCAGGAAAAACGTGGTAATAATAGCATCCCTGATCTCGGAGTAAAGGCAAAACATCAGCTAGGTGAAAGTAATCTTAACTATATCAGTGGACTTTAACATGATGTTATTAGGATGTAGACTGCGGATCGTTAGACCACGCGGTAACTTATATTCTGCTTCAAGGGCGGATCCAGGACTTTTTTTTAGGAGGGGGTGTTCTATTCTCTTGCTCTACTTCAACACCAATAAACCACATAGTTTTTTGTTTTTGCAGAATACCAGTTGTATTAGAATTTCGCAGGTCATCTCGGGGTGGGGGGGGGGGGGGGGGCGCACCCCCTGCACCCTCCCCATAGATCCGCCCCTGTGCTTTTCCTGGTTTTACAGCTCTTTACTTACCTGAATCTCTCTTTCCTCAAGGATAAAATATCAGCACCTCACGTTTTCAGTAGCTGCTCATCCTTCGAGCACATTTTGAGACAAGTTTAGCGATGGTCAGTTGCTATAATGACGACACATGACGTAATAAGAAGCTGGTGGTCAGTGGTCTTTCAACAATAACACTAAACCTTGTCGCTAAAGTCATGTAAAGTGTTTATTTATGTGTTATTTTCATGCAAAGCACAAAAACTACCATTTCTCGCAGGTTTAACCTGATTCTTGCAGCCTCCTCCTCAGGCGCTTCGTTTTTCGCATGGCAGAGGCGAGCGCGAAACGAGTGACTGGTGATACACCGCAAGGGACCATGGGAAGGGTACAGACGGCAGGCGAAGCGCCTGCCAGATCTTGTGTCGTTTTCTTGGCAAAAAGTCGTTTTCTTGGCACGGCCCAATTTTTGGTCTTTTCAAGTCTTGGAAGCGATCAATTTTAGTAGCATATTGTTGTAAACATTGTAAACTTTGAGTAGACAGGTGAATGGCTCAAAATTTCAAAACCTGAGGTAGAAATAACCGACAGGCTGCAAAGGAGTCAGATTCTGCTGGATTCTTACGAATCGAAGACCTCTAACAAAATATTTGATGACTTGACGGTATCGGGTAAGTCTTATATTTTAGTATTTGACTTGTCGTTTATTGCAGAATCCGGATTAGTAAAGTACAGCGCCGGCGATTATGTTTCTATTTTTCGCTCTTTTAGGCCAAATCCACCGAACATCGAGCAAGTAACCTTGTGCATTGAAAGAAGTGCAAGGCCTAGCTAGATTGTGCAAGGTCAGGAGTTGATTATCCAGACCACATTATGTCCTTACACCAAGATTTAAGTCTGCGACGTTACTTACTATGAAACCAGGGACAGATGGATATATTTCAGTAGACGCTTTTGACAAAATAAATAAAAATGCATAACTTGTTGAAGCTTAAAATTCCTAACTCTCGATATAAGATCCCTAGATTCTCGAGAGATAAGTAATGAACTTTATTTTCGGATCAGGGAAGGGGTTGAAAAGAAGGAAGGTGCCAGCATTGATCAATCCATCATTTTGGACTACCTCTCTCCAAACTTGATGAGGGAAACAAATATAAAGGCAGTCTTTTCTAGCTTAATTTTTTTTAGTATTTGAAATACCAGGTGAAATACTAGGTGAGCTTTCACACGAAAACTTGATATCTTCACATGTGAAAATAACATGTTAAGTCACATGTGAAAATATGACCTTTGCTATGGCTACATAATAAATCGCGCCTTTCACACCCAAAAACTATTAAAGTGAAATGGTTTGGTATTTCATTGGTGTTTATATAATAAATGGAACATTACATGGCCGCTTGGAGATACGAAATGTCTCTTCTCGTGTTGAAAAAATATTTCACGTGTTCGCTGCGCTCACACATGAAATATTTTTCAACACCACTCAGAGGGAAATTTTGTTTCTCCGCGCAGCCATGTAATATCCTCTATGTATTGTACAATAATTAATGCTAAAATATATTTATCGATTTTATCTTTTGTAGGAGATTTTGTTATTGCTATCATTAGTTTTAACTTTATTTCGTTTTATTTATGGGTGTAAAAAAATAAAATATTCATATTCCTTGCGATTTGATTCGATTTCGAGTATTGCCTTTCGATTTCGATTATTTCGATTCGATTATGTAAATGTTTCGTAATTCTTATAACATAATGTGTAATGTAAACAGCATGCAACCCTAAATCCTCAATATAAGAATAGTAACAGAGACAGGAGGATTCACAGTCGCTTGGTTCATCGCCATGTTTGAGAACCTGACAAAGAGTGTGTTGCATATGGTTAATTGCCTTATTTGGAAACTCTCAAGGGGAGGTTGAAGGACAGCATTTTTGCCAGGCAACTCAAAATGGCGCACAAACTGCTATCGTCTTTGCTCGTCAATCAAAAACGCACATTAAAGAGTTCTGGATTCTTATTTTACAATATAATAACTCACTGAGGGCACCCTGGAAAAGGTGTGCAAAAACCGAACCAAAATCGAGATGCGGAAGCAAAGAATCCTGAATTGAACTGAACAGTCATGATGACAATTAATCGAGAATTTGATTAATTGTTACACTACTAATTTTATTTACCTAGATGTCTGGCATGATGGCACCCCTATTGCAAGACTAAAAATGTTTGAATAAAGGTTGAATAAACTATATAGTTCAGTTAAAACACAATGATTCAATGATCACACTACTACATCTCATTTAAACTCCAGGTCTGTGGTCTCAATGTAACTTTATTGGGACACACAAATGTAAAAGAAGGGGGAAAGGCTTAACCCTTTTTTAACAGAAGTCAGTTCAATGACAACGTAACATGCCCGTTCAATAATCTCAGTAGCCCATGGACAGCAATTTTTTTCTGAGGGGAAGGGGCAACTGTACACATGCTTTTATCGCAGTATTAGTTCAAAAAACACACATCAACCTAATTTCCATTGTCCAAAATAAAGGAATTATAGGAGCAAAGTATTTTATTACTTTGGGCAAGACAGATTGAGTTTAAGTTGGATTAGGGGTGCAGGTTTTCTCTTTTGCTGACCATAGCTCAATGACCTGACCACATCTCAGTTCAATAATCACGGCAGAAATTCATAAAACATACATCAATTCAATGTCCAGTGACACTACTTTAAGGAATAGGAGCAATATTTTTTATTTCTCTGGGTGAGGTGGAAGCTATGGAAAGTGGTGAGGGTTTTGAATGGCTGAGCTTCTGGTCCATACTTAAAACAGCTGGCATTGCATTGCTTGACACTGTTAATAGACCTGACATCAGCCTAATAATAGTGTAGTGTAGTGTTTTTCACTGCATATTCTTCCAGTTTGTCCAGGGGCCTGTTTTTACTGTTCTTTCCATTAGATGCTTGTATCTTGATTGTAATTTTGTAGTTAAAATTTCTAGGAAGGGGGTTGGGGGTTAGTAGTTACGCAGAACCATCTATACTTATCTTAACGTTTTTTGCATTTCAAGGTAATTCTGTGTCCATTGATAATTATTAGATGATCTTGTATTCCTCTGCAACTCCAAAGCAGGTCAAAAACTACCCCTTCAGAAGACTTTTGAGGGGAATTTTATGCTACCACACGTTTGCTAATAAAAAGTAAGTAGAATTTATTTACAAAGGGCTGTGCATTCAGTGACAAGTCTAGTACCCAGTGAGGTAATCGAACAATCAAAAATACAATTAAAAAAAACCCTGGAGCTAGTTTTGTGGCTGTTTTTCCGGTACATAAGCTTACATTGTCGAGCAAATGATACACAATGCGAAATCCTGAGACAAAAAATTTAACAGATTTAAAAAACATTTTATCATCTATTTCATAACATAACTTAGAGGTCTTGAGACTAGACTGGTTTGTTGCCTTTTCGAGTACTCAAGATACAGCGTGCAGCAAATAGTATTTTAAAGCTTTACAAAATATTTGGCTTCATTTGACTGTTGCAACAATTCTCAGCTCGCCATTTTTCACTTCGACTGAAGAGATCGTTTCATCACTGGGGACCTTAACAGAAACGATTACTAACTTACTAATTTTCCTGACCGGTTGTTACCTTGGCGTGCGGCAGTTTCATTAAATTAAAGGCAGTACTGTCCCGTCCGCGGCTAGTAGTTTTTCGATATAAAGTTCGGTAGTAAACATTATGTAGTTCGGTAGTAAATATTATGAAGCTTGAGTCCAATGTGTGGGGTGAAAACAGCTTTCTCTTCACACACACGACGTGGATAGGCAATGATTTGCTCTAAATTCGCAAATGAACAGGACTGAACTTATTTTAAAAATTGTATATTGGTCCGCCATTACTCTTGCCGCCATCTTGAAAGTAAGATCTGCCAGACGTCTCGCCCGTTGTCTCCTTCCCGCCTTCCTTTGCGCGCACATCGAGAGAGACGTCTGGGTACGACGCAGTGATTCTTGGTAAAATCCAAGATTGGGGCCAAGATGGCGACCATTGTTGGTGACGTCACAGGCCAACAACTAAGCATAAAACCAAATATTTGTTTTCTTGGCCAAATAACTTTAAGTTTTTGTTCGGCGCAAAATGTAAAGTTCACAACGTCACAAGGGCTGAAGACAGCAAAAAAGGGTTAAATGAGTTTTTTAATTACAAAGTCAATCCAACAGACAGAGCTTAAGAGAGGGAGCTTAAGAGAGGGAGTATAACATTTAAAAACCATTTTCCGTTTCCTTGGGGGGGCAAATTAACGGCTGATTTTCCGGTAGTATAAACCTTTTCTATTTGCCAATTGCCAATTGCCAATTTTTATCCTTTGGTGGATAGATTATTAGATTTTTTAAAATTTTATTCTTCTATAAAGGAAGCAATGAAAGGGTAAAATCAGGCGTGTAAGACCAGGAATGAATGGTTTCATCCCCTTAAAAATATCTTTTACGCAGGCAAAACGTGTAAAAGACCTTGCTTTTTTGCGGTGGCAAAGCAAAAAAAAATGCTTTCATTTATCGCTCAGTTTTTGACGCTAAATGTCGTCTGAAAAGCAGCCTGGTGTTTTTCTTTGTGTGTTTTTGTTTTTGTTTGTTTTTTTTTTTTAAGACATAACTCGTCAGTTAGCTAATACATAAAAAACCCTCATAAGTTTGAACAGTCAAAATAGTGGTTGGAAAATCGTTTCAATGGATAAAAAAGCGAAATTTTGAGCGATGTTGTAGGATTGTTCAGTTCACCGTTTACTCTAGACTTTCCCTTCTAATAAAAGAAGGAAAAAGACGACAATTTATCCTAGGTAAGGTAATGGGAGATAATATTATTTATTTAAAATTAATCCCTGCTTATATCTAGCGAAATATGGCTAAGCAATAGATAAATCCAAAATTACAAACCTTAAATAAAAAGGAATGTGTGGGTTTCCTGTTGAGCTCTTACTCAATAGTCAGTACATGGGCGTTTATGGCTACCTACTCAACGGAGAATTTAAAATTGATTAACCCTTGTGAAGCCCGAGTTCACGCAGCTACGCTGGCTAGCTCACACAATATTTCGTACGTTGGCTGCCGTTTTTCCTGGCTATATGTAATTTCATTTTTAAAATCTGGCGACTCCCTGGAGACCTCTTTCTTTCTTTTTCCTTTTTTTCTTTTTCTTTTCTTTTTTTTTTCTTTTTGTTTTGTTTTGTTTTGTTTTGTTTTTGTTCTTTTTGCTTTTGGTGATATTGACATGAAGAGCATGATGTTTCCTTTTTTAAGAGAAAAGCTCTAAAACTCAGAAATAATTAACTTTTGAGTAATGATCGGTGAAGCATATGAGTGCGAGCAGAGTAGCATTATTTTTTAATCAGAAGTAACATAGTATTGAGACGCAAAGGAGGCCAAGAATGAAACAGCTTTTTCTTTAAATTATGAAGCGGTTCGGTAATTATCTCTATTTCATTACTTTGCCTGAACAAGATCTAAAGAACAGATGTTTTTATCTTGGTGGTAAACGAGAGAGCACGTCTTAAAAAGAGTTGATCTTATTGGTTAATACTCTGGTAACATGTTTTTTTTTTCTCCAGATTAATTGATGTTATCCTCGGTCTAAACAAGTTTACCACCCTGCTTCTCGAAAGAATCACTTACCTGCTACATGTAGAAGAAAAAGGTAAAAACTAAATAGTCATGTTTTCTTTATATATCGCAGGTTTATCTTAGGCTATCAGGGGCGTAACCAGCCCATAGACCTGTAGGCCCGGGTTTACAAATTTTTGGTTTGTTCACTCTATCGCTTGTAATGAATTATGCCTTGTCGGGGTGAGCTAAAAAGGATAAGAGCTCAAATTGTTGGTGAGGTCAGCGCGAACTAGTCTTACGAGCAGTTTTTCAGGATATGTAGAAATCATGAAAGTCAGCCATGCCTACAACCAACGAAAAGCTAGTTACTACCCTGGCTATAGTTCTCCAGCCTGCATTTGTGGGTGACTGCTTCAACTTCAAGCGGTTTATTATCGACAGCTGCCATAAAAAGGGCAGAAAATTTTACTCTGACCCCTTCTTCTCCCGATATCATAGTGCACTACTGAGTGTTGCTCCAAAACAGGCCAGCTTACTATTAAATAAAGAAAGTTCAGTATGCTTCGGATCTCCTGTTGCTATTCTGAAAATGCATGTCTTTAATAGGTTTAGACACTTCCAGCATTTCCAAAACTGATGAAAAACGAAACGACTTTATGCCTCTAAAAGCAAACGTAAGGTTAAGCAGACCTAAAGCACAACAGCATATTCTAAGGATTTGAATAAAACTGAACTTGTATAACGGCTCAAAATATATTTCAATGGCTTTAGGAAGCTTAGTTCTAAAAGGCTTTTTGATGAATGTTTAAGATATGCGCTCGCCGAGATAAATTGGAAGTGGTCAAGCCAATAGCTTCATCAATTGTCACAACTTTAATAATACTACTGTCCACGATCTTTGTGGGGTAAAATGGCCAATCTCCTTTTGACCTAAACCATTTCCTTTAGTTTAAGATTAATTCATAGTCGCCAACTACTGTTTGCCTAAATCAGATATTGACGTCAACTTTTTTAAAACAGCAGTAACATGGAGACTGGTCGGGACTTTTTCCAGCATAAAACAGTCAGAAGAGCTCGAGATAAAGGGGGGCTAGCAATTCGTTTATATAAATGAGAAAAAGTACTAGACACGATACTAGTGTTTTGAGCGATTTTGGGGAATTTGAAGACGTTCGCCGTCTACTCGTTAGTGCGCCTCGTCTGATATAAGAAAGCAAAAGACGACAATTTGCCGTAATAAAGGTAATAGAACATTTTTTTAGCATTGACCCATGCAGATATTTAAGTGAATATGGCTAAAAATGAAAAAGAAATAAATAAATAACGGTGTTAAACTCATTAAACCTGTTTTAAACTCACAAACGGTTACACTTAAAGATTGAGTGGGTCCCCTGTGTCACTCGGCCATTTCACTCTGATTTTACAAGTGCAATACTAGGAATGGTTTTCTACCTACAGTTCCCAAGCCACGGACGGAACAAGGAAGACAGACTACGTATTTTAGAGCTTTTAACGATTGGGCTTTAATTTTTCCTACCTACTGAACTTAAAAGACGAATCACGGACATGAGTTTTAAAAGAAATTTGAAAAGATTTTTAGGTAATTCTTCTTAGGTTAGCTTTATGTACATATTTTTGCATAGTTCTTAATTTTTATACAACTCATTTTAATAATTCATTTTAGGATTTTTATTTTTATTTTAGTTTAAGTATTTTAATTGTAATAGAGACCCTCCTGAAAACCACTCTTGGTGATGGAGGCCTCCTCTTGAAATAAGTATTTTGTTATCATTCTTCTTCTTCTTCTTCTTCTTCTTATTATTATTATTATTATTATTAGTGGCTTGTATTCAAGGTAGATAGATTGTATTCAAGTCCATCCTTTTTGTCAAGGAGAATACAAAAATTCATTGATTGAGATTGATTGATTTTTTTAGTTCAGGTTTATGCATCTCGTTTGCCCAATAATTGCCAACCGGGACCTCCTTTAATGTCTCTTAACGACTTGTTTACTCGGTAGGTAATATTACAAGATTACCTCGGAGAGCGTGATTGTTTTTGAACTGTGGTGATAACTTTGTAACTAATAATAGGCCCAGCAGACATTAGGAAAGCGAGCAATTGAGCATAGAAACATTTCATCAACAGTAAAGTTTATTTTAGACTCAAGGCACAGAAAGCAGCCGGCATTTCTTTCAACTATAATGCGACTCAGTAATTATCTCTTTTTTTAGTTTGCCTGTGCAGTAACACATCAAACCTTAAAAACAACACATCCCCCCTGGAATTTAACCAGGCTACCCCAAATGCATACCAGCTAGCTGATGTGTCGCAACAAGACGACACACAGCTAGACACAAGCCCCCCTCAATTTGAAGGAGACACTGAGCTTTGAAAATTTCAGTAAATCCACTGTTCAGCACAACCAGGCTCTTTAAAAGATCTCCACCCCGAGTTTAGTAATGGCCAGTTGCTATGGTTACAAGATATGAAGTCATAAGAAGCAGGTGGTCAAGCCAATTTTGGGTGAAGATACACGTTTTTTCAACCTCTTTCAACGATAAAAGTAAATCTTGTGGCTAAAATCATGCAAAGTGTTTATTTATGTGTTATTTTCATGCAAAGCAAACAAAACTACCATTTCTTGCGGTTTTAACCTGATTTCTAATTCTTGGTAAAATCTAAGATGGCGGCCAAGATGGCGACCATTTTTGGTGACGTCACAAGCCTCCAGCAGCGCAACCACCTATAAAATATACCTCATCTTGTTAAGAAGATCAAAGGCTTTCCTCTAAAGGTAAAATCGTTTCAAAATACTGCAACATATCAAAATCTCTAGAGAGGGGTTCCATCCACCCAACCCCCGCCTCTAGTACCACGGTGGAGGTATGAATTTGCGTGTACGTCCGAGGGTCAAAAAGAGCGACCCAAAAGTGTTTTACATGGTACGTCATTTCAATCATCACCGAAAATAAATAGCATGCTCATCACAAGACCTATTTGCATACAATGAAAGTTTACAACACTCGACCATCGCAATTTTGCTAATTAAGATACTCATTTGTTTTTTTTCTGACCACTCAGTAGTGTTCACTTGTTCCAAACTAATCAACGCTTTCAAGCGATATAATTCGAGGACCAACACGTTTCGGAAAAACTCGTACTTTAATCTTTCCTAAGCATTCTCCGCAAAACATGCGTAGCCTCGATCACGCAACGATTCTTAGTCCCTCCGTTTCCACGGTCTCCGCAAGGAACGCCTGGCACAATGGCCCCCTATTTGTGCACAAAATACGACGAAAAATCTTGGAGGGAGGTACATCCAGAAAACAAAATGGGTGGGGGTGTGCGGCAAGCTTCCTGAAACCCTTACTTTATTTCAGACCAAAATCTGGGATTTTCCCTACCCTATTTGAGACCTTGATAAAAAATTTGATACCCTATTTCAGACCTGAAGCCCTGGAGGCCGGCGAGTAACAAGCTTTTACGGCGCGGCGCGCACACGGTAGTTGGCGTAAACATTATAAGGGAAATCGACTTATCGCCAATCACAATTATAACATAGCTGAAAGAAATTGCGCTCTCTGATTGGCTAATACGCCGGATCCATTTGCCAGTGGGTTGCACGCTGACGTCAGTTTGTTTACTTTTTTTGCGGAAACCTTTTTTTTTCTGCTCGATATCGCCGGTTTTTATCTTAAAGCTTATTCTGTCGCTAAAATCATGGAAACATCTAGCGCCTCTTCTCGACATGACGACGTTGAACTACCAAATTTCGACCTTAACTTGTTCGGTGAACCTCCGTCTAAGTCCGCTAAGAGATTTGCAAATTTGAGCGAGCGGGAGTTGAACCATATTGTTGAACAAAGACATTCAGAGAAGACCAAAAAAACAACAAACTGGTCTGTTTCAACTTTTCGAGGTAAGCCATCTATAGTAACAATTCCACAATGTTTTCCAGCAATTTTGTGACATACTACTTAATTGGTAAATGGTAAAGCTAGAAGTGAAAACTAATTTTCTCCCGTCGAAAGCCGTTTAAATGTCAGTGAGCAAAACTCGTGCATTAACTTTTATCGGCTGCATGAATTGAGGCTAAGAAAAGTAACACTTTTTTATTTGAATTCTTGTTGCAAAAAAAGGAAAATGACGATTGTCTTAATTTTTAAGATTGAATTTAATGTTTTTATCATAAAATTGACAGGTTATAACAGCAAAAAATTGCTCGCTCATTAAACTAAACTGTAAAAATTGCTTCACCGAGTGACTACTCGATGCACAAACAATGACATACGGCTTATATTTATTCCACATTTTCAGTCTTTCTTTTAGATTCGTTTAAAAAAAGAATACTGTTTTTTAAAGTCGCTTACATGTTGAATTTCAGCTTGGTGTTCAGAGAAAGCAATACAAACACCGATTGAAAACATGACGACTGGCCAGCTGGACCAGAATCTGAGACGATTTTATGCCGAAGCACGAACACAAAAAGGGGAGCCATACAGTAAATCCACCTTGCTTGGATTCAGACATGCCATTGAAAGATATCTAAACGCTCCTCCATACAACAAAGGGCTCCAGGTAGCAAGTGATCCCAGATTTATGCGGTCAAACCAGATGTTAGACGCCCAACTAATCAATTTGGGAAGAAATGGAAAGGAAAATGTGACCCACAAACCTGCAATTGAAGAAGGGCATCTCAAACAGCTAAAAACCAGTGGCGTTTTTTCTCTTTCTTCCCCGCTTTCTCTTCTTAGAAATGTATGGTTCCATATTGTCCTTTTCTTCTGCCGAAGAGGCCGTGAAGGGCAAAGAGCTCTCACCACTAACAGCTTCAAGTTTGCAACCGATGCAGCCGGGCGTAAATTTGTAACCATGGCCCATGATGAAGCTTGGAAGAACCATCCAGGTGGTGTCCATGACTCTTCCAGTAACGAGAAAGAAGCTAGAATGTACGAATCAGCCGAAAGCAACGATGGCTACAAGGCGCTTAAGCTCTATCTTGAAAAGATCAACCCGAAGTGCAGTGCGCTTTTCCAGTATCCGAAGTCAAATACGAAGTTATACCTGAAGACATCGTGTGGTTCGAGCAAAGGCCTTTGGGCGTTAACACCCTCGCCAACATGATGAAGAAAATCAGCGAAGTGGCAGGGCTCTCAACCATATACACAAACCACAGCATACGAGCAACAGCCATAACCCTGTGGTCCAATGCTGGAGTCCCTAATCGACACATCATGTCAATTTCAGGCCATCGAAATGAGCAATCCTTGGCACATTACAACTCGCGGCCGTCGATTTCTCAGCTTCAAAATTGCAGTGATGTGCTGTCAAGGGCGCTAACAGTCACTGAAGCTTCATACGCAAGATCTTCTTCCTCAGTGCAATCCACAGTCCGTGTTAGCTGTCCTTCACAACAAGAAGGAAATTCTGCTCCTTCCAATATTGCAAGAGAAGTGGCTCCATTTTTTAAAGATTGCAGCATTCAAAACGTGCAGTTCGTCTTTAATTCGTCGGAAAACCACTCATAATTTAACTAATTGTTTGAGCCCATAAGGTCCTTACCGACAGCTTTCTTTGTTTGCTGAGCTGTTTGTATGATTGTATTTTTTGTCCGAGATCGACAAACACGGCCAAAGTGTAGCTTTGTCATTTTTTGAATGAAAATTTTCGCGCGATTGCGGGTATGTTTCTAACTTCATGTAAGTGGCTCTAAAGTCAAGTATTAAATAAATATTTCTATCCGAAATGGAAGCTGTTAATTCTCTATGTTATAAAAGAAATGGTAAACGTTGCAGCTGTGCAACCATGGAGTTATGGATTCACTTGGGAGGTTTGCTAAGCACTCAAGAAGCTAGAGTCGCACTCGGCTATCGCCTCGTGCGACTCTTACGCTTCTTTCTTGCTTAGCAACCTCCCGCGTGCATCCATAACTCCATGGTTGCACGCTGCACGTTTACCATTTCTTAAATGATGAAGAAGTAGCTAATAGGTCTAAAAAACATACCCAATTCAAGACTAGAGTGCACAAACCATACCCTATTTCAAACCAAAATGGCAAAAAAAAACCACACCCTTTAGCGCCGCACATACTTATATAGCTTACATAAGGGGCGAATTGCAGGTTATAAGTCTCGCTGCTTACGCAAGCGAGACTGACATCACTGCTTATGCAAGCGAGACTGACAAGCGAGCAATTTACATTTTTTTAAAGAGACTAAGGGCTTTATCAAATTTAATTTCAGATCTCTCCCCAAGTATTCGTCTTTTCCTGCAACGTAGTTGATAGCAGTCTCCTCCTCTACTAACAACGAAAAACAGACGGCGTCTAAACCGGTCCCCAGTTCATTAAGGTAAGCTTCACTTCTTAGGGCTGAGTTTCTTTGCACAGATCAATACTACAACCTCGATTAATATACAAAATACACTATCAAAGTTAAAAATGTGGCTTACTTCAAAGAAAGTGTGCCTGAGAGTATTCAAAAAGTTTTTCTCCTTTGGAGAATAGATTGTTAGACTTTTATTTTAATCTTACTGTTGTCAAGTAGAGATCTTATACAGGAAATAACCGAAGCGGGATTAGCTCAGTCGGGAGAGCGCGTGAATGCAGCGCGGGAAGTCGTGGGTTCGATTCCCGGGGCCGGACCAATACTCAGGATCTTAAAATAACTGAGAAATGAAAGTACACCCTTTGCCTTGCAAACGGTTAGACCTTCGTGTGGCTCGGATGACCACGTAAAATGGCGATCCTGTCTCCGGCAGGAGACGTAAAAAACAGTATCCTCAATTAGTACTTTCGTGCTAAATACATTGACAGTCAAGTAAGGTGCATTTCTATTATAAACCTTGTTAATGCAATTCTAAAATTTAAAGGCTACTTTGAGTCGACCATGAGGCTTAGCTTGTTTCTATATACAAATAAAGAAAAAAAAAACCGTTCCCATCTATCGCTCTGTTTTTGACGCCGAATGTCGTCTGTGAAAAGCACCATGATGTTATTCTTGATAAAATCTGTCTGTTTGTTAATCCTTCAGTTCTGATCATGAAAACAACATGTTTATCTCGTTCATCTACCATGTTTAAAGTATCTTTTACTTATAATTGGGGCAGAAATTATTCGAATTACGTAGAAAGTACAGAGAAAAAGCAAGACTGGACGTGCGTTTCATGTACTCTCATTTTTCTCCTTATCAATTTTACAGACAATTAGAAGCCATATTACAACTGACTTGCGTTTGAGGTTTTGACTAAAAACGTTTTGCATACAGTGTATTTGCAGTTTCTTTCAAACACAGGGGAAATTCTAGGATGGGACATCTTTGAAAGCAGTTGTTAATCACGAAAGAGTCCAATCAACAGATCTTGAACTTAGTCCTTTATAAGGGTACAGATTTTGAGAGAGTCGAGGTACACAGGAAGTCGAGTAAGGGGTTAAACAACGGTTTTTTCCTAAGCTTCTTAGTTCTTCTAAGTTCCACGATTTTCTTAGATTTACTAAGATTTTCCAAGCGAAGTTAAGCTTACAAAGTGGCTGTATTTATACTAAACTATTAAGTTAAGTAGTTTCTAAGAAAGCTCAATACTATTCTTATGTGTAAAAATAGGTGTTAGGGGGTGGTAGAACTGATAGAAAAAATATCGTATCTCTATAGCCAAATTAGTATACAAGGAGGTAAAACGGTGGTTTAAAAGAAACCAAATTTTCCTAAGATTCTGTCGAAAGTAACCCTAGTTTGAAAATAGGAAAGTAAGCAAAATTTAGCTGAAAAGAGCCCAACTGAGAACAAAGAACAAAAAAGGTCTTCGGTTGCCTAAGCCCAACAAGATTTAATGACATAAATATGATTATGATTCAAATTTGGAAACGAAAGCGATAACTATCTTCAGGTTTTAATAAACGAAATTCGTTTACAGAACACGCTTATTTTCCCATTCCACAGCTGAATACATATACTAAGGGAAGTTATTATTTCTGTCAGCTATCGAACTTGTTTCTATGATTCTTACGTAAGCTTGAAGGGGTTTTTCTTAACCTCAGTTAAACTAGTTTAATTGCCAAAGACTAAAACCACACTAATCTTATGAAGTTTCCTACAATTAACCATGCGCCCAACTTCTATTTTTTGATTGATCCCAACACCAGTAAAGAGGTCGGTGAATAAATCTTTAGCCAAAGACTTAACTAACCAGCAAACGTTTGCTAGTAGAATCTAAAGTGTGTCCAGCTGTTCTGACAGCTTGTAAACACCATCCTTTGTCCCTTAACAAAAGATATTTGAGATATGATAGAACTTTTGATTTCCGAACCTACCTAAAAACGAACTTTTGTATATCCCTGAATAAAGGTAAATGCCCAACACCGAAATAAATAGAATAAACTGAATAAATATTAATGATTACGAAGAGAAGCGCATACAATAAAGCAGACTAAGCAAAAATGTACCCTCTAGCATATTATTCCCCCCTTTTATTTGTCGCCTTTCGGCGACAAAAACATGAATGAACTTAGCCAGTGTAAGCGCTAAAACTAACGAAAACGGTAGCAATAAGTATAATAGTCTAAAAGGTTTCGGTCATTGAGAGGAGAAACTTGTTAGAACTAAACACGTTTCGCAGACATGTTAGGGGCCGCCCAAATTGTATTGGCGCTTTCGACAAATTCGTAAAATGGGTCCGTTTTCGCGACAATAATAGCAAGTTTCATTTACTTCTTTACGTTGGCCAGAGAAATGTTGCGACAGCAATTCTTGTCTAATTATCTTAGTAATTTCTTCTCTTCCTAGAAACGTCTCTGAACTGTTTTCTGTGTTATCGGTCGCCAACTGCTCATCACATGCAGCCACTCAGTAAGTTCACCAGTTAATCTTAATCTTGATAACGCGCTTTAAATTTCCTCTGTCCTGTCTAGGGGCTTTTCGCCGAGGAGTATTGTCTCCTTAAGTTTTGCGCACGTCTCTGCTTCGAAAAATGTTTTTGGTCGCTGCAAAACTGGGTAGTTTTTTTTTTGTTTGTTTGTTTTGTTTTTTAAATTCAGGTTTTAGGCCGTCTATAAATGTCGCTCGACTGGTAGTTCTAAGCGCAAACAGAGTTTTCGTATTTCGGATGCAAACTGTGCTACACTCTCATTTTCACTTTGCTTTTTATTTAGAAGTTGTTGTCTTAACAGCCAGATATCTGATTCTGAAAGAAATTGCTTGATCAGTGCTTCACAGACGTATCAAGAAATGGTCTATTGTACCCGGTCCAATTCACCAAAACAATAGCCTTTTGTCCTAGGTGTTGCTGCCGAAAACAGACCAAACAGTCTGTGCAGGATGGTTTAATCTTCGGCGTGACAAATTTGTAATATTAGGGGGAAGGAGAGAGGTTTTTTGCCTTGATGCGCTGCTATTTTAACTGGGGTACTAAGGGGAAAGTTTCACCACGAGGCGCTCATTGTCAAGTAAAACGCAGGAGCGTAAACGTTTTCTGTTTGCTCATCTAACATGTAACTACTACTAGACATGATAAATTAACAAGTGAGATTTATTGCGGCACACAACGCAGGAGTGTGTATTTTGCGGGTCGAGCAGAAAAAACCGTTTCACTTTTGATCGGATCCGTCGTGATTTTATACTGAGCGCTCTGAACAAAAAAATATAACTTCAGAAATACTTTACAGAGAACGTCCTTAAACCGTTATTAAGACAAGCTCAGTATTATTTGCGCGTCCTACATTCAAAGGTGCGATCTTTGAGTGTAATTCATGCCTTTTACTTATTTTAGTGCGCGCAAAATGCGTCCCGTAATTCTCTTAAAAAAATAAAATTAACAAATGAGTTCTACAACAGATTAAACGACTTTCATTCTTATTCTTACCCAAGCGGCCTAGAATACGTTTTCACGATCTTTGTAATCTACAAATTTTTCCTGCTTAAAAAATAATTCGACTTTTTATGTGCTCAACTTCATTATCAAGGGAAAAAAAAAAAGAAAAAAGATTTTAGTCTTTAGTACATTTTTACTTTGATCATAGGTTTTGCCCGCCAAAAGCGTCGATGATGAGAGCCAAACATTTGCTTTGCCAGTGAACAAGAGCAGAAGAACTTCAGCCTTTTGGACATTTGTAAATCTTTAAAAGGTTGCCGTTTGATCAAGCTGTCTCAGAAACTGTTTTACATCTTCACCTGAATATGATCTCCTGAGAATTTTGGTAAGTGAATGTCATTCGCCGTTAGAAAAGAAGGATGTTGCACCTTTCCTGTAGATTTTGCTAGCTCCTCAATCAGCTCCTTCCATTTTCCAAAATTCAGTTCGTTTTGTTCCGTAATCAATTTAGAAACGTTCTCATAAGTCTACGTCATTTGTCATTACACAATTATTCTTATAGTTCACAGTTTACTTAGAGAAACATGCCCAAGATTTTCCGAAACATTTTACCGATACTCAACAGGAAGTTTAGTTGAACAACGGTTTATTCCTAAGTTTCTTTTAATTAGTTCTTCTAAGTTCCACGATTTTCTTAGATTTACTAAGATTTTCCAAGCGAAACTAAGCTTACAAAGTGGTTGTATTTATACTAAACTATTAAGTTAAGTAGTTTCTAAGAAAGTCAATAGTATTCTTATGCGCAAAAATAGGTGCTAGGAGGTGGTAGAACTGATAGAACAAAAGATACTGAAAATATCGTATCTCTATAGCCAACTTCCTATACAAGGAGGTGAAACGGTGGTTTAAAAGAAACCAAATTCTCCTAAGATTCTGTCGAAAGAAACCCTAGATTGAAAATAGGAAAGTAAGTAAAATTTAGCTGAAAATAGCCCAACTGAGGACAAAGAACTAAAAAGGTGTTAGCCAACAAGATTTTAATGAGATAAAGAAATATGATTATGATTCAAGTTTGGAAACGAAAGTGAGAACTATCTTCAGGTTTTAATAAACGAACTTCGTTTACAGAACACGCTTATTTTTTCATTCCACAGCTGAATACATATACTAAGGGAAGTTATTATTTCTGTCACCTATCGAACTTGTTTCTATGTTTCTTAAGTAAGCTTGAAGGGGTGTTTGTTAACCTCAGTTAAACCTTTAATTGCGAAAGACTGAAACCACTTTTTTCCTGTGTTTGCATAGCCTGATATAAACACTCTAGGCGTTGGGAGAATTCTCGACAGTTACGCAAACCCTCGACTTCGTCTCGGGTTTACATAACTGTCTCGAATTCTCCCAACCCCTCTCGTGTTTATATCAGGCTATGCAAACATGAAAAACGTTTTCTATTGCTTAAATGTCGCTGTTTGTTTTAATGGAATGGCTCAGTCATGATTATTCTCTGTTGTCCACTTTAAGTCTTGAAATTGAGTGAGGGCAGTTAAAGCCTAAAGAACACCAGCCAATTTAATTTTACAATTATCTGAGCTAAAGATTACCTAACAACTATCGGAATAAATTACACTAATATAGCTTAACTTTTTAGCTGACTTAATTTTTTTTTTAAATTTCATTTCAAGTTTTGTTTATTTATGTTCCGCTTGGTGTTCAATCACAATTTGAGCTCAATGCTAAGTTGGTTTACAAATTTCCATCTTCGCAAACAATAGAAATCGTTTTTTACGATAGTCCTATTCTTACAAGTTAACCCTCGGATGTACAACGGGGTCGGGGGGGGGGGGGGAGTGGATGCCACTCTCCTCCCCCATAAGGTTTTTCTCAGTTGTTATCCTTGAGGATAAAACATCAGCACCTGACGTTTTCAGTAGCTGTCCGTTCATCCCTCGCGGACTTTTTGAAACAAATTTAGTGATGGTCAGTTGCTATGGTACGAGATGACGTTATAAGTAGCAGGTGTTCAAACCAATTTTGGGTGAAAATACATGTTTTTTCAACTTCCTTAAACAATAAAAGTAAATCTTGTGGCTAAAATCATGCAAAGTGCTTATTTATATGTTATTATTCATATAAAGCGCAAAACATTACCATTTCTCGCGGTTTAACCTGATTTCTAAATTTTTTCTTATCATTTCTAATTTTTGGTAAAATCCAAGATGGCGACCATTGTTGGTGACGTCACAGGGCTCTAGCAGCGCCACCACCAATAAAATATACCTCCTCTTGTTAAGAAGATCAAAGGCTTTCCACTAAAGTTAAAATCGTTTCAAAATACTGCAACGTATCAAAAAACTCCGGAGAGGGCTTCATCCACCCCCTCTCCTTTGTACCCCGGTGGGGGTATGAATTTGCATGTTCGTCCAAGGTTTAAGATACTTAACAATCACTGAATGAGGCTGAATATCATCTGAAGAATTGTGGAGATCAAGGCAGATGTTACAGATACCAACTTTCGAGATCTCCATAATTCTTCCGATGATACGAAAGCCGAATTGAATAGTTTTTTTTATTGTTCATTTAAAGTAATTCCTAGTCTAAAAGTAAGCTAAAACATGCATCGTGCATCTCCATCTAAGCATGTTTAGCAGATAAAGGGTCGTTCAGTTCCGTAAATATTCTGCAGATAGCAGATGCTTCGAGTTGTCTTCTTGCTGTTCTTGGTATGTTTTTAGCCAACATTTCGCCTTTTTCTTCCTCCTGAAACGAGTGAAATGTTCTGCCATTTTGTACTCACCACCAAAACAACTCAACCTCGTCCCCAGATCTTCTTGGTTAAATGAATAGTCTGGCAATTTTGCTGCAAAATTGATGTTATTTTATACATATCACAAAATTCTTTCAATTTTGGTGATGAATCATGCGTAGGGTTTTTGCCAATCAGAAACGGAGAAATATTTTGAATAAATAATAATGATCTTTCTTTAGCAGTGATGATGATCAAAGTTTATTGTTCTTGCAGGTTACTGTAGCGGGTAACGCAAACTCAAGAAAAAACAACACCATCGACGAAAATAACTCAGCATGATTGTTTCATCATCCGACTGCATCATATGGGCAACCGTATTCACCGCCGAGTTTGTTGCTATAGTAACGGTGAATCTCCTTTCCATCATTCTTTTTATAAAGAACAGAAGCCTTTGCACTCGCAGCATGTACTTGGTTATAAGCTTAACCGTGGCTGACATGTTGGTTGGAGGTCTTTCCGGGAGTGTCAGTCAGTTGGATTTGCTTCGCAATTGTCACTTTGTAAATGTTTCTTTAGTATATCTGAAAGTTATAATTGTAATACGCAATCTTTTGCTTTTCTTTCCCTTTGTCTCTCTGACAAACATTGCTGTGATTTCTTTAGAGCGATTTCACGCCACTTTTCGTCCATTTAAGCATCGACTGATCAAGAGATGGGTCTACGCGGTGCTAATTGTTGTTGTCTGGGTTTTTCCTGTTATTACACTAGTCATTCGTGATATAGAATGGTTTCTGATTAGACATCACCTGTACTTGTGGGAATCACACTGTTTTTTATGTTTAATTGTTATCTTTGTTTCTTACACGTCCATTCTCTTTAAGTTTCGTTTTGGAGCTCATCCTCAACGCCATTGTGCAGCTGCTTTAAGACAAAGAAAACTGACTGTCACATTGTTTATAACAACTTTAGTATCTTTACTGTTGTGGCTACCATACAACATATATCTTTTTGTTGCCTGGTTAAGTGATATTTGTAATTACCGTATTGCTTATCCAGAAGGTTTAAGTTTACGTTATTTATTGCGTTTTTTGTTTTATGCAAACTCTCTTGTAAATCCCATTTTATATGCAATAAGGATGTCGGACTTTAAGAAAGCTCTTCTCTCATTTTTTAGATGTCATCAAAGAGAAAATGTTGCTATCGCACTAAATCGTTAGGGGGGGGGGGGGGGGGGGCAAAATGATAATAGTAATAGTTGCTAATCAGTATCACTAAAAATTTAGTGACCACAATATGAGTTTAAACCCTAAAAAGTGCAAAGAACTGATTATTTAGTTAATTCCATGCATAATAATAACTTTGTATCAACAGCCATAATTCTTGGCAATAACGTTGTGGATCGCCAAAACGCTTGGGCTGCTAGGCATAGGCTTGTTGCAATAGGTGCCCGTGGAGACCCTTCCCGGGCGCCAAGCATAATGTAGCCTCAGCTTTAGTTTTAATACTTTATATTAGGGACCTTAAGCATCGATGACGAATTAGTGTATATAAGTAACTATAATATCAAAGCGCCTATTCTCATTGCAAATATTTAGGAAATTGATTAAAGCAGGAGTACCTAGTAGGCTAATCCTTAAAGTCTACTTAACAACCGTATTTTAGAAGAGTGTACAATGTGTAAATGGTTAGTAGTAGTATATATGCGTAGCATTGTTGAATAGTGTAAATTTTTGAAGCCTGTATTTTATCCTTGCAATTCCGTTATTTGAATGCAGTGGTGATTATTAAACAGTTTATTATGTTATTATTTTTATAAAATATAGTAAACCTTGTAAATCGCTCTGAACTAACCCTCGGACGTACACGCAAATTCATACCCCCACCTTGATACAAGGAGGGCTGGATGAAACCCCTCTCCGGACTTTTTTTTTTTAATATGTTGCAGTATTTTGAAACGATTTTACCTTTAGTGGAAAGGCTTTGATCTTCTTAACAAGATGAGGTATATTTTAGGAGTGGTGGCGCTGCTGGAGACCTGTGACGTCACCAACAAAGGTCACCATCATGGCCGCCATCTTGAATTTTACTAAGAAGTAGAAATCAGGTTAAAACCGCGAAAAATGGTAATTTTTTTGTGCTTTACATGAAATATTAACACATAAATGAGCACTTTGAACGATTTTAGCCACAAGATTTACGTTATTGTTGAGAAAAGTTGAAAAAACATGTATTTTCACCCAAAATTGGCTTGACCACCTGCTACTTATGACGTCATAGCCCGTAACCATAACAACCGACCATCACTAAACTTGTCTCAAAATGTACGCGAGGGGTGAATGAACAGCTACTGAAAACGTCAGGTGCTGATGTTTTGTCCTCCCCCCCCCCCCCCCCCTTGTACGTCAGAGGGTTAAGAGAAGTTGAAGAGACGGTTAATGTATGTATACATAGAAGCAAAGGCTACAGTAGACTTTAAGTCGAGGAAGTGCCGGAACAAATAAAGATTGGACAGAAGAATCACTAAAAGTGTGTTCAATTGGGAAATCAGCCGTTTAGATTTGAAAAGCCGAACTTCTAATTTTCCAATGACAAAGCGAGGTGGGTTTCATGTTCAAATAAATCCACTCTCGAGGTGAATTAATAAGAAGATTCAAAGAAAACTTCCCCCCCCCCCCCCCCCCATTCCCCCATTTCTCTTTTAAGTTCGACACTGGTTTTCTTATGTTGGCATCAATGAGTCTAACGAGGTGCATACAGTGAGAAAAAAAAAAACTTGTTTTTTTTAGCATTGCTAAATTAAAACAACTTTTCAAAACAAACAATACATTAAACTGAACTTGTGCAACTAAATAGCACCTCCAGCGTGAAAAAGAAAACTAAGGAGAAGAAAAGAATAGAAATAAAAAAGGTTCCTCTGATTTAGGCCGATCGGAGTCTACTCCTCTGCAGTGGAAGCTCTTGAAGTTTTGTATCTGAATTCTAGGCCACAAAATTGTCAGGAAAGTCAGATTTTGAGATCCCTATGGTGTCGCCCCAACTAAAGCACGAGTTTCAAGCAAGATATGAAACCACGCTTAATTACCGCCCCCGCCCCCACCCCTAGATGATTTTAAAAATTTTGTCTATAGCCTGCAATGTTTCAAGTTGTGGCCCAAACAAAAAACATGTAAAGAGTTTTGATATGAAATTTGTTTTAAATTTCTAACAAGTTGTTATTTCTATTGATCTAAGAATCATTGAAACAAGGTTAACATGCAGAGCCAGCTTATTACTCTTGAATATAAATAAACATTTTGTTCGCAGTCTGGGTGCCACTGGTCCACGTCAAACTTAACCCTTGGACGTACACGGAAATTCAAACCCCCAGGCGTGGTACAAGGGGGGGATGGAACCCCCACCCCATAGAATTTTTGTTTTGTTGCAGTATTTCAAAACGATTTTACCTTCAGTGGAAAGCCTCTGATCTTCTCTAAAAGATGAGGTATATTTTATGGGTGGTGGCACTGCTGGGGGCCTGTGACGTCACCAACAATGGTTGCCATATTGGCCACCATCTCGGATTTTACCAAGAATTAGAAGTCAGGTTAAAACCGTGGTGATTTTTTTTTTTTGTGCTTGACATAAATCATAGCACACAAATAAGCACTTTGCATTATTTTATCCACAAGATTTTCTTTCATTGTTGAAAAAAGTTT